>OX104069.1:14604216-14767937 GCA_944474145.2 Dicrocoelium dendriticum
ATACATATTGCTGGGCACAATACATCCACTCAAGGTGTATTTCAAATAGCCCCTCCAATCTGTCATTAACCGTTGTGCCATGCTAGAATCTTTGACTGAATTGGCGCGGTGGCTAAGGGGTAGCCGTGAAACTGACATCCCGATCGTCCCGGGTTCGATGACTGCTATCTCCATTTGATCAGAAGAAATAACCTCGACACTCGTCATGAAGTGCAGTGTTTTCAGGCGGGGAACATCAAAGTTGCTTCTGCTTCAATAGCTAAGGTCTTATTGATCGAATGGCAAGGTTCACTTCAATGGGATCGCGATGTACTATGAGATTGTGCGTCGCAATCAATGCACTCAACGTGTAATTCAAATCGACCCTCCAATCTATCCCCAACCGTAGTGCCATACTTTGACAGTCGTCGCCCAATGGATTAACGGTTGCGGCCACAACTAACATGCAAATTGTCCCCGGGTTCGATGTCTGCTATCTATCTGATAAGAGAAATGAAGCTCGAAATGTCTCATGAAGTGCAGTGTTTTCAGGCGGGCAACACCTTATTTGCTTTTAATTCTCTTAATGCTGCTGGATTGAAGTAACGTGTCCCCAAGGACTTTTGTGCACTTGGTTTTTCACTACTCATGAGTAGTTGGGTAATGAATGGAAAGCCAGATCGGTGTTATTGCTTACGTTGGTGTTACCCTTGATTACTTTGGTTGGTTTAATGCACCTCAGCTTTATGGTTACTTTCTTTGAAGAGAACTCTGATTGTTTTCACAAAGCGAACCATCGGTTGGTGTCCTAAATGCAATGTTTGTGTACAAAGCCACGACATCAGGTTTAGTCCTAAATTCACCGGCCTTCCCGAGTGAGCATTCGGATAATCCGACGCTAATTGTGTGGGTGGTTGTGTTTGGAGAAAGCGAATAGAAATCATTCCTCCATGTGACATCATCAGCACTCTAGTTGCGGATAGCCCGAAACGGACACTGTTTAAGGCACTAAGCAAATTTCCTACTATTTGGTTCATTCTGCACCCCAGATTTCTAGGAACATGTTTATGTGGCAATTATTGTGCCTCAGCTTATTGCAGGCAAACGGGCCGGGTCAACAACCGGAGTTAGTTGACCTTGGTGTTCTTTCAAGTGGTTTAAGGCTGAGCAAGTGCCTTGAGTTGACCTTGGTGGACTTGTACTCTTTTGGAGCATGATCGGCTGACTTGGATTACTAACACGTTGCCGTAAACCCTATCAGAAACACCTCTAAGCCTCAAACATTAATAAATATTTCCACTGAAAACCACCATCTACCCACATCCAGCAGTACGACCGCTTGACGGTGACGCGCCGCTACTGTGAAGCAATTGCTTCTTCCTGCCAAAGAGATGTCATTGATACCATCAATATCATATATTCCGCAGACACCAAATGTGAAGAATGCGTGTCGTTAGAAACCGAAGTATTCTGATTGTCAGCCTTTCTTCTTATCTGATGGGTTATAAAGTTGGAAACTCGCAATATGCAGACCAACTTTGGTCACATCAATCTATTAGTAACATCAGGGATTACTTTTTAGTATATTAATGGCTATAGCTTAAATTACTGTCACAGCGCGTCTGAACATAAGCATGTACGTTACCCGACATCGAAATGGCTTTGATCCAGGTTGCTCGCTTGCTTATACAAGAAGTCTGCGACTCAAGCCAACATGGTGATTGAGAGTGGGGGGATTTGACAACGTCCCTCGAGTGCATTCGAACACGTAAGTTGCCATTGAAGAATGGCTTGCTTATCTACCATTTTTTGCCCAATTGGTTCCTCAGTCATCCAAGACTCGATAAATACATTTTCTGTTGATTCCACTTAGTCAATCTTCCCTTTTGTTTGGAGCAGTATGGTCATGGTTTTGGTGGAATCGAAGACTCGGCTGTTTTGGTAACCTTTATGTTAGAGTCAACAACTCCTGCTTGGTGAAAAGAGTCGTTAAAGTAAAGTTATTAGAAAAGTTCCCATTAGTTATTATCTTATTACTTTCACACTAAATCTTCTCTGCCTACTGATAAATGCTGCCACTGGGAATTGAGCGTTATCGGTGCGAGAAACTACCTACTCTTAGGCCCAAGTAGTTGCAACAAATACGCAACTTCCCCACTTCCATTTGAATGACCCGATCAAATGGACTGCGCTGTATCGCAGTTGGCTTGTAAATCATGGCGGTTCGATGCTGTGTTTGTGGCCCAGTGGCATAAACTGCTGACTGGCGGTTCAAGCCGCTGGAGGTCATGGGTTCGGATCCTGACGGATCCGGTCGATGCGCACTACTGACAATGCCCAACAGGCTGAAACTGCAGTCTAGTGTTTTTCCGGGCACGTGGAAGACTATCTGATTTGGAAACTGGCTGCGATGGACCTCATTTAATTCTATATTGTCTAGCCCTAGGCCGACCTTCCTGACAGGATTCACGTCAATGTCTTAGCGCTAGATACTGCATTTCATCCAAGCTCCTTACATTCTCTCCTCTGAACAATGGCCACTGTGGTGACTGTAAAAAGCCTAGACTAAGTAAGCACTAGAGATGGGATGGGAAAGCTGTACGCTAAATATCTACCTATAATCTACGCACGGCATGGGCAAAGAAAATAAAACATACATTCTTGTTATCGTGTGTACAGTATAGGCTCATAACTAGCCTACAATTTTCCTATCCCGTCGCTTGAGAATACTTAGTCTATGCTTCGTATACAGTCGCTACATAGTTGAATAGGTTTGCAATCATAATGCGGAGTGGCGGAAACTGGAAGAGGTGGGGAGGGCATACGGTAAATCTACAGCGTAGCCGTTTGCTACTCGGCACGCTGTCAAGTGAAATATTTAACATTGAAGAGTCAAGGATATGTCAACGATGCGAAGTAAGAGATAAAGTGATTCCTAATGCAAGTGTTCGAAGGAAACATTCGTAAACTTTTGTAGCAAAGGGAACAGGAAAATCATGTCTTCAAATAGATAACCCAGTTTGACTGCATAAGCAAAATTCTCTTTGGAATTTACAGCCACTAAGCAGTCCGTGAAGTCGTTCTCCTATTCCGACTGAATAAAACACATTAAACTACCTCTACTTATGCTCCCGCTAAGTTAATCTTGTTATTGCCTTCTGTTCCACACGTGCTTTTGACTACATTGCTCTTTCACAATGTTCGCCCCATCCCCCCAACCGCCTGGTTCCTTGCTTACTCCTCAGTCTACTGCTCAACGGAAAATGCTGCTCTCACTCTCCTGTTTTGCCTTTGTTACTAGTACACTGGGAAGAGTTGCTTAAACAGTACGCCGCAGTATTCGCACCTTTATGCGGTTCGAGGTTCGCTCATCCTGTGTCATCTATGGAATCTCGGTTTCAGTGATTAGCGTAGCGGGCCTGTCCCATATATCTGTCTTCTCCCCTCTAACTAGTTACACGGATCCTCCTCCTCTCTCGACTCGCTCTTACCCTATGTTCAAGTGTGCATTTCGCTGTTGCTGTAGTGATCCAGGAAGAGTTAGACAGCGCGTAAGTACACTAGGAATAAATGCTGAAGCGGTGAGCCGCGGCACTTTCAGTAACCACTGTGTGCTGCGGTATAATTTCAACTAGGTCCCCTAACTTCAATCCATTGGTTTTCTCTCCATGCGACCTACCAGCACACATAATTAGTCAGTCGTCGAAGAGAAGCAAGCGTTCTCTCAATATACATGTCATCTCATGTAATAAGTGCCTTAACGTATCCCACGCTCCAGTACGTTACTATCAATTCAACACAAACAATTCCACAAACGGCACAAAAGGCGGTCAAGGTTCATTGACAAAAGTTTGGCAGTGCCTTCCAAATTGTGCAATCATTGCACACCATGCCTACGCAGACCATGCCGTTATCAGGCCTTACACACTTATCCTTGACACCCGCAGCTCTACTGAAACGGCTGGTGTCCTTGCGCGAATACAATTCCCCTGCTGAAGACGCGATTCGCACAAAGACACTGAAAGTTGCTGCCATGAGTTTAGATGAACCGTTAGGAACACTCCTTCAGCTATGTCTTAAGGAGATGCACGTCCCTAAGAGGTGGAAGCACGGAAGTGTCACTCCAATCTACAAAGGTGGTTGCCTTGCAGCACCAGCGGATTATCGCCCGAAAACACTTCGTCCGGTAATCTCTATGATCATGGAGTCCATTTTGGCTAAGCGGCTCATGGAATGTACTAGTAACAAACTTCTCCTTCTGAAGCACCACGGATTTCACCAAAATGGGTCCTGCACCACTAATCTGTTGATAGCTCATGCAAGCTGGATGGAATCTGTAGACGTTGGAATAGGAGTAGACGCAGTCCACCTGCATTTCTCAAAAGCATTCAACAGTCTGGACCATCGCATTCTAGTGCACAAGCTCCAGAATTATGTTATCAATAATCCCGCCTTGGGATCGATAGGCGACTTTCTCGTTCAATGTCAACTGTACGTGAGGGTTCGAGAAGCCTATCAGAACCAATCGGTTCAGTGCGGTGTACCTCAGTACTCGCTCATTTAGCCGCGTCTTTTCCTAGTCCTCAGATATGCTCTCGCAAGCATGCTGTCTTCAAACTGTCTACTATTTGCCAATGATCTAAAGATATGACGGGCTATCGCTGCAGTGGAGGATCACACAGCCTTACAAGATGACTTGGGCGAAGCGTACACGTGGTCCATCCTGGATAGGCTGCAGTTTAGCGCTCTCAAGTGTGAAATGCTGAGCACTCGCTATCAGAGTATACTCAGAGCCACCGGCTAGAACCACAAATTCTACAGCGAGCTTCTCATGAGAACGACCTTGGCGTGCTCGTGCAACAGGGTCTCGGGTGTTCGAAACAGGCTGAAAAGAAATCACTGCAAACAAACCAACACTTTGGCCTTCTTCGTAGAGCGTTCGGGATATCTGACGCCTCAATCTTTGCGAAATTGCTTGGCGCGTACGTGAGGCTGCAAGTGTCATACGCTATCCAAGCGTTACAACCCTGGCAGAAGCACCACCCTACCGCATTCGATACTGCACAACGCAGGGTGACAAAGAATATCAGACTGAAAGTCTCAAAATGTACAGCGGCCCTTATCTGCGTCCACGAGAGATCTCATAATAATATGTCAGATCCTCAGAAAGTAAAACCACGCTCGCCACTCTTTCTTGAAACGCAGTCAAAACGTATCTCTAAGGGAGCACCAGTTCAAGTTGGCCACGCAATACAGCAGACCGGAATGTCGACACAACCCTTTTTCGCTGGATCTCGTCAGGCTGATACACCACAACAAATAAGAATAAAACGAGTTCAAACACCAGACGGGAGTAAAGTGCAAAGGGTAAAATTAAAAGGTCTAGGTCATCTAAATGACAATGTCAAGTGATTGGTTCACAAATGGTCAATGACATGTCAGTTGCATGTGTCTGAGCAGGGGTTACTGTAATAGGGGGCCAGGGAAGAGAGAGAATCTGAACGAATTATTTTCGTGCACGTTGGTTTGGGTTCTGGATGCGGATCGCGCTCCTTTTGGCTGTTGCTAATAGGTTAGAGGTACTTTCACTTGGTCCGAAGTTTTGCTGTCCCCGTAGTTACTCAAGACAACTAGAATTAGAGATTCAGTTCGAAAATTTCTATTCCCAATTGTCTGCACTTACACCGTCGTCAGCACTAGCGTCCAAGAATTTTAAATCCAGGTACTTGCTGGAGAAAGACCACATAGACGCTCTCAAAACACTTAAACAAAACGAGCATGCGCTACTCTCTAGGCATGATAAAGGGGCAGGGATCGTTCTGATTGAGAAAACTGACTATATTGACAAGATGGGGGTCATTCTCAACGATCGCGCAAAGTTTCGTAAAATGGAGAATGAGAGGGACAAAACAGCGACAACTGAAACAAGAAAACTCGAATGAAGCTACCACATTCGAACAACTTCGCCCCACGGGGACGGTACTTCCGAGACTTTACGGCCTACCAAAGGTACATAAGGAGGAGCTTCCACTTAAACCCACGTTGGACATGTGTAACTCACCTTACAAAAAGACGGAGTAGCGATAGACCCACCGCTAGGGCCGCTGCTGGCAGATGTATTTTTGTACAAATTAGAAAACAACTACCTGAGCGGAGTCATTAGCGTATTACCTTATTACGGCCGATATGTGGATGATATATTTTGTGTGAAAGACAGTCAATGCTGCACAGAGTAAATTCTATCCCTTTTTAACTCAGCGTAGGACAACGCTAAGTTTACCCTGGAATCTGAACGTCATGGTACGATGTCTTTCATAGACCTCCAAATTGGCAGAAGATCAGATGGGACGATCCAACCTAGGGTGCACAGAAAAGCCACTTGGAGTGGACAATATATACTTTTTGTCAGTTTTGTCCCACTACATCAGAAGTGGAACTTGATTACTTGTTTCACCGAAAGGACAAGAAGGATATGTAGTGAACACACTCTTATGAAGGAGCTGAATTCCTTAACTGGCATTTTGAGAGCAATGGCTATCCCGAAAAATTTATTCGGAGAAATATGGAGTGCCAAGAATCGAGGACTATAACCGATTCGGTTGAAAAGGAATTGGTTTATCTGTCGCTGTCGTTCAAAGGGGATGGAATAGCGCAGGCAACGGCTGGAAGGCTATCCGACGCAATAAACTGTACGTACTACGCGGCAAGCTTACGGTTATGATTTACTTCAACACCAATTGTAAGGCTTTAACTCAAGGAGAGACTTCCTCGGTCAAGTACTTCTTTCTGTGCATACTTCTTGACTTGTTCACGTTGAGCAAGTTATACTGGAAGAACAACCAAGAGGCTGTCTGAGAGAATCCGCGAGCATTGCCCAAGTTGGCTGTGTGCAGGTTGAACTAAAACACTGACAAACACCGTGTTGGCACGTATAGTTGATTTGAATCACCAGATCGATAGGCACCAGTTTTCAGCCAATTTACGGCGGATCTGGATGCTACACACGAACGGTAAGATGTCGCCTATTAGCAACAGCCGAAGCAATCGCGATCCGCCCCCAGAACTTAAACCTATATGCAAGAAAACAATTCGTTCAGATTCTCTCTTCGCTGGCCCCCTATTACATTAACCTCTGCTCAGACACATGCAACTGACATTGACCGTTTGTGAACCAAGCATTTGACCTAGTCATTTAGATGACCTAGACTTTTTACGTCTACCCTTTGAACTTTACTCCAGCCTGATGTTTGAACTCGCTTTATTCTTATTAGTTGTGGTGTACCAGCCTGACGAAATCCACCGAAAACGAGCTTGTTGGCTGACGCTTGCTCTGATGTCTACATCTGGCATATTTGCTCACTTGCAGATAGTTTTCCTTCCGAAGTCACAGCCCTGAAGCGCTCTTCCGGCGCAGGTCATAAATACCCCAACCTATCCCCTACAAAAAGTCGCCTTGGTTATACTCTTACACATTTACACTAAGTGTTATAGCCCGTGACCATCAGACGATGGCATTGGTACACAACAAACAGTGGACGGTATCAAAATTATCGTAAATTCCAGACAGGAATACTTGGAAAAGTGTTATTCCAAGCCCCTTAGAGATTCATCTACCTCGCGCGAGTTTTACTGACACCGTTTTTTGTATTTTTGTATTTATTTTCATCCTAACCATCCTACAAGACATGACAAGCATTCGTTTTTATACCCTTGGTAGCCCATTGCTCTCCTCTGTCACGTACTCAGCGAAAAAGGCTTCGTGCACTCTGCCATTCTCCACCGCCCACACACGCTATGAATGACATAATGGACACAAGTAGGACGGCGTCTGTCCAGACTCGTTTCCTTGCACAACAGCTTAGCTTCGTCAACATATACACCAGACAATATGCTCTGTGCACAACATAGTACCCGCAAATATGATAACCAAATACATCAATCATCACCCTGGATACAGTCACAGTTGCCAGACCCTCACTTCTTCGATTGTGTATCGGATGGAATTGTGCTTGTCTGTCTGTTTGACTATCTTTTGTATATATTCGCTGTTTTTCCAACGTCATCTGCGAGACGTTGTCAAGCTCTTAAAATACCATCCTACATGGCACTGGTAGATTTAACCTCAACATTTGCCAATGAACTATTTATCCACCATCCCTGAGACACACGGATCGTTCACCTGCTTATGGATAGCAGGTTAGCACACAACAGTTGCAGTTTACAGTTTCAGGAGTATAGCTGTTCGCTGTCTTGGAAATACTTGTCATCCTCCCATATGGCCCGAAGAATTAGGTTCGGATCTTCTCATTATTACAAAACATTCTTACACTGGAAGTTGTTCCGGAGTCATTATGCAAAACTCACAATCTGCTATCGGAGGAATCAAAACTTACCCTTTCCTTTCCCACGAAACGAAGTTAACACTTGAACACGGGGGATTGGTTCTCCTGCCTATTGTATACTTTGTCTTAAGGGATAAATTACTAATTCCTCGTCATGGACTGACTGAAATGTTGCCCTTCTTTGCGATCTGAAGAACTGGGTTAGGCTCCTTTCATCATACAAGAACATTTCTACATATACAACACTGTGGAAAAGCCTTCATCTCCTTGAAAAAGACAAAGCTTCAATTTGATAGCCGCTGTTTAAATAAAAATAGAGGTGCAAAAAGAGTCAACAGTATCATACTTAGAAATTTTTATTATTATTATGATCTAGTTTTATAATGCTTAAAATCTTTTGGCCACAAAATGTTTACTAGAGTTCACTCTGGTGTAGTCTGTTTGAATACTTTAAATGTGTTAAACTGGTTTGGAAACCGACTTTTTATTCAATGACATATTTCTCCAATGGAGATGTAGAATTTCTCCCAAATAACCGAACAACACATTTGCCGTAAACTTGAAGTTTTAGTGAAAACTCATAACACGTGATGCGATTCTTAAGCATCTGGGCAAAGATGCGTAGGTTAAACTAGTACTGATCTATGAAGAAGGCGACTCAAGCGGCACTAGTTGACTAATCAAACACAGTCATCAGATATTAACTAGCAAGCTGAGACTAGAAGCACAGATAACAGACACCGATCTGGTCGGCCTAAGCAGCCAATAAACCGAGATAACCGGGTGTTGCTGGGGCCATCATTGTGTGACAGGAATCTCACATGGCCTCAGCTGCCTAGGGAATGGGAGGGGAGGTGTTCCGTGAGTGCGTGCACTTCAACAGTAACAAGACAGTGTTCGGTATTCAGTCTGAGAGATTGCCGGGCAAAGAAGAAGCCAGTGTTGTCTGACACACAAACAAAATGATGACTTTTATTATTCAGAAAGTAATCATGTTGAACCGAGAAGGATCAAAAAAGCGCTTTATTTAGTGATGAGAGCCACTTCCGCAATCTTGAGAACCATGACAGCACGTTTGTTCGACTATTTCCAGGAGACGAATACAAATCACAATGTCTCCGTCTGTCTGTTAGGCATTCAATGGAACTAGGGATTTAGGGTTGTATGGCCGCCAGTAAATTTGGATAGCATGGTAGCATGGTCAGCATGGTCAGCATGATAGCATGGTCAATGCAGGCAACTATGTAAACAACATCAAAAACTGCATGTTACCATCAGCTCAAAAGTTATGCAAGAAGGATGTTGTTTCCAAATTGACGATGCGCCATACCACCGTGCGAAAATAATCACGGAATTGGTGGAAAATGAATTAGTGAAGACCCTCGAGTGGCTAGCTCAGTCCCCAGAGCTAAATAAAGACTCATATTCGGGTACAGATTATCAGTAGAAACATCAACTAAACGGTCAAAGATTAAGCGAAAGCTTACTGAGTCGCATATTGACGCTTGAAACCCTGGCATCACTTACGAACATCTTCCAAAGCTAGTGCATTCCCTGCCCGCTGGATGCAAAGCAGTTAAGAGAAAAAAAAGATTGGGCACTCAAATAGTAACAACCAAAATTCTGTAGACGGACCTGTTTGGGGCTATTACAGCAAATCAAAAATAAGTTAGTAAAAGTTTCGGCGCCACGTCAAGCTAAGTAACACCAAAGTTAGAGAGGGCTTAAAGCATAGAAAATATAGGATGACACCCTAAGTGTCACAATTAAGGTATAGCAATATTTCAAAAACAACTGTTGAGGAATTGTTGTAGATTACATAGCATAGTTATATAGGGTACAAGTGGTAATCAAGAACAAGCGTGTATTTTCCATGGCGATGCAGAAATTCTCACAGCGCTGCATCGCCCAGCTGTTACCCCGAATGCATAGCTTGCGTCTACAAACGATGAACAATGAACAAGGAATATATACGGGTTAAGAAGCGCCGGTTTAATAGTCCTGTTGGATAGTTGGTGTAGATGTCGAAATAATAATAATAATAACCAATTAATGCTTTAACTCTGTAAAGGACTTATCGTTTGCTCCACTGAAGTTGTACAATCCGTGTGGATTCACAGCACCCACCGCTAACAGCAAATACATCCAACGTACACTCCAGAAGTAGGGTGGTAAACTAGCCCTAAGTAATAAAATGTAGTTGGATGAGTGGATCATCCAACCGTATTTTATATACGGTTAGTGTCGGTGCAGAGACAACCAATTCTGGGTGAGCATTGCATGGATGACAGACATAAAAGGAAAAAACCATTTTTCGGCACGCCAGACAGCTATACTGTTTTGTGAGTTTTAATGAGAGCCCCCTCAGGTTTGTGTTGCCACTGAGTTGCAGTAAGGAGCGGCAAGCATGATGTCGGTATAGGAAAGTCAAGTATTCATAATCAGGTCGCGTCGTAATCTGCGATAGACTCCGATGACTACTCCCAACCGTTCCAGCCTCTGCTCGTATGAAAGATTGCACGTTCCAATTACGTATGTGACGGTAGGTTTACACAAGGTGTAGGTGCCTTGGCCCTGAACGTTTGTTTGTGACATCAAGTTTTTCAGGTAAGCCCCTCTAATCTCGCTTATTATTCTTTATCCCTTAGGTCATCATGGTTGTAAGGCAGCGAAGCATCAGTTCAAATGGCTGATATTCTGCCGTTGTCGATTGATTGACGTATAACATAATCAGATCGCTACGTAATCTGCGTTACCGTCCGCTGAATACCCCCCATCACTTTATCCTCTCATCGTATGAAAGATGGTGCATTCCATTTGTGTACTTAGATGCCCGACTTTTAGACTGCTCCATGGCGCTAAGTTCTTCTTTTAGCCAAGGATGTCAGGCTTGAATTGCGTATTCGACATGAGGTGAATATACGCACTAGGCATTTGTTGGAAAATGGAGCTGTCTATTTGTCCGAACGCTTGTTGTAACAGCCCGACCTCTTAGTTTCCAAGCCCTCAAGATCTTTGCTGATTGTTTGGAGCAAGCCAAGTCACATTCGACTGTTGATTGTTGCACTACATTCGTTCCGATTAGGTACAATTAGTTTCTCTGATGTTGTATGGAGAGCACCTTGCATGTACTCACTTTGCGATGCAGTAAATTTTGGGTTGACCATTGATGTACCATGTCTACATCACTCTAAAGCAGATGTTGGTCAGCATTCATCTGAATCCTGCGCCAAATCTTGATATCGTCGGCAAACAGTAGGTAGTTTGAAGCCAGTGCCTGTGCGAGGTCATTGATAAACGCCAAAAACAAATATAGACCTAGAACCGAGCATTGTGGCACACCACACTCGACTTGTATGGGGTCCAATACTGAGATCCGTACTCTGCCCACTAACTGCCATTGAAGTAGAAAGTTGGCAAACCAGCTTAGAAGAGGGTCAAAAATCCTGCAATACTAGAGCTTCGAAAGCAGTATCCGATTGAAAGCTTTCGGAGAATCTAACTCTATCTCCTCAACGTCTTTGGCAGCGTCAGGTGACTCAGTCCAGCTACTGTGTGCGATTAGTAAATTCGTTGCGCATGATCGTTATCAACGGAAGCCGTGCTACGCAGGCATAACGCTGTTGCAGTTTGCCAGATAACACACCAGTGTATCGGTAAATATGCATCCCATAAGCTGGGCGGTAAATAAATAAATAACGAAACAAATATTTTATAATCAGATGCACCTAGACACACCAAATAAGGCATCATCAAACTTTTACAGGCAAAAATGTGTCCTTTAAGGCATGTTGCGTTATATACACTGGGAAGATGGCTGAAGTGTATAGAATTTGCAGAAATTGAAAATGTATCGGTGAGGACAAAATCGTTTGTGATGCGACTGGGTTCAGGTGTGTGTACTGGAGCGATCTAACATAAAAGCGTAAAAATTGAGGTGGTGATGGGAAGTGTGGACATGGAAGTATCTTGAAGTGTACATATAAAGGATGGTGAAATATGGCTCTGGTCAACTTGCCAGTCTTAATTTGTGAGTTGTGAATTTATTCATTGGCAAGTCACATTCGTCACGTCGCAGTGTTGTTAAACGGATATTTGTGGCATTTTATAGGGTAAACGCTTGCCAGGCGAACAACCATAACCTCATGGAAAACTGCCGTCAAACATTTTGAACAGTGTTGTAAACTAGCAAGCAGTGCCTGATATCGTCAGGGTTAGGGATACTTTGTGGAAATCTTTGAGTTATGGGATAGAGACTACAGTGTAACTATTGAGCAAGGCAGAGGAAGCATCTTGTGAGAGGGAATGATCGCATTGCCGTTGTAGATATGTACTGGAGATTCTTGTTATGGTATGTGGAGGCACTTGTGAATGGGGCAGTCACATTCGGTTTTGATTATGCATGACCTTTCCAAGTCATCCACACTGGGCTTGTGTCTGGGAAGTGGTGAGTGCAGGTGAGTGCCGATATGAGCAGCGGCATTGCTATTTTCCTAATTTTGTTTGCATTCAGGTGAATGAGCCACGGGCCAAGTGGGCTGCACAGGTAAGTACTTTTTAGATAAATTCATCCCACCAAGTGTAGGATCTCCAGAAGTTCCAGATGGTTTTCTTCATACCTCATGCACCGCTATACACGGCAGAGAGCTGTGTATGTTCGGTAGTTGGAGTGCTCAGTTCTGCTTCCATCTCTGTGAATCAGAGTTATTTTTTCAATCTTCCACATAGTAGGAACTTGGTTCTGGTATAAGCAGCATTGGAGAAACTGAGCAAAAGGTCTTATCCGTTGGCTTGCTGCTGCTCACAGTTCCTCTAGACGATGAGGCTATGCATCTGGATTTAGCTTCCACACACGTCTCCGGTAAGTTGTAAGAACATTCACGGAAAATTGAAGTGCCTTTGTTGTCACCAACACGGCAAAATATCCCAATGTTAGATCAACGCAGCTAACCTCGAGTTCTACAGAAGATTTTCGTGGATCTGAACCAATGTTTATTATACCACACCCTCTAACATCGACTCTCCATCTCGGCAATCACTTTCCATCTACCCTAGCAAGCAAAACATCTCTAACAAAATTGATTTTGGCAAACATCTCCCTCCGACAAGTTGACAAACCGTTACAAATTTGTGCAAAAGAGGCAAATGTTGGTAGCTTAAGTTGTTCAGTCGGTGGTCGAAGTATTTGCTGAACACGGCAGTTTTGCTGCAAACGTTTCATCACTACTGCAGGTGACATCATCAGTGCGCTAGTATGTAGCGGAGCGGAGCGGTGCAATGCGAGGCGCTAATGGAGTTATTGTTCGTTTGGGCGGACCAGCCGTCACTTCGAGGTCAACTTGCACAACGGACAGATGACCACCGAAACTGATTCCTCTGATTCGTGTTACGTGACGTTAGCACACGTGCCTCTGCGGTTGACCTCGTCGTCCTACGTGCATGTCCGGCATTCTGAGCCGGATTGGGACATGCATCCTCCGCTGATTTTCCATTTTAAAGCATCGACAGGTCACACGGTCACCGAGACGATGTCACCCTCCGATTGCAATTCCGAAAAGCCGAGGTGTTTCCGTGTTCGGTCTAACGGTTTGTTGGGGCAGAACGCTGTGGCGAAAGGGGTATTATTCCTGGCAAGTTTCTACGCTTTCATCTTTTTTGTTTTGACTTTTGCGTGGTTTGTTTGCATGAATAACACTGTGCTCGGAGAAATAAGATTTTCTCATTAAGCTGTTGCTCATTGATTGACGTGGTCGCCGTCGGTAGCACGCCAATATCAGTTTTGAACAACTCATAGATGCTTGATGAAATTGAAGTCGGCATGTGAATTTTAACTTTAGTCCCACTGTATAAATAAACAAAGGTTTTATTCCTGAACAGTGGAGAGATTGTGCCCGCATGGGAACAGTTCCATAGGGACACAGTTGTATTGCACTTACGATGTCATCCAACATACGATTGGAAAGAATTCACCCCAGCATGTGATCTTTGCGTGCGAGCACGTTGTCTCGCCGTCGAACCATTCATGCGGTAACATCGAGAACACACATGTGGTGGACTGATGGGGGTCTGAGTACGTCTGGAAAAAATGCTGAGGGAGAGGTTCCTCATATTCAGGAAAAGGCATCTTTAGATGAACTTTCCTCACTTGCCACTTTAGCTTTGGTCCCGTCGATGAATATAAGCATATTATAATGCGGAATACTGTCACAATTTTCCGCAAGATAAAACATGGCGGTATAGTTGTTCCATTCTGTACGATTCAAAGTAACTCGCTTTCACAAACAGTAAGAATATGCGATAAATGGCTATAATGCTCTCATATGATGTCGATACCATTTTCAAATACCGTATATCAAGTCTCAGATATCCGTAGCATGGATATGATGCTTAGTTCAGTGGGATGCTGCTTGTGTGAATTGCAATTCACGAAGCTGAATGACATTACTGACTATTTATAAGTAATTCCCTTTTCTTTGACATTTCACCACATCGTGCATCTGCATCTGACATGTTGGATTGGAACCGACAAATATCCGGACGAAATACCTGACATTCGCGTTTATGTATGTTTACATTTTTGTTTATATAACATTTAAACCCAAAGGCCATAACATGAGAATAAGTGTCCAGCCCGTTGTTTTACTGCGCTGTCCTTACTGAGTGTAAAAGCATGGTTGGCAGTTGCATTGCGCGCGGAACTAATTATGTTACTTTCCATTGCAGGACGCTTCTACAGAAAATGTGGTCGTGAAGGCCAAAGGTTCAACAAGGGGCACACAGACGCTTAGGGTTGTTTTGGTCCTGCTCCTCCTCCGACCTGGGCCACGCGTCACCACCTTGATTACGTATCGCGCGAACTTCCTGGAGTCCGCAGCCGGCTGTGCCGCTTCATTTGTTCCTCTTTGCTAACCATTGCATTTCTTCACATCTTGTTGCTGTTTGCAGCGATTATTCCAAGAATACATTTCACACAGTCTGCGGCACTTTTCTCTACATAGGAGTAGGTGTAACAGAGCTGTTGTAACCCACGTTGTGTGTGCCTAGCAGTTGATCTTGAGGGCCACCTGAACGCCTATTTCACTGAGCCTCCATTACTGCGGCTGTTCGAATATGACTGGATTTATTTTACATCCGTTTGCGGGTCTATTCACCTAGTCGTAAGTCACCCCCGCATCTTTGATTTTAAATGCTTGTAGAACCACGGTTTTGTGAGTACAAATTATTCCACCCACCGCCCTCGTATTTTACCGCTCAGACCGTGCGTACGTTTGGTGATAAGGCTTGTCGGTCCTTAATACCTGGCGTAGCTACAAAGTTGAATACTTCTACTCATATTTTATTGATTGGATTAGACTAAAATCTTCTAACAGAGAAGCCACAAAATGTTTGTGACCAGAGCCCAGAAGCGTCTCAGAAGCATCTGGCTGCAGCTTTGCTTAGGATCAGAGAACTGGAACAAAGGTTGCATGAATTGGAAATGAAGAAGAACGAGTAGCTTCTTGCGTATCCGTTACGTCTGACAATGATACACAATATCGTCGCGGCAACTTTGGTGGTGACTTCTTTTGTAAACCTCCAATTGATAGAAGCTTTATGACACCGCGGGACATCTGCGATTTGCTTAGGTCGCGTGGTCATCCAGAACGGAGTGGGTTTTCACCGTTTCGAATCCCTCTGGTTTTTCGCAAGCGCATTTAGAAGTCGTGGCTGAGAGGAGACAGGTGCTGTTGAATGTTTGTCAGAGCTGCCAAAGCGCGAAATCATTCGCTTTTACGGGGAGCCGACGCTTTCCTGGACGTTCATTCGCAGTTTTCAACCGGGCGTGGTGAATGCTACGGCAACTATTGTAAGGGACCCGCTAGGAAAGCAATCGAAGGTTGTGTATACACAACCCATTTCCCATTAGCACACGACGCTGGCTCCTCGAAGGCACAGCAGTTCCCATTAGCGGTGATGAACGACGAACAATTGCTACAGCAGCTTCGTTTCATGATATCGAACTACCGGAGCACATCTTCAATTGACAATGCTCTTCTTTGATTACTTAAACCTCGGCTATCATTCCTTCCGACGGATTACCGAACATTAATGCACACTCCGCGGAAAACTGCACTGCGAGCCGTTACACCAGGCATATACGCCCATGTAGAATTAAGAATATCTTTACGACCTATCTGTCAACGTACGGAGTTGCAAGATGTTGACCACATCGAGATCGGATATTCATAGATGGATTTCGTCCTTGTAAATCCTCAGCTCTGCAAATGTCGGTCAGTTTGTGTCAAACCACGAGTCCCGTTATCTGCAACCCAGTTCTAACAGGTATATATGGTACAGGCAAGAAACCGGCAAATGCTGACTAATTCGCTGTAACTGTTGCATCAGAGCTTAAATATCTCGAAGACAATGGTGTTACCGCTGTCTCAGGAATATCTCCGAGGCAGTTTAACTTATGCACTATCGTGTGCGACACACCTGCGACAGCCTTCTTGACGCGGAAGTAGGAACACTCTGGCCGCACTGATCCTGCCAACTACCGTCCAATAACACTAATTCCCGTATTATCCAAAGTGATGGAATCAATCACCGCAGATACGCTGATGCAATACCTGAAAAGCCACAACTTAATAGCCCCAGAGCAACATGGCTATCATCAGAAGCATTTGTGTAATACTAACCTATTACTTGCACGTAATAGCTGTACTGAAGCTGTTGATGACGGAGTAGGAGTTGATGTCATCTACCTTGACTTTTCAAAAGCGTCTGATCGCCTAGACAATCGCGTTCTCCTTCAGAAGCTTCGGAATTACTTCATTGGCGATCCAATCCTGAGTTGGATTGGCAATTTTCTACACGAACGACGGCTAGTGGTGAGAGTCCGACAATCATTGTCGGATGCAATCGATGTGGCATGTGGAGTACCACAAGGCTCGGTGCTTGGACCTCGTCTATTCTTGGTGTTCATTAACGATTTGGCGAGATCAATTACTTCCGATTTCCTATTTTTCGCTGATGATATCAAGATATGGCGAAGGATCAGAGGACCGGACGACCACGAACGGCTACAGTGCGATCTTAACACAGTGTCGAACTGGTCAGTTCAAAACGCCCTACTATTCAACGTAGACAAATGTCGCCTTGTACAATTATGCCATAGACATAACTGCACCTATTTACTTGGGACAAACGGATTACAGAATAGCTCCCAGGAACGTGGCCTCGGTGTGAGCGTACAGAGCGACCTCAACTGTTCAAAACAGGCTGAGGTAGCGGCGAAAAGAGGCAACCAGCACGTTGGCATGCTGCGAAAGGCATTCGAGAGATTTGCCCATCAATCTTCACAATGATGCTCAATTCCAACGTGCACCCGCATGTTGAATACGCTATCCAAGCTTGGCAACCTTGGTTGAAGCGCGACCTAGAAGCAATAGAGGCACGACAACGAAGTGCAACAATGAGTGTAAAGAGCCTGCGCTATCACTCTTACCACCATAGGCTGAAGTTGCTGGGAATTTTCAGCGGGCGCTATCGAAGTCTGCGCGGTTATCTGATATTAGCCTATCAAATATTGAGTGACCCCAACCACGTATGCCGCTATTTGCTGAAACTTAGCCAAAACACGCAGCTCAGGGGTAACTGCTTAAAGTTGAAGGAACAATACAGCCGTCTAGAGTGTCGACGGAATTACTTTTCCGTTCGTGTTTGCAAACCTTGGAACGCACTCCCAGACTCAGTTGTATCCTCTCCTGCCTTGGATGTTTTCAAAAACGATTAGATGTTGATCTTAGCTCCCAACGTTTTGTTACCTAAACTCCCCAACTGTGGATTACGCCAAGCATGCTTTTCAACTGGATTTATGTATCAAATGGACCTAAGTGAGCGACCATATTTTACTTTTCTAACTCTTTACCTCAATGATCACTGCACTCCAGTGTCTTTCTGGACGTTTGCGCTCGATAATCAATTTTACTTGTACACTGATGTTACTTATCAAAGTATTCATCTCGGCAGACGTTCGGTAGATGATTCAGATATATTTTGATTTCATCATGCTCACCTCAACCATCCTACGGGAAGTGTCAAGCACTTGTTTTTATCCCGTGATAAATCATTGTTCATTGTTCATTGCACCACAGCTGCGACAAATGCAACCAGAGTGGAGATTATCTCGAGCGCAAGGTCACATTTCCACGAACCGATTGCCCTTTGCGGACGGATGCAATTATCCGATCCAGGAAAAACCAACCGGTTCCATTTGCGAAGTTAAACACTGTTATGTCAATAAGACCACCCAACTGGTCTGTACCTGGCACTGTTGAAGAATAAAACTTTTATTTATTTATTTATATGTTTAAACCTTTCCCTCTGGACTACATGAACAGTATATGTCTTGGTGGGACTCGAAGAATGATGTCGTTGTGGTTGAATCCACATGGGAGACCATTTGGGGATCCTACGAACCGCAACATTTAGGTTGATCGTCGCTGCCTACAAGCTATTACTGAACGACTACTTGCATTTAAAGGTTTTTGTCCAGCCGACTTTCCGCGACAGTGTCGTTCGTTGGAGGAATACCGCTCATGGAAAGCTTTCGAGTTTAAGCAGTGTTTACTTTACTCTGGTCTTGCATACTTACTGGGCATTTTGCCCGATTCCTTATACGAGAACTTCACTGATCTCTCTCTAGCTATTTATATACTTTGTCATCATGTTTTTCACACCCTCAACATTGATTTCGCAGATTCTCTACTGCGCGTGTTTGTTTCCGACTTTTTTGTACTTTAGGGTGCACCTCAGCCTAACTGGAATGTCCACTTACTAATTCATTTGGCGGAGGATGTGAAGGCTCACGGTACTTTGGATTCATTCTCCGCGTTCCCTTATGAGTCGCATATATTCTCCATCAAAAGGATGATTCGCGGCACGCGTCTTCCAGTTTCCCGGATTCTGCACCGCACAGTGTAACAACAGTTGTGTGACCTGGCTGCGGATGGAACAGGCCCCACAGAGGTTCCCATGGTCATGTGCACAAAGAAATAGCGAACGGTTTTTAGACTATCCAGAAATCTTTACTCTACTGAGAAGCTAGATAACATCGTACTTATTGACGAATGACAGTGGGTCATATGACGAATTTATCGGAATACTCTTGGAAACCTGCTTTTGGATGTCCAGTGCTTTAACACACTGATAAATTTGTTCGACCACAGTATTCAATCTTCAGACGTACACATTTTCCGTGCTAGGGATCCGTCGGACGTGTTGGACATGTTCGCATCATGCCACATTTCTTCCAAATGCATTGCTTTTCCGTACCATAACAGCTGTCATCATTCCATTGTTGTGTACAACAATTAATTAAAGACTATTTATTTGCCATTTCAGAGATTATGCCCGCTATCAGTTATTGCGTTGTTCACTTACTGGACTCACCGGGCGCAATCACTTTGATTAGCAGCTCCCGGTTACGTGATAGTGGGGATCACGTGCAGTTTCCGACTATAAAAAGCTGGAAATACTACACTGCCGTTGAGCACCACACTTCTCCGAGCCCTGATGATCCGCTGTTACCCGTTGCCGTGGTTGTTCGCTCAAGTATTACCATTTTATACCCATTGCTCGCTCAGTCTACTTCAGGCATGTTCGGAATTTAGAGCGAGACTAAGAACAAGGGTTGGTTCCGTCTACGGGTGAGAGTATTCCAATGGGACTTCCAGCGAAACGGCGAATGTACGCGCGCATTGAATGAACTAACTTTTTTCTCTAGACGTATACCTGTCCTCACTAGCTCGGATGATGAACAACCGTCGGGGTAAAAAAAAGTCTTGCGCCCTGCACCCACTAAATATGCACCCTTTAAGTCAACGGTTGACAGCAGTTTGATTGCGGAAACATCAGATACCTTGTGCAACAGAAAGTAAAACTTGATCCAATTCATATTTATTTTGCTCTTCGCAGTAACATCAGCCTGAACTTATGATTGCACACAAGACGTATCCGCCTTCAACATTTGCATGGACCAGCAGCAAGGTAAAATTCTTATGTTTTACTTCTGCAAATGCACTTTCAGAAGAACTAAGTATGCTTCGTGCTGAACTTATCACCGTGCGTCGCGCTTTAACAAACTTGTTGGAAAATTCGCAACGGCTCGTTACCGCTTCCTAAAGCAGCCTACCGTTGCCGGTGGCTTCCACTAAAGGCCAGAAACAGTTCGATTCTACGCTCTGGAACAAAGCGAACCTGATTAAATTGGTAACCCGTTTTTCAAGACTTAATGCCATTATAGACTGAGTACCTAATCACGGTCAAGGGCCTTTTAACCCGCCAGCTGGCATAAGCCATCCTGGAGCGAACCATCAGTCGGTCGCTTGCAAATGAGATTAATTACTCGGCTCTCGGAAGACAGTGACTTTTAAGAAGACAACCCTTAACACCACCATTCATGAATAGATTGTTGCAAGTTAGTACGTCTAGTTATTAGGCGTGATTCTGAGTCCGATGTCGGAAGGTGCATCTGACACTGAGATTACTTTGTGCATCAAGGCGTGACTGCACTCGGCCCGTCACAAGAGGCCAATATGCACAGCGCGTCGACCTCATGTCGCTATCACGGAGGTTCCTTGGTGACCATATGGGCTTTGTCATGTACTTACCTTTTAGGGAGGAAATGTGCTACACTGAAGAAATGGATGCACAAGGGCCATAGGTGTAAACGGTACCCTTTGGATGCACCGTATGCCGGACTTTGCAGCATCCTGCGGACAACATAACTGTGTCTCTTTTGTGTGTGATCTGCTGTACATATATAGTTTCGAAAGAGTCAGCGATCTTGCGGGTAAAAGGAGGTCTAAATGGCTTGCCCGTGCGGTTTAAACGGGACGTATGCTTTCAGGGAGCTTGGCTTTGCGGTAGGCATTCATATCGGGTAGTCTCGTGGGAGTGTTTTCATTAGTCACTAAAACCTGCGTTTTGATTGGTCTGGTAAAAACTGGTGAAATAGGTGTTTTTCCACTTTCTAAGGGTATGAAATATTCCAGTTGTTATCAAGGCTTTCTGTAGTAGGTTTTGCGGAATATCTGGTAACAAACTGGAATAGTGCTAACAGCGGTAATCCTAGACCCCGAGGAAGGCTTCCGAGACTCATTGAAACTTTGACAGATTCGGTCGTCCGCACTTCATTGCTCGGGCTCATATTGGCAATTTAATGAAATGACCTCAAGTGAGAGTCGATGCTTCCGAGGAACTACACAAACTGACTATAAAAATGAAGATGTGTCCGGACACACTCTAGCAACTTAATTATGAAGCCGAGGTAAATGCTATCGTAACAGTAGCAGCAGTCGTTAGGAGGCTTCCGTAGGCTTTGCAGCTCGAGGGGTCAAAATGTGTGTCCGGTTTAATTCCGTAGGGAATAGAGCCCACCTTCACCGATCTGTACCAGTTCGTTTGCGAGTGTGCCGAAGTTGCCGAAACTCTGGCGATGTATTTGGTTGAAATAGTGCAGGGATCGAGAAGGGTTTCAACATACAAATCAACTGAAAACCTGGGGGAACATGCTTAATGCT
This sequence comes from Dicrocoelium dendriticum, assembly GCA_944474145.2. Lineage (NCBI taxonomy): Eukaryota > Metazoa > Platyhelminthes > Trematoda > Plagiorchiida > Dicrocoeliidae > Dicrocoelium > Dicrocoelium dendriticum. Next base: position 14,626,103 of record OX104069.1, read on the forward strand.
TTAACAATGAAAACATTGATATAGCTTAGTCGTCAAGTCCTACCGTCTTGTTTGGTATGCACAGAGAACCATTACTTGGATCGGTGCTCCCGGTTTCTCTCTATTGATGATTTTCAACGGATAGCGGTCGTATCTCGGAAAAGTTTATGTTTGTTGTGTATGAAGCCGAATCATTCGTCGGATAGTTGTAAATCTTGGTACGCTTATGGGTTGGATAGCTGTCAGCAAAAACACCATCCTTTAGTGCACAGCGCAAGCACAGTTCAAATGCGTTCACTGTGTGCCACTTAATGAAACGGTAGCGTCCGTTGGCCAGGTTATTTTGGGAGTGATTCCCGTCAAGCTTTGTGATAAAGATATGTCGATATTGACGAATGCATTGTTAGATCCAGAGTCAGGCTCATCACTCGTAAAAGAACTGCCGTTACTGAAGTTTACGCTATCAAATGAATCGTCATTAGTCAGAATATCCACTGTCCGAGGTGAAAGGCAGGCTTACTCACATGTGGCCAAGCTAAACTTACAGCCATTGGACGGAGAAAAACCTCTTTTAAGTGAATCATGTCTAGACCGTTAAAATAATGCCTCAAATCAAACGAATTTTACCAAATTCAAAAGGTGTGGAATGCTGGACGCACTTAAAATACTTGGAATTTCTGGATAGCAGTGAAGAAGGCATAGGTGTCCTAATAAGCATGAACGTCCCAGTGGCCCATTGGGCGCTGGAGCGAAGATATGGGAAACCCTCCGAACCTTTCGCTCTACGGACTCCTTTGGGTTGGGTTTTGCTCGGTCCAGTAGGGAGCCAAGGCGCATGGAGCATTTGTAGAAACTGCATTTCGCTGGAAGCTCACAGATCCACCTTTTTCAAAACGTTGTACAAGCTAAAGTTTACCGACCCTCGGAATTCGTGCCACGGAAAGTCCGTAAAAGATGAGCAAGCTTGAAAGCCAATTGTATCATCCGTCACCAAGTGTGGCTCCCATTATCAACTCAGCCTAGCATGGAGAAGTGAGTGCCCTAATCTTTTGAATAATTATCCCGTCGCTTATCGAAGGCTAATGTCCATGCTGAAGGTGCTTCTCGTGATTACTGAACTACCTCAGATGTCCACTGATGCCATGGAAGAATATATGCCAAACGGATTTGTGGAGTTAGTTGACACTGACGTGTGAGGTAACAAGAACGGTATATGCCACATCACGCTGTGACGTACCCAGACAAACCAAGCAAAGTCCCAGTTGTGTTCGATTGTTCCAATACGTACCAAGGAACCTGGCCAAATCAACAGCTATTGAAAGGACCAGATTTGGCAAGCAACTTGATTCGCGTGCCATTAAGATCAAGACTCGGTATTGTCGCTGACTGCGATATTGAAGCAATGTCACATCAGGTGAAAGTCGCACGGAAGGATAGAGACTATCTATGGCTTTTGTGGTAGACTAATGGACAAATTAATGGCTCCCCGAAGGTATTCAGCAAGACAGTCCAACCAATTGGTGCGACGTCACCTCCATGCTGCGTCACTTTTGCCCTCAGGAGAGCAATTGACCACAGCAGAGGTGAGTCCGCAGATCTAACGTTATCTGTAACGCGACAAAGATTTTATGCTGATGATTGCCTATTCAGCTGTGGTAGTCGGGAGGTAGCCCAACGTTTCAGAAGGGATGTGTGACATATGTTTGCTGGAAGAGACCTTCAATGAAGTGGCTGGAACCGAAGCCGAAGACGCCGGGAAGTGTGAATTATAATTAACGCAGCGGAATGACATTACTGACAATTTATGAGTAATGGTGGATGTTTGTGAGTAGTGTAAAGTGGTAGAGCAACGGACCGGAAATTCGTGGACCGGGGTTCGACTCCCCGTCGAGGCATATTATTGTGCGTGAATTTTAATCGTGGCTTCTACTTTCTTCGAATTTATGAGTAGTTCACTTTTATTTAAGCTTTATCGCACCACACATACGATGATTTGCACCGATAGATGTTGGATAAGTATCCGAACGAACTGATATTCGCGTTCATTTATATGGTTATATTTTTGTTTATATAACATTTCTGCCCTTTAACCAGAACCTGAGAATGAGTAGCGTGCCTTGTTTTACCGCTTCGTTTACTGAGCCTCCATTACTGCCGCTGTTCAAGTCAACAATGCACTTTATACGCCTATGAACAGTGAATATTCAGCTACAACACATACGCTAAGAGCACAAATAAATGCAACTAAAAATATGACAAATATGTATGGCTCATCACCAGTTTAAAAATGTGGCAGTAGCGATATCATCGATTCGGTCTGGCAGTGAGGTCTTGTCTCACTACATCTTAATCCCTCAGAAAACGTGACAACTAGGGAACAACTGGTGTACCGTAAGCCCGTTTGAGGGCACAAATGGCTTTGTACGTTTGTCTGTTCGAAGGAATTGATACATTCCGACAATGCACACTGGAGAGATTGACTGGCCTCAGCATATCTTGGACACGAGTTTTCGCAGAAGCGAACATGATTGGACACAATGATGTTAATAAACACTAGCATAGAAATTCCGCTGTATCGAGCAAGATGCTTCAGCGACCTGTTGATCAATTTGAATTGCCCGTTAAAGAGTTTCGGGAAATATCACAGATGAGTAATACGTCCAGTGTGGTATTGGGCAAGCGATGACAAACCCTAGAATTAAGTAACGAGACACGGATGTTGTCCTTAGCCTTTTGACTTTGGTGAATGTTTCATTCACCTGATGCTATCACGCGAGATCCCGGCTAAGTGTAACTCCGAGATATTTCACTACTGTAAAGGAGTTTAGACAGACATTGTCGATACTAAGATGCGGGGTATGCGTCAGGAGCTTATGATAACACTTTTCTTTGGTTAGCAAGAAAATAATATTTTTACACTTTGATGCGTTACGTGAAAGACAGCGAGATTTGGACCATGAAGTAAAGTAGTCCAAAAAGCATTACAAGTTGGCCGGTGGATCTGTAATGTGATTTGTTCAGTGGGGTGGCTTCCTTTGGAGCGGAAATGGATTTAATGTAGGTGGAAAATAGGAATGGGGACGAAATAACTCCATGAAGAACACCTAAATAGGCGGTAAGTAAGAGTTTTGCTCCTACTCTTGATAAACTGCATACGATTGGCAAAGCACACTGTAAAAGTAGATACAAATTAAAGTTGAATTCCGGAAACTATCAGATCGTGTAACAGTACCTCGCAGTCTGCGCAACCGAAAGCGTTGCAGTAATCTAGGAAGCAAATCCCGTGGGTTTGTCGTTTCTACGGAATGATAAAGCATGGAGTGTACAATACAGGCTAATGCATCTAATGTAGACCTTGAACTGCGATAGGCTAGTTGGTTTCTTCAAGTATTCTATCAAGTATGATTCATTCTAATGTATTCAAAGTCACAGACGTACAAGCAATTGGCCGGTACTTACAGATTCCTTCTTTGGGATAGGTGTAATGCGGGCGCTTGGCCAGCAGTAGGATATCTTGTGCTGATGTAGGCACATGGTGTAGAGTACAGAAAAAGACTTTGTTAAGACATTGACACATCCCTTGAGCACCATAGGAGAAAGTCCGTCTAATCCAGGCGATTTGAACGACTGTATCCGTGTTACTTCCTTGTGTACTGTTGCACTGTCGATGGGTTGTGAAGTTTGTGGGGGGAGACTTGTAACGGTAAAGATGGTAAATGCAAAGCTTAATCATTTATATGAGCAACTGTGTGTGACACTTCTGACGACTCCACTCAGTCTCCTCATCATTTTCCATATTTCTCGGCAGTTATTCATTCCAAGTATAATCTGGACATAAATATGGTTGTGGCAGCACAATTCATTTTTTATATCAGTCGATAAGGATTTTATTGAAGCGACGTCTTTGCGGTTGTAAGCTTTTTCTTTCAGTCCGCGCAGTCTTTTAAGCCACGGAGATGAATGATGATGGTTTCTAATTTACAAGAAATATTGAAGCAAATGTTCAAGTGGTTGGTTACATGATCACATTGCTTCGATGCAACAGAGTTGTAAAATATATTGAAGTCTGTAGAGGCCCAAGTTTAGTGTAGTAGCCCAATGTTTCGGGGAAGATATTATATTTGCATTAACTTGCGATCTTTGCAGCGAAAAACAGTTTTGTAATTCGTTTTGCCATAGATTATGAACGATGAACAATGATTGATCACGGGATAAATCCAAATGCTTGTCACGTCCCGTAGAATGGTTTGGGTGAATACGATGAAATCAAAAGATTTGTGGGTCATCTACCGAACGTTTGTCGAGATGAATACTTGAGAAATAACGTTAGTGTAAAATTAAAGATATCGAGCGTAATCCTTCAGAAATACACTGGCATGCAGTAGTCGTTAATAAAAGACGTGAGAAAAGTAAAATATGGTCGCTCACTTGAGACCATTTGATACATAATTCCTGTAGCAAAGTACTGGATGCTAAGAGCAACATCAAATGAGAACGACATGTTGGCCAGATCTGAGCTTCCAAGCGATGCTTTGATACAAACAGAAAATATTTTTAAGTCATTGACAAACACTAAGTCTATGGTTGCTTGTAACCTTGTCACAGACTGCACGCTGTTCTTCTGTCCAAGCCTGGTACTAAGACGCGCATCGAATCCGTTGAAGTCACTGGCAAAACGCAGAGAAAAATTTATATGTTCAATGAAAGTAGTTGCACAGTCGTCATAAAAATTTTCACCATCGGATATAGGGCAGCTGGGAGAAATATAAACGTTGGCTAAGTGAATCGAACGATGGCCACTCAAGTATGGAGGCCTGCATTTCCCATTCAAACACCTAATGTGTTGCGCGTGAGGACGAAAAAGAATTTTTGTCCACTTGCACCATGAAGAATGTATGTATGTGATAACGCCATCGCCACGGTGCCTTTGTGTACATGGGCGGTTAACACGATGCACAGTAACTCCGTCAAGTGCCACAAATGTATCTTCTACGTCCTCGTGTAGCCATTTTTCTTTTAGCATAATGACACCAAGTTGGGAGTATTCGCTACAGCTTGTTACAAGTTTAAGCTCATCTAATTTGCTCACAAACAAACGGATGTTTGCGCTGATTAAAATGGGTATACTCATACGGTCGAGGTCTTTCCTTCGAAGTACTACGCGCCATCCTGTGCGGTGCTTTCTTGTAAAACTGATTCCTTTTCTTTTGATTCTTTTCCATTTGTTCCCTACAGACTGACCAGGAAAAATTCTGTTCGAATTTGACTGCATTTATTTTACATCCGTTTGCGAGTCCATTCACCCATTCGAAAGTCACTTCTGTAGCTTTGATTTTAAATGCTTGTAGAACTACGGTTTATTCAGTACAAATTATTCCACCCACCGCCCTCGTATTTTACCGCTCAGACCGTGCGTACGTTTGGTGATTAGGCTTGTCAGTCCGTAGTACCGGGCATAGCTACAATGTTGAATAGTTCGACTCGCATTTTAATGGATACAATAGGAGCAATGAAAAATGATTTGTAAGGGGTAAAAAAGCAGGTGCTTGACATGTCCCGTAGGGTGTATAGCGTGACAAAAAGGAAGATAGCGAAGGGATAATGAAGTCGTCAGTTCAGGCGCTTACAGATGTAACTGCACTGCCGTGTAAAGGGAGTTTGAAATGAGAATGTACGCACACAAAGCAACAGGGGAGTGATTATTGTTCACATCATAGGCGAGAAAAATAAAAAAGATAGCAATGGACAACGCTTACTCGTGTGCAAATATCTTGGGTCCACAGGATACAAAAATCCAGATTCTATAGTAGTAGCGTTTATCAAATTTCGTGCAAGACGTTTGGAATGACTCATTCTCGAGTAGGTTCATGACACTATCCCCTGTCTGTTGTGCGTTAGTGCCAGCATCTGGTGGTCATGAGCTATAGCACGTAGTGTAAATGTGACAGGGTATGGTCAAGGCATTTTTTGAAAAGGGATAGGGTAGGTGCATTAATTATATGTTCCGGGAGGGCGTTCCAAGGCTGTGACACGCGAAGGGAGAAATAGTTTCGCCGACATTCCAGGTGGCTGTACTGCGTGACTAACTTAAACTGGTGATCTCTTAGCAAGGTGTTTCGACTGAGTATTAGTAGGGAATGGCATGGGTGGTTGGGGTCTCTCATGATTAGGTACACCATTATGAGATCGCCCCTTAGACGCCGATAACGTCCACTGTATATTTTGAGGGTCTTCAGCCTGAGTGTTTGTAACCTGAACCCAAAAGCGACTGAAGCAGCTAGCTGCAGCTTTGCTTAGGATCAGAGAACTGGAACAAAGTTGCATGAATTTGAAATGAAGGAAGAACGAATAGCGTCTCGCGGATCCGTTACGTCTACCAATGACTCACAAATTCCTCACGGCCACTTTGTTGGTACAATTGAACAATGGCGCATTACGGATAAAAAAGCAATGCGTAACGAGTCCCGTGGGATGAAAAGTACTACGAAAAGTAAATTGCCTGCTAAAGTGAAAAGCCTTTCAGTGGACTCACCATAGACTTATATAGAATAAAGAGGATGTTCGCGTATTAAAGTATAAATCCATAAATCCATTGGTTATGAGTTTGGGAAGACACCGTTTGATTGCTTTTTGTGGTGCCTGGCTAACAATTCATAAAACGAAATGCGAATGAGACAACGCATCGTCAACTCGTTTCTAAATATCGCCAGCTTGGAAGCAGAGACGACATAATTAGAGAGGGCGTTACAAGGCTGGCACACGCGGACGGAAAAGAAATTTCTACGGCATTCAAGACGGCTGTATTCTATTTTCAGTTTCAGAGGATGACCTTTAAGGTTTGTGTTGTGGTTCAATTCCGGCAGCGGGGGTAAATATGGTTTGGGTTCTTCAAAGTCTGGTAGACCATTATGAGATCCCCCGCAATAACCGATATCGACTGATGTACCTTCTTAGGGATTTCAGTCTAAGCCGATAAAGCAGATGAAAGAGGCCCCTGATGTTTTTGGCTACCCTTCGTGGAGGAGTCTCCACAGCAACGATATCCTGTTTCTGTCAAGGCCGCCACGTCTGAATAGCATATTCCACGTGCGGTCGTACGTAGGCGTTAAGCATTTGGTGAAAGATTGAGGGTTCAAACCGACCGAAGACTCTGCGAAGCAGGCCGAAGTGTTGATTGTAGGTTCTCGTCACCCTCTCCGCTTGTTTTATACACCCGAGATCTTCCTGTACCAATACACCCAGGTCACGCTCCTGAGAGACCTTCTCCAAAGTATGGTCTGCAGGTTTGTAGGCGCTCACCGGCTGCTGACGCAGATGGGTCAGCTTGCACTTAGCTAAGTTCAACTGAAGAACGTTCCTCTTTGACCATTCGTAAATGCAATCTAGATCAGGTTGGAGTATATCGTGATCTTCATTGTTAGTAATCGTCAGCATATCTTAACGTCATCGGCGCAATGCAGGAAACTGGAGGAGAGAACACATGCCAGGTAGTTGATAAACACCAGGAATAAGCGCGGTCCCAGCAATGAGCCCTGTGGAACACCACATTCTACCTAAATCGGGTTAGGGGTGATCCCCTAACAAGCACATGAAGCTTCCGTTGGCGAATAAAGTTGTCAATTCAACCAAGCACAGGATCTCCGATTCTGTAGCGCCGTGGCCGTTAAAGTTGGATGCGGTCATCCAGGTGGTCGAAAGCTTTGGAGAAGTCCAGAAGGTTGAAGTCAACTCCGACCTCATCACCAACAACTCCCGTCCTACTACCTCATGCAATCAGTATGTTGGTAGTGCATGACCGGTGCTGACGGAAGCCATGCTGCACCGGTGCCAAGATGTTGCATATTTCCAGGTAATCCATTAAAGCCTCAGCGGCAACCGCTTCCATCACCTTCGCGAGCACAGGGAGAAGAGTCACTGGGCGATAGTTTGCAGAACCTGAACGGCTACCGCCTTTAACAATTGGGGTGAAAATTCCATGCTTCCACATGATGGGGACTTGTTGTTCATCAAGCAACTTTGGAAAAAGTGACAGTGGTTCAGTTAGCTTATTGGCCGCAGCCTTCAGTGCTTTCGAGCGGGTGTTGTCTGCCATGAGGCTGGACCTTACCGTGGTGCGATGGTTTGTGTGCCTCAGTGATCCATTGAGCTATACTGAGTGGTGCTTTTGCACCTTCAGAGCCACTCATACCAGATTGGTCAATGGTTAGAGGCCAGACAAACTCAGCCTCCTGGTCCTCCAGGTTGGGGGTTGGAATAAGGGTGGCTCCTTATTCCTTAAAACGGGCTCCTCAGTCCAGTGCCAAAACCCGCTGCCTTGCGGTAAGGTTTTTGAACCAAAGGCTTTGGTTGAGAACCCTAATCGTTCTCCTGTCTAGGCCTGGGCAACCTGACAGTATTCTGCCCACGCAATACAATGAAACTTTCCTACAACAATTTCTTGATGCTCTGGCCGTCGCAGAGGATAATCAACGGCGCCCTATCTGCTGCATCGAGCAGGGTGGATAAGGGTTTGGATGCTACTGCTCAGGCCTTCCCGTCTTCTTATACCACTTCTTGCGCTTCTTCATCCTTATCGTCCCGCGCCAACTTTACTTATATCCCCCCATTTTCAATCCCCCAATTCTGGACCCTCCCACAGCTTTCTTCAGTAGTCGCTTGTCTCTAATTTCAAATCACACACAATCGCAGGACCTCGCTCCAATCTAGTCGACAAGTCCATGTTCAAGCAAGCGGACAACCTCAGTTCATCCGTTTCTCTTTGGAGTCCTCGCGTCTCGCTAAGACTGGCATACTTCAACGTGCGCACTTTGCTGCAGATTGGCCAACAGGCAGCACTTGCCCGCACACTAGAGACCCTATCGATCGATATTCGCTGTTTATCAGAAACCCGTCTGCAAGATTCGAGCTCCGTACTTACCCTGAGACCCCCCACATGCGACACTGGCGGCACATTCTCATTGCGCCTGTCTGGCGATGATGCAGCTTCAAATGCCGGTCAAGCTGGCGTCGGCATTGTTTTGAGTTCCCGGGCTGAAGCTGCCCTGATTGATTGGATCCCAGTAAACAGTAGGATGTGTGCCGTTAGATTAGCTGGTTTCTTCCGTGCTACGAAGTCGCGCGGGGACAAACGGTGCCTGTTTGTCATTGCGGCTTACGACCCTACAAACTGTAGCACTGATTCGGTAAAAGATGATTTCCATCAGCAACTTCACGAGCTCCTTCGTTACAGAAGAAGCACGGATACTGTGGTGTTGGCTGGTGATCTAAACGCACAAGTCGGAAAATTGTCCTCTGATGAGCTTCATCTGGGCGGCCAACATGGTGTGGGCTCGCGTAATGATAATGGTGAACGATTGCTACATCTGTGTGAAGATGCTCGCCTCTTTCTCGCGAGCACTAACTTCCGACACAGCACCCGTAGAAGCATGACTTGGCGGCCATCAGCCTCGGGCCAACCATGGACACAAATAGATCATATCGCGATCAGTTACCGCTGGAGAGGCTGTGTCCAAAACTGTCGCTCGATTTGGAGCACGAGCGTGGACTCTGACCACGCACTTGTCTGTGCCGACCTCCGGGTGCGTTTCGGTGGACGTCCGCAACGTCGATGTGAACGGATTGACACTAGCCAGCTGGCGAAGCCAGATGTTCTGAATGTATACCATAGTGCGCTGACATTTGGGCTGGGTAAGCGCCCACTAAACACTGTTGAAGATCACTGGTCGCATATTCATCTAACGTTACTGTCAGCAGGCATGTCTTCATGTGTCAAAGCAAATTGCAAAACCGGACATCGGGTCTCTACATAGTCTATGTTACTTTTGAATGCTCGCCGACGTATTCCGGCTGGAAGCGAATACAATGAAGCTCGCAAAAATCTCAGGGCAAAACTATGTGCTAGCCTAAAGAAGGACCGCCAAACCTGGTGGTCTCATCGTGCCTCTGAGATGGAAACATCCGCTGCCGTTGGTAATCATCGTAAGTTATTCCATGTGATACGGAAACAGGCAGCAGGAGACCTGGTGTTAGCGAGACCAAACGCGACGAGAGTGGGCAGCCGATCCACAGCTTGTCAAAACGCTCGCAGCGTTGGGCCGAACACTTTACAAGGCAATTTAACAAATCTGCGTTATCGCTTTCTTCTTCGGGCATTGAGCGCCCTTCTCCTTGGGCCGTCTCTTCGGATCCGCCCTCACGCGCAGAGGTGGAACCTGAGATCCGGCTGTTGAAATTGCATAAGGCCTCAGGAGCAGATAGAATTCCCCCAGCCCTCTTCAAATTCGGGGGACCTGCTCTAGTAGATGATCTACACGAGTTGCTAGTAAGACTTTGGGAGCAGGAGACAGTCCCGACAGACTGGAACCGCTCCGTCATTGTCCCAATTTTCAAGAGAGGCTCTCGTTTGGAATGCGGCAATCATAGAGGGATCAGTCTGATTTCGATTGCCTCTAAATTGCTTGCCTCTCTCATTCTCCACAGATTGACCGGCACTCGTGAAAGCCAGATTCGTGAAGAGCAAGCCGGATTTCGTCGAGGTCAGGGGTGCATCGACCACACCTTCACATTGCGTCAAGTGTTCGAGAACCGCCATGTTTAATGGCGACCCACCGTTGTCATGTTTCTTGACATAAAAGGTGCCTTCGACTCAGTCGACCGATGTGCCCTTTGGGACTGTCTGCTGAAGAAAGGTGTGCCTGATAAATATGTAAACATTATCAAAGCGCTGTACAAGCATAGTTCGGGCAGGGTGAGGGTTTATGGCAAACTCTCGCCACCCTTCAGTATCACCAGCGGTGTGAGACAAGGATGCCCGCTGTCACCTTTCCTCTTCAACTTCGCTATTGATGAAGTCATGGAAACAGCGTTCGCTGGACACGACCTAGAAGGTGTGGAGCTACTCCCTGGTGAGCGACTTCTTGACTTGGAGTATGCGGACGATATTGCCCTAATCTGTGACAGCCTCCAAACATGCCAAAGAGCACTGGACGGATTAGCACTGGCTGTCAATCGTTTTGGGCTATGCTTTGCTCCATCCAAATGCAAAGTACTTCTCCAAGATTGGCAGGGACCCAACCCTGCGCTAACGCTTGGTGGTGATCTGCTAGAAGTCGCTCAGGAATTCTAGTACCTGGGCAGCTATATTAGCACCCGTGGGGTTGAAGATGAAGTTACGAACCGTATAGCGAAATCTCGAGGTGCTTTTGCCAATCTCCGCCACCTGTGGCGCAGACGAGACATTACTCTCGCCCTGAAAGGCAGAGTTTACAACGCAGCCGTCCGTTCAACTCTCTTATATGGTTGGGAAACCTGGCCCATCAGGTCGACTGATATGAAGGGACTCGTCACATTCGATCATCGCTGCCTTCGCAGCTTAGCTCATGTCTGGTGGGAACACCGCGTGAGCAATGAGCGAGTTCGACGTCGCGTATTTGGTGCAGGAAGAGCGAGTGAACCGCTCAGCACCATTATATCACGCACCAGGCCACGAGTTGCGCATGCCAGCACACCGACTTCCGGGACCTGCATTGTTTGAGCCTTGTGGATGCGGTTGGAAGAATAGGAGGAGAGGCCAAGCGATGACTTGGTCGAGAGAGATGAAAACCCTCACTTCGAATTTGGCGTTGTTTGGTGCATCCCGACTGCCTGGCTGGGGTCCTAAGGACGGTGAACACGTTCGGTTGGACACACTTGCTGATATGGCTAGGAGCCGGCACCAATGACGTTTGTGTTGTGATTTCTTTTGCCCATCTTCCTCCTGTTTAGTATCCCCCTCCAATCACGATCTCACCTGTTAGGCATAATATGATTCTCTTTTTACGGCAGCCAGCTGTTAGCTCTCCGGAACGATGTCCATCCGGCTGGCTTGCCGAACTACCTTCCCGTGGTGCCAGCTGGGTGGTTCGGGTGTACCCCGTTCCAGCAAAGTGTTCGGCGACAATGTTCCACCTCCGTGGGGCATTGTATTCCAGCAATTGTGCTGACTTCATGGGGAGTATTGGGCCCCTGTTTGGTAATCTACCAAACAAAGACGCATGAGCTGATCATTCAGTCAACGCCTCTCAATGGGCGCGATTCCCTAAATTCGCCCCGCTGCCTTGCGGGTAGGTTATTTAGCCAAAGGCTCGGGGTGGAGTCCCCTAAGTCAACTCTCTACTTCGGCTAGGGAAACCGGGTAGTATCACGCCCTCTCAAGAAACCATGGACTTCATTACAACGCGCTTATCAGCTACTGTTCTTGCTACTCACTTTCATGCTACTCCATCACACGCCAATTGTTTGTTTGCTAACAATCCTCACTTTCGGTTACCCGATTCATCTGTTCAACAATCTGGCTGCGATTCCGGTTGCTCCGCAGATCAATGAATTCAACCTATGGCTCTCCTTCGTCCCCGATCCTCGTTCCGTCTGGCGTGCTTCAACGTCCGGACACTCATGCAGATTGGACAGCAAGCCGGTCTAGCGCGCACCCTAGATTCCCTAGACATTGATGTCTGCTGCCTTTCAGAAACCCGATTGCAAGATCCCAGCACTGTGCTTACATTGACTTCCCCCCTGACCACGAAGCCAGATATCACCTGCGTCTTTCTGGAGATCCAGAAGCAGCCTCAGCGGGTTTGGCTGGTGTAGGTATAGCACTGAGTGGCAATGCCGAGGCGGCACTACTGGACTGGTTCCCGATTAACAGCCGACTATGTGCAGTTCGGCTTCCGGGTTCATGTAGAATCAACAGGCACCGCGAGGAGAGACGCAACTTGTTTGTGATCTCTGTGTACGCTCCAACTGACTGCAGTGGCGACTCGGTCAAGGACGATTTCTACCGAGATCTACAACAGCTCTTGACTAATGTTAAAAAATCGGATGTCGTTTTCCTTGCTGGGGATTTTAATGCACGGGTTGGCCGCCTGTTACCATACGAACGCCACCTTGGTGGTCATCATGCGCTCGATGAGAACCGCTCTGATAACGGAGAGAGACTTCTCACATTGTGCGAGGACAACCGTCTGTTTCTTTCGAGCACTAGCTTCAGGCTTACGAAGAAGCGTTCCGCAACGTGGGGTCCCCCTTCGCCAACACAACCATGGTCTCAAATTGATCACATTGCGATTAGCTTCAGATGGCGCGGCAGCGTACTGGACTGCAGGTCCTTTTGGTCCACTTTCGTTGATTCAGATCACGCTGTGGTCTGCGCGAAAATCTGTATGTGTTTTGGAGGATCCCGAAACACGAAGCACCACAAGATTGATGTAAACAGATTAACTGATTCCTCTGTCCAGGAGAGCTATCAGTCTTCACTGGCATATGCACTCAGTTGCAATCCACCGCGAGAAGTGGAACAACACTGGACTTGTATACGAAAAGCGCTGACCATTTCCGGACAGTCATGCTGCGGTCTAACTCGACGCGCTTTGAAGTCTTGGATCTCTGCTCGTTCTCTGGAGCTCTTCGAACGCCGCAAAGATATCTCCGCGGAATCAGATTGCAACGAGCGGCGCCGTTCTACTAACCGGCTGCTTAAGCAAAGCCTACGCAAGGATCGCGAGATATGGTGATCTGAGCGTGCTTTAGAGATGGAGACTGCTGCCCTCTCTGGTAACACAGGCTTTTCCAACTCATTCGGTCCACTGGCCTCAGGAAGCCTGGTGTCAGTGAGGTCATTTGTGAGGTGGATGAGTCACCGATCACCAACCAACAGAGGCGTATAGACCGCTGGGCCGAGCACTTTCACTCGCAGTTCAACTGGCCTCCACCATCCATCAGTACATGCAGTACACCTTGCTGTCCACCTTGGCTCGTCCCATTGAATCCACCCAGCGAAGCAGAAGTCTGCGTCGAGATTCGACGCTTGAAGCGCTTCAAGGCTGCTGGCTTAAACGGACTTCCTCCGGAGCTATTCAAGTATGGCGGCGTGGCAGTCATTAACCAGCTAACCGCGCTGTTCGCAAAAATTTGGCATGAAGAGAAAGTGCCTCCCTCTTGGGGCGAATCAGTTATTGTCCCAATTTTCAAGAAAGGCGCTCGCGCTTCATGTGCAAATCATCGCGGGATTAGTCTCATTTCGGTTGCCTCTAAGCTGTTGACAACCATTCTACTTCGTAGACTATCCCCAGTACGTGAATCATACTACCGTGAAGAACAAGCTGGTTTCCGTCCTGGCCGCGGATGCGTGGATCAAATCTTCACGCTCCGCCAGCTTCTCAAACATCGCCACATTTATCACAGGCCCACTATCGTTGCATTCCTAGACATACGTGCCGCTTTTGACCCCGTTGATTGAACTGCTTTACGGCACTACTTGCTAAAGAACGGGGTGCCAGAGAAATATACCGCCATCTTGCGAGCACTTTACCTTCACACATCCGGCAGAGTGAGGGTCTATGGCAAGCTTTCCTCGCAATTCACTGTCAATAGCGGTGTGCGACAGGGCTGCCCTATGTCCCCATTCCTCTTCAACTTCGCAATCGAAGACGTTCTGTCGAATGCCCTAGAAGGTTTCCAACATTTTGGCCTAGAGCTTCTACCGGGTGAGCGCGCGACCGACTTAGATTATGCTGATGATATCGCCTTACTTGGTGACGATCCTCAGAGTATGCAACTCATTCTGGATCGTTTGGCGGTTGAAGCATCTAGGTATGGCATGAGCTTCGCCCCATCGAAGTGTAAAGTACTGCTCAAGGATTGGCGTTCACCTGCACCCGTGCTCACTCTCCAAGGTGCACAGCTTGAACAGGTAGATAGTTTCGTCTACCTTGGGAGCTGTGTTTCTGCTGACGGCACTATCAACAAAGAAGTTTCGCTTCGTATCGCTAAAGCTCGATCAGCATTTGTCAATCTGAGGCACTTGTGGCGTCGTCGCGACGTCTCATTCTCACTAAAGGGCAGAGTTTACAGCGCGTCAGTTCGCTCAGTATTGTTGTATGGGAGCGAGTCCTGGCCGACTCGCGTGGAAGACATGCGTCGTCTTTCTGCGTTCGATAACGGTTGCTTAAGGAGGATGGCTCGTGTTCGGTGGCAACATCGAGTTACCAGTAATGACGTTCGACATCGCGTCTTGGGGAATGCAAGTATTTCCTTCAACAAACTGGTTTTGTTGCGCCAGTTAAGATGGCTCGGTCATGTCCTACGCATGGCACCTGAGCGTCTACCGCGTCGCGCTCTATTCGCTCGTCAAGGACCTGGCTGGAAGCGATCGCGTGGTGGTCAGCCTTCCACTTGGCGGCAGCACATGAAATCGCTGACGTCTTGTCTAGCCGCTGTTGGACCCGTACGTCTTCCAGGATGGGGACCCAAAGATGGGGAGTGCCAATGGCTTAGGACTCTTGAAGACATGGCCAGCAACCGGAATCAGTGGAAGAAGTGTGTACAGTGTTGTGTTGATTCACATGTTTAATTCTACAAACATTGAAAATGACAAAAAAGAGAAAAATCGGCGTGTGACAAACAAACTAAAAATGTTTTGTTCTGTATTTTTGTCAAAATATTCCATTTTCTTGCGGCATATTAGCTGAAGTGTGTTGCCCACCTCCAGCTAGCATGCCACGACGAGTATGACGCAATGACTGTCTCTTATCCACTGATTTCCATGGCTTTCTTGGCTCTATGTCTAGTTACTAGACTGTTGAGATTACATACATACCATCCGTTACTGGGGACTCAGCAGGCGTACCACTGTTTTCCATTTCTTGTCTTTTGTATTGAGGCACAATGACTGAGGTGTTTTCCACCTCCAGGTAACGTGTAATGATGATGATGATGATGATGCTCCCGGAGAGCTATGGTCGCGCAGTGAAAGTAACTTCCTTAGCACAATTGATGGGTTGAAAATTACATGTGTAAGCAATGGAGTCGGTAATGCGCATGACGTGGTGGGAAAGGTAGAGGTTGCGAGTTCGAAAATTGTGGCGTATTGTATCCGCATGTCATTAGCTGCTTCTTCGGCACTTTTTACTCTACTACCTGTCGTGAAAAGTGGAGGGATCAGATGCTTCACATTACGAAGATTACTGACAAGCCTATACAGCAGTTTGTTGTTTTCCAGGAAGTCTTTGGCTAGACACTGTTGATAAGTTGCTTTGTCCTCACCGACAATTGCAGTGCAGTGGTTGCGATGGGTCCCTGAGTCGGGGTTGATCTTGTAGGCACGCCATGCTGCTGTTGTGTCTGAGCCCCACGACTGCTTCCACCCACTAACGGAAGTCAGAACGCCAACGACCGGGCAACAAATAATGTTCACGCAGCACCCAAACCGGCCACCAAGCGTCTGCTGTGCAACTCAATCACGATATTCAAATTAGGGCATATCTCAGGCTATGCGGAAAGGCTGGAATTCGATCAGTCAAGGCTGGTCAGTTCAAAAAGCGCGGGATCGATAAGTTGCCTGACGAAAGTGCGAAATACACGAAGCAAAAAGCAAATAAACGTGAGATTTAGTGTCCATACAAGCTAATCACATATGTGAGGCAAAAATGAACGTATGCGAAGAACCCGAAAAGTGGGCATGGTGAGTGGGGGGTGAGTGGGGCAAAACTCACAAAACAACGGGGAGCGGTGGGGATTCTTATTTCCGCTATAACAGCTGCATCCCTTATAGCCAGGCATTTGCGAGTCCTGCTCCTTAGAATTGGAGGCACTTTTGCGGGACGAAGGAGCTTGGTCTCTGATGCCCTGTTGATGATATCACTGAGTAAATCAAGGAACTCTGTCCAAACGTTGTCAAGTGCACTGTTGTTTGAGAATTCCTAAGCAGCTGCGTCCACAAGTTCTTTCAATACGTGGTAGCGTGTGAGTGTATGTTAGTTCCAAGTGTTCAGATAGATACTCTGCATAACACACATAGTTGAACGTTATTACTACATGGTCACTGAGACCTAATGGATTACCCATCAATAACTTGTCAACCATGAGCTCTTCATTCGTCAGCACAATGTCTAATATGGACAGTTTGTTTGCTGTCCTGATTATAGTGGGCGTGGTGACATGATTGTACAAGGGAATATTAGCGATCAGTTCATGCAAGTCTACTTTATACTGCTCATTTGGTGATGCCGAAACCTCCAGATCGTGTAGATTGAAGTGGCCGGAGATGAGAATGTGGCTGTACCTAGTGCGTGTTACTCACTTCATGCGACGTATCAAGTGAGAATCCATTTCGGGAGTGAACGTTGGGGGGCGGTAAATGACAGATACGAAACATGCGTCGTTGTGTCTTAGTTGGAGACGGTAGCATAGTGAGTCAGTAACGTGAGTTTCCAGATCATCAACTATTTTACATCGTAGATCGCTACGATAGTAGAGTATGACCCCACGTGCTCTGCAGGGGCAGTCGTTCCGGATGAGTGACATTCCGGCTATCTCAAACTCAGCATCAGTCACCTTTTGGTGTAACCAAGTTTCGGTAAGAGAAATTAGGTCCCAAGCATTCGCAACCTAATGTAGTCGAAGTTCGGTAAGTTTACTGCGGAGCGCTTGGGCGTTAGTGTACATGCATGAAAGTTTCTCAGATTTAAGCAATGTTTCGGGGTTGCTCAATTCATACCTGAAGTTCCTCCGACCAGTGAGTGGCCGGTGATTATTCACTTTTCCGATGTGTACTTGATGAAGGGTTTAACCTCTTATTCCTCGTCCACGTAGTTAGTCCCGGGTCTAACGTTCTACCTAAACTGTAAGGTGACTGGTCATTATCATCTTCTACAGGTTACATGGGCTCATTCGACACACTACTAGTGCATTTTTCTTTTATACATATCATGGTGTTTGCTTCTTTGAGTGATATATCATCTCTAGGAGGCATATCGCTGACTGCCTTCAACCGAAGCTCAGATGGTGGCCTGCAACTGAACATGTACCAGCTTTTTAACATCCGTGCTAACATATGTTTTGACTGAAGGACCACCTTCAGCACTTTCGGGCCACTTCCTTTGTAGTTCGGTGAGGTACGCAGTTGTGACTCGGATTTCGCTAACACATCATCCAAGCAGAGTGTTTCACTGATATAACACCACTGTTCTTTATCATGGGTTATTATTTCATGCTCATCACATGCATTAGTTTCAGGAACCCCGTGAGGAAGTATGTTTCAGCTTGAAGTTTCCTTCCGGTAGTCCTCTAAGCTGCGGCTAACTCGATAACGCTCGTCCCATGCGATGTCTGAAAAGATACAGATGGAGCAGTGTTCATTTCGAAGACCACCTGTCTACAGTAGTACTGATTCTGCTTCAGCGATGGAGTTCAGCAGAACGCGCAGAAGTCTTGGCTCTCCGAAATGCTTATCGTTGGGGTGCCATATAATGCTCACTACGCATACAGGTTTCAGCGCAATTACGAGTAGGTCACTACTAATATTCCACTGGTTGAGGTCATGCAACTGCCTGCCTCTTATTGATGTCGACTTTGATTCTGGGATATTGGAGCACAGTACGCTCAGTACAGGTAGTTGTTTCCTTACACCTTTCGACATGTCGCGGTTAGTGATTGAAGTACTCGGAAATGTACCGCAGGAAACCGGTGGTGCTTTCACTAGGAAAACTCAACTACGCTCCTCAGTATCCGATCAATTTGGGATGTTAATTTGAAATAACAGCTCTTCTTGGAAGCACTCGTAACCCAACTTTCGCTCGTGCCGGCTTGCTCTTTTTCTACGCAATCCGTCGGGAGTTTGGAAGTAGCGTTATGTGTAGTTACTCCGATCAAACTTGGAACCGCATTAATTATATATGACTTGTTTTTTAGACCCATCAATTAATGGTAGTTTTATGATGCCGCAGGAGGTGGGCGATTTGGTTCCTTCGTCTGGTCATCCATTCTGTCCAAGTCGAATTAACTCGTTTTCACAAGCAGTAACAAGATGCGATAAATAGCTATGATGTTCCCACATGATGTCAGTACCATTTGCCAATAGCCTACCGTAATACTCAGATATCCGTGGCATGAATAGGATGCTTAGTACAGTGAGATGTTGCTTGACAGAAGTTTTAAACTCACATAATGCACGGCACTTTCTGATGTTTTAAGGCAATTTCCACTAAGGTTAAATATGCAACGGAAATTCTTTTTCGCTCATTTGTGTTTTTGTCCTTGGAATTATGAGCTTGCAGTCTAAATTCCGTAAAAGAGATCTACTACTCTGCGTCATACACAAATTTACTCCTGCGGTGTGAGCACAGTTATGTATGATTCCGAATAGCAAACACAAGCTTACTATCCTTCTTTACAACTAAATGGGTTGCAGTCCAAGAAAACCAGTGCTCACTGTAAGTCGCATTTGTAAATTATCTTATTATACTTTTGGAAAATCTGCGTGGAATACGCTCCACAGCCATTTTGTCGAACTCGCATATTTGCGCATACCATTGAACAATGTAAAATGGTTGGCACTACGTATGTTTTGTACAACCGGGGGCGGTACTCACGGAGTAAGAAATAACGACGGTCTTTCGTGTCTTTGGTATTTGGAAATCACACTAATCTGAGAAGTTGAATGCGTACGAGTATCGCAGACCTATGTCAAGTACTGATGTGCATTCAGAGATATTCACGCCATTCACGGCAAGAATGTTTTGTTAAATGTGGCACTTATACGATAAGATATCGTACTTATCTCCGGAAAATGAGATTTGCCACAAATGACATTATGTTTCAAGAGCTGAATTGTCGTCGTGAATGTGTTGTAAAACCTCCCGTGTAGCGTTATCGCGGAGAATGGACGGCGTTTAAGTTGCCTGCAAACAAGACAAAATTGTCATGCTTCATACCGCCAAAGGTATTGAGATAAACACGAAACAGTAATGGACTAAGTGCACTCCCCAGTATAACCCACTAGATTTTGCGTTAGGGAGCGAAAAATGGTTGTCTGTTTGTACCATTTGCTTCCTAGCCAAGAGATATGATGAAAGCCAAGTGAGTACGGGTTCTCCAATACTAACAGATTGTGACTTGTTGAGCAAGCTGATGTGTGAAGCTCGGCCGAATGCCTTGTGCATTTCAAGATATAGAACTACAGCTGAAATCCCAGCATCAACAACCACTATGGTGTGGTAAGAGAAGTCTAGCTTGCATGTCCCACAAGACCGCGCTTGTAGAAGTGAAAATTATGCTTTATTGATGAGATGTACCCAGAAGAAAGAGCCAATACTTATGTTCTTAACCATCCGTTCTAATTTTCTTGATATGGTTATCTTGTGGTTTATCGGTCGGTAGTTATGAACTTCATGAGTTGACCCACTTCTGTGTCGAGGAAAAATAACCGAAGTTTTCCATTACGTTGGATACACTCCATTACTTAGAGATAGCGTAAACAAGCAAAGTGGCAGCAGATGGAAATCTATGCCGATCTGTTTAATCAAGTCCTAGGTTATTCCATCAGGTCGCTGGCGGAAGGATGAATTCAATCCTAAAATCTGTCCCTCGATTTGCACAGCATTGAACTCTACATAAGCGAGCACTGTTTAGCAGGGCGCAAGCTCGTGTACTAAAGATTCAGCAAAGCACGCGCTGAATGCTTCACACATAGCTGCTGGACAGTCGGTGTATGGTCCGTCCTGCAGGACTACAGATTTTCGATGTGTGGTTTGGTCAGACCCACTAGCTCGGAAGTGGCTTGATAAACTGGTGATCTGGTTCGTGCCATTCAGGGTCAGTTGTTCTTCAACCAACCATTGTCGATCATTCTGAGCTCTATTTTCCTCTGTGGTAACAGATTGCTATAAAAGTAGAGAGAAATCTGATGTGAGCCAAAACTTACACCGAATTTGATGTAACTTACGCCTTAATTTCACTGAGCGAGAACCAGGTTGCATATTATGGAGACGCCTATCTTGCAATGGTGCAAAAGTTTTATGCAGTGTATCATGTTGTTATAGCCCAGGTCACTTGCTTGCTGTGTACAGGCTGAGAGAAAGAAACTATTCCAATTTGTCAAACAAATAGAATGAAGTGAATCCCAATCTATGGAACGGAACGCACAGAAACAGATTGCAGATTATGTTTCCATTAGCTGTCTCACGAAATTGCACCATAGCATCTGATAAGCGCTTCCCGAAAAGTTATTGAGACCAGTCTCAAATGCATTAGGTAGAAACGATTTTTTTGGTTTTACACACGCCATTTTGTATTTTTTGTTTTGTTTTGTGAGCTTTTGTGTGTATCAAAGGGATGGTGAAATTGCGGAACAACATTGCCGCCACTGATGTCTGTTGCGGGCCATGACGTCCAATGTTTCCAACCCGCGATAGCCAAGTCACAGCCGTACAAGAGTACTGCAAGGACGGAAGCATTGTACACCCTGCCCTTGAGCTTGAGACTGACATCACGACGACGCCAAGTGTCTCAGTTTGATGAATGCAAGGCGGGCCTTGACGTGCGCGTTGTGCTAGGGCCGCGGGAGATGGCGCTATCGGCCCCATGAGCTCGAACTTCTCCTCAGTCCAAACTTTCGTGAACAGCGATAGGATTTCGCTGATAAGTACACTCCCACCATCTTTGAATAGGCGGTGGTAGGTTGTGCCGGGGGGGATGTTGGGGGTTGAATTGAAGAGCGGTGCTCTGCGCCGACATCATCATATCCATGCGGTCCTCCGAGGTGGCGCTCACATGGCAGCAGACGACCGACACGCGCGTTGAAGTCACCTGCCAAAACAATGATGTCTGTTTTAGGAGCCCTTAGGAGCAGCTCATGAAGGTTCTGGTAGAACTGGTCTTTGACGATGTCTGAGCTACAGTCAGTGGGCGCGTAGGCAGAGATCACGAAGAGAGCACGCTTTTCGACTCGACGTCTGCTGACCTTACAAGAGCCATGGAGCCTCATCGCACAAAGGCGGCTATTGATCGGAATCCAATCAATCAAAGCAGTCTCGGCTCTAGCACTGAGGGGGATTCCAACACCAGCTTGCCCAGATGCGGCAGACTCGGCGTCACCAGAGAGGCGGAGATGGAGATGCATTAGGTACAAACAGGTAAAAACTACGTCAGATAGTAGTGAGAAACAGGTGGTTTTGTGAAGATTCCTCGCAGCTACTCTCACCAGTTCAAGCAGGTTGTTGCCACGGCTGGGCTAATTTACTTGTTCGTGGATAATGCCAATGAAAGTCTCACAAGACACAGTTGCTTTGCTAGACGTACTACTGAAGAGGCTGAAAGATGGCTCCCTTGAGAGAAGTATCTTCCCGAAATCGACGTGGAACGGTCAACACACGCAATTGCTCAGTTTCGTTACATTAAAGTACAACTGGAACATAGTTCGTTGACTGTATTACCGCACAACCAAGATTTAGTGCCCGGAGATACTTGAAGACGAGAAAGATCGAATTCTCAAAATGCTATTTCCAAATGGGTATCCTGCTTCGTTCATCAGAAAGCACGCCGTGGTCCGTCAGTACCATAAACTTGTTTCCACCGTTCCAAAGAAGGAAGTGTTTCGCTTTGTTCACTTTAAGGGAGACATCGCTTTTGACTTACTGAGTAGGAACCTTTGTGCCGCAGTAACTAAAACCTTCGCAGCATCCCATCCACGCGTTCTCGTGGAGACTAAACCGTTAGTTGCGCAACAGCTCAAAGACAGACCACCAGTTCAGACCGAATCGCATGTCGTGTATCAGTTTACTTGAAACTGTGATGCTAAGTATCTGAGGCGCCTTCAAGACTTTGATCATCGTCTTCTGCGAGGCATTGCTGGAGTCTGATGGCACCAGCGAGTCCGCAACCATGATGTGCGTAGGCGAGTACTAGGTAGTAATAATCATACTTGCTTCCTAGAACAACAGATAACACTGAATAAGTTGCGTTGCCTCGGGTATGTGCTACGTATGCCTGGTCACCGTTGACCTAGGAGGGCCTTGTTCAGTCTACCAGGTGTAGGGTGCCGCAAGGTTCGAGGTGGACAGAAGTTGACTTGGCAGCGGGAAATAAAGTCACTGACGAGCAAACTGGGCGGCGTTGGTCCGTCTCGCCTTCCGGGCTGGAGTCCACATGACTCGTCTTGTGCTTGGCTCGAGACTTTACAAGACATGGTTCGCAACCGACACCAGTGACGTGTCTGCAGCCGTCTGCTAATCGGATTGCCTGTTTAAAGTATGTTTGGTGCTGAGGTATCTGCGGGGTAATGGCGGATTTTGACGCGGGGCAGCGAAAGCCGCAAGGAAGCTGTCTCGCCGATGCCGCCTTATCTTTGCACGATAGACAGCTGTTTGTGACGGTATGTTGTTAACACAAGGTGTAGGCGCCTTGACCCTGAATGTTTGCTTAGTGCATTAAGGTTTTCAGGTAAGTCCCCCTCCTCTCCCTTTTCTTATTCTTTATTTCATAGGTCCTCATGGTTGTATGGCAGCGAAGCATCAGTTCAAATGGTTGATGTACTGCAGTTGATGATGAAGTATCTCGGACACACGACCAGACATCTGTCGACGAGGAAACCTGAGCATTGCTCAGGGTCATTTCGGCAAGGCATCGTCAAGAACATCAATGGTTCTATTCTGATACGTCTAATTCTAGGTGGACATAATATCTCGACCAATGATGCCGTCAGTCTTTTACAGCGTGCCGAAGCGCCACTCAAAGCGGCTTAAAAAACGACTCCTCAGGACAGCTGAAGCGGTCGCGATCAGACTGCTACAACTAGAGCTTTGCAAGTAGAGGTTACTGTCCTCGTTTCCTCACGTGCCGCTTCCCTATACCCAGCTGACCATATAAGAGTTGCTTCGGTATCCACGTTGAACCCATACGCCACACTTGGCCAAGCGACCTCAGGTGTCTCAGCAAAAGTATGCAGTCCAATGCAAACATTCCACTATGGCGCAACACCTCCGTGTCTGTAACTCTATGGCACCCACTGATGTACAGAATCCGTCGCGGACACTATTGACGGAACCGCTCGAAATTTCGCAATTCCCGCCGGTCCATCGTCTACGTTTCACTGCCATATAGAAGAACGGACAGCACTATGGGTTTGTACGCCATCAGCTTCGTGTCAACGGTGAGCTGATGGTTGTTCCACACTCGGTACTCTAGCTTCCCGAATTCCACCTCTGCCTTCGACAAGCGGATACGAAGCTCACTGTGTAGCTGCTGATCAGTTGACATCACACTCCCAAGGTAGCAGATGCGGGAGGTGGTTGCTAATACTTCAGCACCAATGCTGGTTCGCGGCAATATTGAAGATTGGAACTCGAGTGAAGGCTGAAAGAGACAGACAGTTTTGCTTGCCTTGATACTGAGCCCAAATTTTGCCGCTGTCGAAGCCAGAGCACTGGTCATGTGCTGCAACTCATCTGCGCTGTGTGAAAACAACGCACAGTCGTCAGCAAACAGCAACATATGGATAGTTGTCTCACAGACTAGAGTTCTCGCACCGAAACGACGGACCTTCAGCAACCCAACATCAATACGGTGCTCCACACGAACACCGTAAGCAAAAGCCGCATCAAAAGCACAAGACATCATTGCATGAAGATATATATTAAACAGACCAGGAGCTAAGACACAGCCCTGCTTCAGACCAGTGACAACTGCCAAGTCATCCGAGAACTCTCCACTCAGCTGCACCCTCGATCGCATACCACTGTGCAGACATTCAATTAAAGTTCCAAGGTTACGAGGGAAACCATACTTACCTAACACCAGCCACTGCCTCGTGGTTCACCGTATCAAATGCCTTGGTGAAATCAACAAAAAGCGAGTACAATGGCTGGTGTCGTTCTCTGCACTTCTCCTGCAACTGACGAGCCGCAAATACCATATCGATGGTACTACGACCAGAAGGGAATCCACATTGCTCTTCCACCACGTTAGGTTCCACAACCTGACTGACGAGGCGGTTGAGCA
Source organism: Dicrocoelium dendriticum (assembly GCA_944474145.2). Classification (NCBI taxonomy): domain Eukaryota; kingdom Metazoa; phylum Platyhelminthes; class Trematoda; order Plagiorchiida; family Dicrocoeliidae; genus Dicrocoelium; species Dicrocoelium dendriticum. Next base: position 14,650,892 of record OX104069.1, read on the forward strand.
GGATTCGGGCAATCACCTTGCCCACACAACACAGCAAGTTGATGCCACGATAATCCGTGCAACATTGCTTGCTACCTTTTCCTTTGTACAATGGTAGCACAAGGGCATCCTTCAGCTCAGGAGACACCTCCTCCTCAATCTACACGCGTTGCACCAAATGGTGCAGCGCAATCACCAAAGTAGGTCCGCCGTGTTTCAATACTTCAGGCGGGATGGCGTCGGCCCCGGCACACTTGCCGTTTCGCAGCTGAGCAAGTGCTCTCTGCGTCTCATCCAGTCTCGGCGTGTCAGCCAGACTCGTCTTCACATCATGCTGCTTCAGGCAGTTCAAGGTAGGCCAGTCGATTTCTGAACGGTTGTTCAAGAGACAGACAAAGTGTTTTCGCCAGATCTGCATTATGTCTGCAGTCTGTGTGCAGGTAGCGCCTGAACTACCATCGATCAGCGTCCTCAGCAGCTCCAATCCCGGTCCATACACCGCCTTCAAGGAGTCAAAGAATTCCTTGTGTTGGCGGCGTTCGGCGTATAATTCCATCTGCTTCGCCTTCTCCGTCCACCATGCATTTTTTATGCGACGGAGCTCTCAGGTCAGTCGCCGTCGAAGTTTGCGAAACTGACTACTCTTCCCCAAGTCCCTGGGGTCCCGACATGTGCAGCAAATGCTGCATTCTTCCCAAACACCAAGGCGCCGATCGTCGCATTGTTTTCATCAAACCAATCAGGCCGCTTACAGTTTGCGCGCCCCATGGTCTCCTCGGCAGCAGCTGTCACCTGGACGCGAATGTGGTGCCACAGGTCGCCCACTGGGACTATGCATTCCACATCACACAGCCGCGCAGCCATCGCTCTCTCCAGCTCAGTACGTTTCGCCACAGTACCGAGGGAGAGAATGCTAAATTTACGCCGATTCATGGCGGGAGTGCAATACATAGATTTACGAAAATATATGTACAGTTTGGTCCGCACCAATTTGTGATCAGTGCCACACTCAGCTCCACCAGTACACGTGTCATGCGCACTTCACGCATATCACGCTGACGTACGATGACATAGTTGAGCAGATGAGCGTGACCACTCCGTGGGTGCGTCCAAGTTGCTTTATCGCTCGCACTCAGTGCAAACCGAGGGTTCATGATCGTCAGACCTTTAGTGGTACACCGTGAGAGCAGCCTGTCACCGTTCGCATTCGCTGAACCAATGCCATGCGAACCGATAACATCTGTCCACGCTGAAACATCACGCCTAACGCGCGCGTTGAAATCCCCCAGCAGAAATGGTCGGTTGCTCCTCGGCACAGACCGTATCACGGAGGATAGCTCAGTGTAGAACTGATCACGCGTGTCATCAGGATAACACATGGTCGGACCGTACGTGCTTATAAAAGTAGCAAACTTACCTCTTCCGAGTCGTAGGCGAACAGTCATCAGTCGTGGGCTGATGCTCGTTGGTTCACCCACCAGTTGGCCATGGACGCAATCGGATATTGCAAATCCAACCCCATGTTCACGTGGTGCTGAGGCGGCGTTGCCCACCCAGTAGAATGTGTAGCCAGCAACTACATCATTCAACTTACCTTGCTCAGCGAGCCGGGTTTCACTGAGCGCCGCAATATCGATGTGGTAGCGCCGCAGCTCCATCACAACCAGTGCAGTGCGTCGCTCCGGGCGCTCGCTGGAGTTCCCGTCCAGTAGTATGCGCACGTTTCAGCACCCGAAACTGAGTGCTTTGCGCGCAGGCGTACGATTGCTTTGGTGGGCAATCGCACGCGAGATGGTCGTTGTACTTCGGAGGTCTGCTTGAGAGACTCCACCCGGAGCCTTTGGCTCAATAGCCTTACCCACCAGGCAGTGGGGAGCAGATCCAGCTCGGGAATGTGATTGCAGAGACAGATTGGGATCTTTGTTCGTCGCAATCAGCTGACAATTCAGATACGTAGACCAGCTGTCCGGAAAAGCACCAGACGGCCGTTTCGCCCATTGGGGCTATATCGCATTTAGCTAACAATTCACGATAGTCAGATACCGTCCTCCATGGCGCAGTTGCATAAGCTGCGGGCTAGTTGGCAAGAGCCACTAGGAGTCATGGGTTCGATCCTCCGCAGAGGACCGAAGGATGCGCACCACTGATGAGCCCCAATAGGGCGAAACGGCCGTCTGGTGCTTTTCCGGACAGCTGGTCTACATATCTGAATTGTCGGCTGATTGCGACGAACAAAATACTCATCAAAATCCTTCCATTCATAAGATTGGGATCTGCTTGACGGTCGTCACACGCAATCTTGGAGATACTGGAACGGTTTATATATGCTTTGCGACCGTAATAGGATACACCTGCGACCACGGCCAGACGCAGGTGGGTACTGGCGGGTTTGTACCAATTTGATCAGGGGTTGCCTGGATTGAGGCGGACACTATCAAAGGATTGAACACCCTGAGGTTTCCTCCAAACGTCAGAGACAATGCACGGCGATCGTGCTCTTCGCCAATCAAGCTGTGAGCTTATAACCCGTAGACCTGTTGTCTCCCATGGCTAGGTTTTACGGGAAGAGGGCCAGGGACCACTTCCTAACCTCCGAAGAGGATGGACTAGAATGCTGACAGAGCGCCCACTCCTGACAGGAGAACGACTCGGGTCCTCATCCAAAGCCTTCGATTAAATGAACACCCGAAAGACAGCGGGTCTTGCATATGGTCAGTTCACTGACTTATGCGGGTTGGTGTCCTGGATCTTAGCAGGGAGAAGGGCGAAACCCAACTCTCACCCAGCCGTCGGCACGAGGAGGCGCCCAGGACATGAGCAAATGGCAGAACAGTAGCAGCAGTGGGTGGACCATCTGTCAAGATCTAACAACCACCAGCCACACGATGAATTAGCACATCCGGTACAAGCCTTGAAACGTGCAACCTAATTGCCGGTTTAACACAAGTTAGTGGCTGGGGATTTTAACCGACTAGCGATAAACTGGTCTAAGGTTGATGCGCTTCCGAATTACCAAACTCTTCTCTGGGATACCGCAGCACAGGAGCGTTTCCAGTGCGTTACTTCTTCTTACTTCAGATGGGCGGCCGATGCTTAAGTAGTATACGATATTAATGATCGCGATTCTTACAACACGGTTTGTGCTTGGATATCCACCTTTGGAAACCTCGCTCTCCCGAATGTTGCAATGTTGTTAATGGGAAATAAGCTTGACCTGGATGAAGAGCGCAGGCAGGTGAGCGATCTTATCATGTCTCACGAATTTCGTTGGCGTCCGGTTTTCTTTTTACGCAGTTTTTCCTATCTATCTTCGTATGTACATTGTATTTCCCACACGTTGTGGCACAAGTCCAATTTTACTGTTGGCCGTGTTGCATATATATATATATATATATATATATATATATATATTGCATCCATGATGCTTCTTTACCGCAGTTGGGTTAAACCAACTAACACAAACTCGGTCTTTCTAAGCTGGATAAATTTCCTTCCACTTTTTTGGTTTGTTCTGCCTATCTGAGTTATCTTCTATTAACTGGCCACGCTGCTTACGCTAATTGTGGTTATCCTTCTTAACTCTATTGCGTTTGTAGCATTTTTGAGTAACTTCTGGACATTTTGTGCTTATTGCGGATTCGTTGCTAACCAATTTAATTCATATGCTAATTTAGGGAAGAGTTATGTCTGCATAGCCGTATTCTTTAACAGATTTCTTTTATTTGTTAATGTCATTTCAAGTGATTGGCTGTTGTTTGACATCCCCGACGTGACTGCGCTTGATGTGCATGTTAACAAGGTGTGGACCTGTCTATTACTCACTACCTCGTCCATACTGGCTCTAGGAGACACTTGGTCGTTGCTGGAAGGGACGGGGTGCACGGTACTTGTGGCCGTGTTAGGATCAAAGTTTCCATGCACTCAGTGTAGAGCGGACTACGGTCCAGCCACCACCTTGTGTGTGTGCTTCATTCCAAAATACAGCGTGCTTGTGTTTGCCTGTGAAGGAATGTGGGCCGGCTCCGTTGATGAAACGTGGCTCCCATCCACATGCCTCCCAGTCTTATTTCTTCGGGTTTACACTGGATATGGGGTGTGTGATTGGAGCTGTGGGTGGTGCAGCGCAAGCCACCCATGGTCCCTCTGTAGGCGCAGGCGTCCTGTGGCTGTCCACAGTAACAGGCAAATCCGAAACTGGATGCCGCCAACCATACGCAATCCACTAATAGCTGTTGTGGGCATACAAATATAGTAAGTCATACTGAATCTACAAACGCTTCACAGCGATGGATTGTCAATACACGCTGCATAAACGTGTTTTAGGTACAATGAACAATGCTTTGCGCCGGGTAAAAAAGCAGTTGCTTAACAAGTCCCGCAAGATGGTGAGGGTAAAATTACAATATCAAATAATATGTGAGGTGTTTGTTTGAGCATTCATCGAGCAGATACACCGCTGAATAATAGTAATATAAGTGGTAACTGTATGCGAACAACGAGGCAACATGGGTGTAGGTATAAGTGATGCACTCCCTACAAAACTAAAAGCAAGTATATTCTGTTCTGCACCACTTTTTCGGGTTTATGTGGTATATATTGATTGATATTTGCCGAAGTAGCACAGTTTAGGCAACAATGTGTTGGGGGCGAAAGACTAGCTCTGGTAGTTTGTTGAAAATATCCAAAGTGGGGGAGGGAACAATTATGTTTGAGAGAGAGTTTCATGGTTGGCAAACACGAAGAGAAAAATACTTCCGCCCGCCCCCTGCTAACTTGTCAATCTCTCATGAGACATTCGTACGCGTCAGTGGCAAATTGACCGTTGATAGTATCATCAGTACAATACGATGCAGTTATAAACCTGGTTTCTGGGTTGAAAGGGGATACAAATGCATGAAGAAAGTGCTTTTTTGTGTACAGACTACGAATAGTAATTAGTTAGAGCGGAATGGACCGAACTCACGCGGATAGAGGTCGAGTTGGCCCTGTACCCCTTAAACTCGGTGACCATATATCTAACACCAACCTAGAAATTGTTGGTACAATGCCTACATCGGGAGTTAATTCCATGGCATGAATAGGAGGAGAGCAAGGAGGTGGTGGTAGAAACTGTGTATGGCCAGACGGAAAATGATTCTGTTAACCATACCTATGCCCTGGCGTTGAATGCATGGGTGTACAACCATGAGGTTCAACCCCACCATTTCCACTGTGGGACAGTAAAAAGGTGTACTGATGCGTCTGCGGAGTATTTCTGGGAAGCTGATCTCTTGGTAGCCTAATAGTAGCTGAGTTATTGCAATCATCACCGCTACTTAGCTCCAATAGTTCTTGCCTAACAATTTCACTAGACATTCCTAAGTGTTGTAAATTTACATAACTGTCAAGATGCGGTGATTGGCGAGGTAACGTCGAGCTGGTGAAACCTTAGGTATCACTCACTCACTCACTATACACGTTAGCTAGAGGTGGGATATACCTCAGCTACTGAGCTGCAATACCTAAAAGAAAGACGCAAGCCAGCTGAGCTACCGGTAACGGATGGGCATCGTTCTGGTAAGCTACCTGCCGGCTACTATGCAGCAGAACAAAAATAATTTACTATGCAAAATTATAAAATGCTAAATAATGAAATCCTGCTTGCAGGGGGAGGCTAAGAGGGATGGGGTGGAACAAAGAAACTCACAGCACGAACGCCACTGAGGTCGGCTCCTAGCCATATCAACAAATGTATCCAGCCAAACGTATTCATCGTCTTTCGGACCCCAACCAGGGAGCCGAGACGCTCTAACTGAGGCCAGCTTCGAAGTGAGGGCCTTCATTCCTCTCGACCAAGTCATCTCTTGGCCACCTCGCCTCTTCCTCCATCCACACCCTCGGCGCGCAAACAACGCACGTCTCGGGAGTCGGTGGGCTGGAATGCGCAACACGTGGCCGAACCATCGGAGCCTGGTGCGTGAAATAGCGGTGATGAGCGGCTCATTTCCTTTTCCATTGCCGTAAACAAGGCGTCGAACACGCTCGTTGCTCACGCGGTGTTCTCAAGATGTGAGCTAAATTGCGAAGGCTCCGGTGGTCGAACGTAACTAGCATAAGGTATATGGTTCACAAATGTGTTCTCATTTGGAATCAAAGAGAAAGTAGAGGTGGTATCAACTAGGACCACTAGCCACACAGAAGTACACTTGGGGCATTCTAGACGCCGCCACCGCATTCTAAATGACTACCCTTTCGTAGTTCCTCTGCCTCAACGATGCACCACACTATTGCCCTTCATCAACATCACCATCAACAGCAGTGCAACAGCCATTTGAGCTGAGACTTCGCTGCCATACAATTAAGATAACCTAGGGAATAAAGAATGAGAAGAGGGAGAGAAGGGGGACTTACCTGAAAACCTAAATGCACTAAGCAAACATTCAGGGTCAAGGAGCCTACACCTTGTGTTAACAACATACCGTCACAAACAGCTGTCTATCGTGCAAAGATAAGGCGGCATCGGCGAGGCAACTTCGTTGCGGCTTGCACTGCCCCGCGTCATAATCAGCCATTACCCTACCGACAACATAGCACCAAACACACTTTAAACAGGCAATCCGATTAGGAGACGGCAGCAGACGCGCCACTGGTGTCGCTTGCAAGCCATGTCCTGTAAAGTCTCGAGCCAAGCACAAGGCGAATCACATGGACTCCAGCCTACAAGGTGAGACGGACCGACGGCACGAACTTGGGTCATTAGTGACTTCATTTCCCGCTGCCAAGTCAACCTTTGTCCACAGCATGCCTTGTGCCACCCTACACCTGGCAGTCTAAACAAGGCCCTTCTCCGTAAGCGGTGACCGGGCATGCGTAGTACGTTCCCAAGCCAATGCAAATTACTCAGTACTGACTGTTATTCTAAGGAACTACCTTGAGTATCACTGCCTAGCACTCGCCTACGCACATCATCGTTGCGGACACGTTGGTGCCACCCGACACCGGTAATGCTATGCAGACAGCGATGATCAAAGACTTGAAGGAGCCTCAGATCTACAGACCGAGGCGGCGAAGTCTCGCACCCATAGATTAGGACAGCTCTCACTGTGACATTGTAAACACGGCCTTTCTAAAACAAGGAAACCCCTTTCTGTCGACAAAGATGTCGCAGATTCCAAAGAGTTCTAGCTTTTGGTATACGTGAACTGGCCACAGTAGCTATATTCCTATCGTTGCCGAGTGAACTGACCAACTACCTCTTCATCACTATCATGAGTCAAGGTGTTATCAAGTGGCTGGTGGTGCTGCATCAAAACTTTACACTTTGAAGGTGTGAAGTGCACACCAAATAACGGGGACACTCTAGTCAGGGTATTTAGGTTTGATTGCGCCGCCGTAATATCGTTAAACAGCAAGACGATATCGTCCGTATACTCAAGATCAACTAGCCTACCACCAGGCAGCACCTCAATGTCTGCATCCTGATGATCCGCAAGGGAACACTCCATACTGCAGTCCAAGAGGAAATTGAGTAAAAATGGGGAAATCGGACCATGCTGACGAACGCCACTTGTGGTCGGAAAGCTATCCGACAGGTCGCCGTAGACCCTGACGCGACCTGGAGTGTTCGAGTAGAGAGCACGTAAAATGTTCAAAGATTCCGTGGGAATACCTGTCCGCGCAAGTATGTCTTACAGAATCGATCGATCGACTGAATCGAACGAATTCTCGAAATCGAGAAACACAGATATTGTCGGTCTGCGGTGTGCGTGGCGCTGCTCTAGCACTCGCCGCAAGTGAAGATGTGGTCTAAACAGCCCGGTCCTGAGCAGAAATCTGTTTGCTCATCCTAATCCGGGATTCCCGTTCCGCAGTGAGACGACGAAGGAGAATTGAGGCCAATAATATTTTCACTACGGACGTTAGACTAATATCCTGTGGTTAGCACAGTCGGTGCTACAGACCTTCTTGTATTTGCCACGATGATCGATTCACTCCTGTTAGTTGGGACGGTTTCCTCCATCCATACATGTTCGAATAGTGAGGTCAGTGCTTTGCAGATGACCTCACCATCATCTCTAAATAGTGCACGTGAGAGGAAATCCAGGCCAGCGGCACGAAAACGATTGTGGGTTGTGATCGCGTTTTGGATTTCAGCCTCCGATGGAGCCCTTAAACTAGCCGTCCATGGCTCACCTTGCATCACTTGAGTAGGAAGAGGTCCGGAAGCATGGGCCAACTGAACTGATCTTGAAAGTGCTCCGCCCAGCGAGCCATACAGCGTTCCTAGTTGTGAATGAGAGTACCCGCGCTGTCGCGCTGACGTCTGGTTTCCTGGGACCAGTGGTGCAGAACAGCTGAAAGAGTTTGCGATGGGTCGCTTCTGCTCCCGCCTCCTCCATTTCTTGAGCCTGACTAGTCCACCAGGCTTCCTCCTTAGCACGCAGGCTCCGCTTTGGTTCTAATCTAAGAGTCCGCCTGATCACATTGTGCTCAGAGCCAGCCGGGTGTTTCCCTCTGGATTCCAACAGGTTCACCGATCTCTAACATATCCAGTGACTGGTACGGTGATGATCGATAGTACCAATAGCAGATGCTACTTCGCCGTACATAGAGGCCGAGATCCTATTCCACTGAGCCTCAGAGTCATTAGGCAAGAGAGCGAAAGTTCGGTATGTAGTGCGTCTTGATACGCTTGCTTTACCGACGTCTGAGATAACATCAGTACGAAAATGTTATGCCCATGGAATTGTTAAAACGCAAGGTTGCGAAGAGCACACTATTCGATAAATCTCACCAGTCGTTTACCATTATAAAATGGAAAGATGGAACATTCTAGGCTAATGAGGCGCAATAGAGAGCGGCAAATCGGAACAAGGCAGAAATTGAGCTGTCTTACTCGATAAATTGGTCGATCTATTCAAGCGACGACCACACAGTACACGTAGGCAGACGGACATGGTTGACGGCATCCGGTTTCGGATTTGCCTGTAACTGTGCCCAGCCGCAGGACGCCTGCGCCTACAGAGGGACCATGGGTGGCTTGCGCTGCACCACCCACAGCTCCATCCACACACCCCAAATCCAGTGTAAACCTTAAGGAATAAGACTGGGAGGCATGCGGATGGGAGCCACGTTTCATCAACGGAGCCGGCCAACACTCCTTCGAAGGTAAAATCAAGCACGCTCTATTTGGGAATCAATCGCACACAAGGCGGTGGCTGGACCGTAGTCCGCTCCACACTGAGTGCATGGAACCACTCTTCGAGTCTAGCACGACCACAAGGACCGTTCACCCTGTCCCCTCCAGCAACGACCAACTGTCTCCTGGGGCCAGATGGACGAAGCAGCGGGTAATAAACAGGTAGGCACCTTGTCAACGTGCACATCAAGCGCAGCCACACCTGGGATATCAAACAATAGCCAATCACTCAAAATGCCGATATCGAATAAAGCAAACGCATATGAAGACATAAATACTCGCTAAATGTGCATATCGCAGAAAGTGGTTAAATGTGAATACGCGATAAGTACGAAATGTCCGAAAGTTAGTTAAAACATACCACGCGATAAAATTACGCAAGGTTACCACAATTTGCATGAGCGACGTGTGTAAATTGGGAGAAGATTATCAAGTACGCAGAATAAACCAAATAAAATGTAATGAATTTTATCCACATTAAAAAGACTTAGTTTAAGTGTAAGTTGGTTTAGCCCAACTGCGGTGAAGAGACATCATGAACGCAACATCAGCCTCAGCATGGGGCACAGGCAGACAGACACACACATGCTTACGATACATAGCACGTGCTTTTCAATTGGTTGGGTGACGCACCCATCACCCGGTGGTTGTCAGCGTGTGGAGTGAAAGCTGTCTGGTAACGTGTTAGCCCCAGGGCAGTAGGAGCGCTTGGATAAGCGCCCTCTGCATAGTTCAGGTTGTGTGTAAGCCTGATCGCAATGGCTGCGGCCGTCTGTAACATTCGTTTACCAAACCTTCTAACGTAGCGTTTTGGCACAACCTAAAACACTTTGAAAGAATCAGTAGCCTTAATTTAGTGTCCACTTTAGACCAGATGTTCTAGGGTAGAACTGTTGATGAAACTGACAGCATCTTTCTGCAATGCCGCGGTACAGTGCTCTGATGTCCGTTTAGACAGACTCCTAGACGTATGTCCGACGTACCTCACACCACATGTGCAAATAGGTTGATATAGAATGTGAACTTGGGACTGGACCGGGAGTCTGTCTTTGAGACGTTGGACAACAACCGGCGCGGTTTCGGCAATGGTGTGGGCTTAGGCAGCTGGGAAGGTTCGAAATACTGCAGTGGAAACTCATTTGTTCAGCAAATCGAATGCAATATCCCCCTTGAAGGGAACTGATAGCAACGCATCTTTCTTGGGAACAGTTGTGATCAGTTCACGACGATCATGAATCACTACGTGCTTTCGGATGAACGGGGCTGGGTAATCGTTTACTTGCAGCGTTTGGGGTATATGATACTTTTGGGTCTCCAGTGCCTCTAGGCTAAAAAAGTTTGGCAGCGCGAAAGTACAAGCAACGAACAAGGTTCTGTTTGTACTTATGGATACGAAACCGAGCAAGTGCGTGTATTGACCAACCCACGTCGTTTTAAGAAACACACTTCTTTCTAGTGTACTGCTTTTCTTTCTCGTTAGTAAAACGTCCAAGAAGGCCACTTTACAATCATTCTCGATTTCACTGGTTAAATGTAACGATGGATGTACACTCTTTAACCGATTCAACAGGCTGGACACATCTGTGTTTGCATCACAGACCATAAAGGTGTCATCCATGTAGCGACAATAGAAATCAACTGAAGAGATGATAGGTTTTATAGATCCGTGTCAGCAAGAAGCGGTTCGAGGGAGACCCGATCGCGACTCCGTCAAGCTGTCTGTAGTAGATTCCATCAAATAAAAGCTGTCTGTTAAAAGGGCATCGTAAGAGTAATTCCTTTCGTTTCTGCACTGGAACACCCATATCTAGGCTCTTTTTGTTTAAGTAGTCACAAATAAAATTAACCATCTCTATCAACGGAACGTTCGTAAGAAGTGATTTAACCTCGAAAGAGAGCATCAGTTTGCCATTTAATCTCATGCATTTAACTTGTTTCACAAATTCGTACGTGTCTTTCACAGGATAACTACATAACTATCAGCGTACTGGTTTAATCAAATCTACAATCCATTTAGCAAAGGAGTGAAAAGCGGAGGTTGATATGTCAATTATCGTAAGCAGAGAAACCTGGCGTTTGTGTACCTTACGTAATCCGTAAAGTCGGGGAGGATGTTATCCAACTGGTTAGCCGTTCGAGCAGTGTGCCATCTACCAGATTCATGATTTTCAGCTCCTACAATATTTGCATGATTTTATGCTCATCCTGTGCGGTCATATCTTTCTGTACCTTTTTCAAGTAAGAATTTCTGTTCAATTACTTCCCTGCTCCGATTCGCTAATTTCCATTGCGCTTCGCCAGCCTATCCTGTTACAAATTTCTATTTTATAATTGCAAACGCCTGATGAGATTTATCGAAAATTGTGCTCTTCGCAACCTTGTGTTTTAACAACTTTTAATGGGAAAATCTTGGGGCGCCCCCCGGTAAAGCGCATGGAAAAGCGACAGCGTACCAAGGTATGATCACAGCTGACGCAAGTACTCCAGAACGAGCGGCAATTCAGGATGGAACTACTCCACCTGTAACTTATGGCTATATGGTCAATTTGGGTCCATCGCTTGCCAGCTACAGGAGGACGCCAAGTGGCACTTCGGCGCTCACTATACCTAAAAGCAGTGCCACTAAGAAACAACTGGTGCTCTGCACACAGTTGTAGCAGACGCTCGCCGTTGTCAGTCCGTTCGCAGTTAAGCCCATAATTACCACCCAGCTGAACTTCTGAACAGTTCAGACACTGTACTTGTGGGTTCATATCCCTGAAAGTACTATAATATCTGAACTAGTAGCACTGCGTAGTAGAGTAGTCAGTAGTTGATAGAATGTGTGTTTGACAGCATTAGAACTACAGTCGGTGGGATCATAAGCGGAAACCACAAACAAATAGCCTCCAGTACTAATTCGTGAATCAACCTTAGCTGATGTCGTCAAACGGGCTGCACCCAACCGTCTGTTCACCGGAATCCAATCAACCAAAGATGACTCAGTTTTGGAGCTGAGTACAATACCTACCGCCAGCTTGACCAGAGGCCGCTGCATCAGCGTTTCTAGATGCGCGCGCAGTTAATTTAGCACATCCGTGGGAGCCATTGATCCTAGTTTCGGATACGCAACGTACGTCAATACCCAGCTTGTCTAACGTGCGTGCGAGTGCAGCCTGCTAACCTATTTATCTTAGAGTGCGAACGTTGAACGCAGCTATGGAAACGGGAGAGCTTGACCTTATATAGGACTGTTGCCGATGGCCATCCAGCGAAGGTAGCTGCCGATGGTTCGACCCTAGTGGTATTATGTCTGGTGTCAGTTAAGCTGTGAACTAAAGAAGAAAGGTTTGTAATTGGAGTTGGGAGGGGAGTAAAAGAGACAGGTGAAAAAGAAGAAAAAATGGCACCAGCAGTGCCACGTTTTCGCTTATCTGCCCTGCTGTATGCATCAGATAAGGCGACCCTTGATAAGCTGCACGATGATCAATACAGGATGCAGTTTATATTTGAATAAAAATTCATGGTTGTTTGTGGGGTGAGATATTGCCAGGGCACCGAGACCTAGACAGGAGGACGACTAGGGTCCTCATCCAAAGCCTTTGGCTCATAAGCCTGTCCTCAAAGCAGCGCGGCGGTAGTAAAGATTTAGTTTTAAGAAAATGGACGTCATCCTATTGGAAACTCCCAACCCGGACGACTAGGAGAATGAGTTTGTCTGACCTATTACCAGTGACCAACCTGGTAGGAGTTGCTCTCAAGGTGCCCGGAGGCAACACCCAATATAGCTCAATGGGTCAATGACGTACGCAAACCGTCACACCAAGCTAAGCTCCAGTGTGGTTGTAAAGGCACTATTGGCCTCGTTTCGACTCACTAGGTAGCATTAATCGGGTTGGCACCTCCAACAATATGCCACTGCGCTCTGCAGCCGACGCATCCAATATGCTTAGCTAAGAGTGTGAGAGTCATGAAGAGGAAAAAGAAAAAGAACGGTTATCAGACTTAGGTTAGTCCCCAGATGGCAACTGCGTTCTCCTAAGAACCGGGATACCAGGGGAAATGGACAATGTGTTCGACAGAAGTCACCGATCAAACTTTGGCCATTTTGGATGTGAAACCAATACCGTATTGCTTCCGGTCCCAACCGCTTCCATATGTTCCTTCTTACAGCGTAATAGTTATGACACTGTGGATTAAATTCACAACTCTACCAAGAGCCATTCTTCATTTTTTCGGCGTATTAGTCAAAGCGCTGAAGAAGATTGACAGTCTTACATCACTACGGAATTTTCGTTCACTTCATGTGGGGTTGGATTGCTGCAAGCCGTCACAAACTGAACTACCGTTTGCTTTGAAGTCATTCTACGTTATCCTGAGTGTCATTTACGGAAGCCTAACCCAAATGCGGCACATGACGCGATCCCAGCTATCTCTCGATCCAAGCAGACTGTGTCACTGCCCAGCCAATCATCAGTGAGTGACCCATTAAGGCACCGTATAACAGCCACTACGAGACACATGTTGACTCCTGACTCTTAAGTTCATTGTATCAATACTACTTGGTCATATCAACGAGCCAGTCTTTTATCCACCTACTTGGAGTATTTCAGGTCATATCAACTGGCGAAGGAATTGTCAACTTAAATGGCAATCTCAGCGGACGGTCTCCGTGAGATGCTTCAACAACAGCAGACACAATTCGTAACCGCTCAACTCCGTCTACTCGATACTCTTACTTGTCACATCTCGAGCATTTCCAAGGACAAGGCAACGCATGATGAACAAACCAATTTGGAGTCGATTGTGTCTACAAATCAGTTTTTCCAACGTGACGTTTCATCTGGTGTTACATATGCGTCCTGGTGCAAACGCTATGAGGACATATTTAGGTTGAAGTTCGGTGACAACAAGGTTGCACGGCGATCACGAACACTACTTCGTAAGTTGGGGGTCGCGGAACATGACCGTTTTGTAAACTGTATTTTGCCAAAACACTCACGTGACTTTTCATTCGATGATACGGTTCGGTGGCTCACTCAAATGTTTGGGGAAGATTTCTCACTCTTCAGTGCACGCTGTCACTGTTTAAAAGTTAGCAGACACTCCATGGATGACTACTTTACCTGTACAGGCACAGTCAATCGCTAGTGCGAACGCTTTAAACTAGCCTCTTTGACAGAGACACAGTTCAAGTGTCTGATGTTCATCTGTGGCCTACAGTCTTCGTCAGAAGCGGACATTCGCACACGACTTCACACCAAGCTGGAGCAAGACCCAGACATCAAGTCGCAGAAGATGGCCGCAGAATGTCAAGGTCTGCGTAACCTGATGTATGATTTTACAATGCTGCAACGGCGACAGCTCATGATGATGGATGTTAGCCAGGTCAGATGAAACCAGCAGGAGTCCAAAAAGCGGCCTACAGCATGTTGGTACTGTAGCGCATGGTACTACGCATCACAGTGCACTTTTGGCCAAATTCGGTGTAACCAATATCAACGCTACGGTCACGAAGATGGTTTCTGCGAACCACACTACTCGACTAAAACTGACAATTCCAACAAACGACCTTCGAAGCCACCACAGAAGAAGGCTAGCCGCAGTAGTGTTGCTATCCATCAAGTCAACGCGACAGTGAGTGTTAATGGGTATCCCGCAACTCTTCAGTTAGACACTGGAACTGACATCACCATTATTTCACAATCCATCTAGGAAGCCATCGGACGTCCTCCAGTTTTGCCAACACAACAAACTGCGCTCAGTGTATCAGAAACTGCTCCCGGATTGGTTGGTAAGCGGTTTGATAACTTACAATGAGCAAACGTTTGATTCTATATGTTACCTCATTAAACAGCCAGGGCTGGACCTTCTTGATATTGACTGGTTAGATAAGCTCAAACTGGAGTATTCCACTTGACAAAGTATGCAAACTGACTGGGTATCAGCGTTCCAGTCGTAAGTATCGATGTAGAGCTCCAGCAGACGATTTCACAGCGGTTGCTGTAGGGATAGGCAGTATTTGTTCGGGACGGCCTCGGACCTTGTAGCAAAATGAAGGCCCAATTACCGTTGAGGACAGATGCTAAACCTATTTTTCTTCCAAAATGTCCAGTACCGTATTCTGCCATAACCGATGTTGAGCAAGAGCCTTATCGCCTACAAATGACTGATCTCAAACAACCGGTCGATTACTCCGACTGGGCTGCTCCCATTGTTGTAGTACCAAAGGCGAATTGCGCCATCCGTGTAAGTGTAAATTTTTCAACATGTCTTAATGAGACCCTTCAGACGCGCAACTATCCCAATGTTGACCTCAATCACTGCATCAACCTCCATCAGACAGCTGCGACAGGTTTTCAGTCTTTCTGTTACGCACGAAACACTTGTGATCGACACCGGACCAGAGTTCACCTCGGAGGAATTCGCGACATTTTGTCACTCAAACTGTGTGACTCATATGCGAACACCACCCACAACTTAATGATCAGGTTGAGATTTACAGAAGAGTAGTAGGGGAGTTGAATGTTATAGGTAGAAATTCATCACATCTAGACTCACTCAGAAAGCCGCCACACGCCCGGAAAAGCACTGTTGCGCGTTTCATTCTTTCGGGAATCATCAGCAGTGCGCATTCCATCGGACCATTGGTAGGGCTCGAACCCGCAACTCGATTGTTACCAGTCCGTGATTGAAACCACTGAGCTACGGGAGATGGCAACGACCATCGTGAATAAGTTACTAGATGTGATATAGCGGCGCTCACTATCCACTGACTTACACGTTACTGCCGTGCAGAGGACAGGGTAGCCCCCCTCACCAAGCGACGAGCTTACCGACGAGCTTTTCAGGGCGTGTGGCGGCTTTCTGAGTGACTCTAGATGTGACGAATTTCCATCTATAACATTCAACGCCCCTACTACTATTCTGTAATCAGTACGCAGACCAAACTGCTTATAATGCCATAAGTTAATTAGCGGCTTAAGTTTGGTAAGCTCGTCGCTTGGTGAGGGGGCTACCCTGTCATCTGCACGGCAGTAACGTGTAAGTCAGTGGATAGTGAGCGGCGCTATATCACATCTAGTAACTTATTCACGATGGTCGTTGCCATCCCCCGTAGCTCAGTGGTCTCAGCCACGGACTGGCAACAGTCGAGTTGCGGTTTCGAGCCCTACCAAGGGTCCATACTGAGCGGTCAACTTTAAATTCGGACCTCTCAAGTTGGTGTTGTGCTTGAGTTCCAGGGGCGGGTGATAGATATGATTGAGTTCTTTCAAGATATATTGTACTATTACGAGGTCCGTCAGAAGGCACCGATACCGCATGCTGTACGTTCGTAGGAGCTTCAGACCAAGTTCGTAGAGCAGGTAGCAGAGGTGCCTGGCATCCTTTGACGCTCTTCGTTTTGCAGTCTTGAAGACAACGAGCTCTTGCCGTGACATCAAGCTTGGATGGCGTGTTCTCCGTCGGGTCGCACTTAGGCGGTAAGCATTTCTGAGAAAATAGTGGACTCAGATCGACCAAACACTGCGTACATGGCCGACGTCCTTGTTCGGACTCTGAAGGTACTCAGGGCATCGTCCGGGAGTGGAAGCCGAGACAGTTAACGTCTTGATCATCAAGGCATCGGGCTGTGCCATCGCTGTATCAAGTACTGCTCGCGGAGTTCAATGGCTTGTTGATCATGACCAGTGCAGCCAACTCCTATGAAACGAGTCCGCTCCCAGCTCAGGCTTTCTCTACCTGGCGAGTCCAAACGGGAATGAAACCGGTCGTCTGGTGCCAGTGTTTGTACGAGCAACACCGAAAACCTTCCATTTAGTATACTGTCTTGGTGATCGTAATGACCGAGAACTATCTAAAACTTGACCTAGGTCACAACAGAGATTACATGCTGCGAGCTAACAACTGGTTAAGTACCCCAAACCCAAGTTTTGTATTCCGCACCTCAACGCCAAGCACTGCCAGCGGATCTCAGTGGCCTATTTGTTATCAGCAGTCTATAAGATAATCAGAGCCAGCGAAAAGCATTAAACGGAAGTAATAAGTACAGAGATCATAAAGAAAAGAATGAAAGTTCCAGCATAGCTTTTTGTTTCTGAATCTTGTCTTTTTGTTTTCTCACATACCGTTTCATCTTTTTTGTCTTTTTAATCAAGACAAGCATTTGCACACTTTTTCCGTTGGGCTCGGTTCTGCGCCATCTCCGAAAGCGTTTCCAGCCAGCGGTGTTCTTCATCTTTGATCCCCCAGCCCGGAAGACGCACGGGACCTACGACAGCTAAACTGGAAGTCAGCGCTTTAATCGTTTGTCGCCACGTGATAGGCTGACCACCGCGCGATTTCTTCCAGCCTGGTCCTGTGCGAGCGAAGAGAGCGCGTCGGGGCAGCCGTTCGCATGGCATGCGTAAAACGTGGCCCAGCCATCTCAGTTGGCGCAGCGGTACCAGTCTGTCAAGTGGAAGTCCCGTGTTACCCAAGACGCGACGTCTAACATCATCGTTGCGCACGTGGTTCATCCACCACACTCGAGCTATTCTCCGCAGACATCCATTGTCAAAGGCCGAAATCCGACGCAAGTCATTCACACGAATCGGCCAGGACTCACTCCCATACAGCAGCACCGCGCGAACACAGGCATTGTAGACCCTGCCCTTTACCAATAGTGAAACGTCACGGCGTCGCCACAGATGCCTCAAGTTGGCGAATGCCGAACGGGCTTTGGCAATGCGGAGGGAAATCTCTTTTCCAATGCTACCATTAGCAGAAACACAGCTTCCCAGGTAAACAAAGTTGTCCACTTGTTCAAGCTGCGTACCTTGAAGAGTGAGCACTGGGGCAGGTGGATGCCAATCCAGGACCAGGACTTTGCATTTCGTAGGGGCAAAGATCATTCCATATTTTGATGCTTCAATCGCCAAGCGGTTTAGAACGGCTTGTGTGCTCTGTGCGTCATCACCAAGCAAGGCAATATCATCAGCATAATCTAAATCGGTCACGCGGTTGCCAGGAAGAAGCTCTACACCAGAACCCTGAAAGCCCTTCGAGAGTGTTTAAAAGGACATCCTCGATCGCAAAATTGAAGAGAAACGGGGACATGGGGCAACCCTGTCGTACACCGCTAGTGACGGCAAAAGGTGAAGAGAGCTTACCATAAGCCCTCACTTTACCTGAGGCATTGCAATATAATGCTCGAAGGATGGCGATATACTTTTCGGGTACTCCATTCCTTTGTAAGCAACGCCATAAAGCTGGCCGATCGACGGAGTCGAAAGCGGCTCAGATGTCCAGAAAAACAACGATAGTGGGCTGGCGGTAAAGATGACGCGTTTCAAGGAGTTGGCGGAGCGTAAACAAGTGGTCTATACACCCTCGACCGGGGCGGAAACCAGCCTGTTCTTCACGGGAGCGCAATTCTCGAATCAGGGTTAGTCTGCGGAGTAGAATGGATGTTAACAGCTTGGAGGCAACGGACATTAGACTGATTCCTCGGTGGTTAGCGCATAGGGTACGGGCACCTTTCTTGAAGATCGGGACGATAATTGACTCGCTCCAAGCGGATGGAACTGTTTCTTCACACCAGATCTTAGAGAACAGAGCTGTTAGCTGGTTGACAATTACTTCGCCCCCGAACTTGAACAGCTCTGGAGGAAGTCCGTCTGGGCCAGCAGACTTGAATCGCTTCAAGTGTCGGAGCTCAAGGCAGACCTCAGCTTCAGTGGGTGGTTCCAATGAGACGTTCCAAGGCGCGCAACTAGGTATACTCAATAGGCTCGCCGGCGGAGGAGGCCAGCTGAATTGAGTGCGGAAGTGTTCAGCCCAGCGGTCCATACGCCTGTGTAAGTTGCTTATCGGCGTTCCGTCAACCTCGCAAATGACCTCACTGACACCAGGTCTTTTGTGACCAGTGGCCCGAATGACCTGGAAGAGCTTGCGAAAGTTTCCAGAGAGGACTGCCGTTTCCATCTCTGAGGCGCGCTGGGACCACCAAGTTTCGCGATCAGCACGCAGGCTTTGCTTAAGTTGTTGGCTGAGAATGCGACGCAATGCACTGCTATTTGAATCGGTCGGGATAGCTCTACGACGATCAAACAATTCCAGTGAGTGTGCGGAAATCCAGCCCCTCAGAGGGCGCCTTGTGATTCCGCAGATTGAATGACTGGAAGTTAGCATCGCTTCACGCAGGAAACTCCAATGATTTTCGATGTCTCGAGGTGGAGCACTAATGAATGCATGCGATAAGGAAGCTTGATAAGTTGATCGAGTAGAGAGGTCAGCTAACTTGTTGGTGTCGAGCGTATGGAGCTTTCGTTTTGAGGAGCCGCCGAAGCGCATGCAGATGTCCGCGCAGACCAAAGCATGATCTGAATCGAGGTACGTAGACCAAATCGATCTACAATCCCGGACGCTGCCTCGCCATCTAAAGCTGATTGCAATGTGATCTATTTGTGACCACGCTTGCGTTGGTGAAGGATGACGCCAGGTGGCTGCGCGTCTTCTGGTATGCCTAAAGTTCGTACTTGAGAGAAAGAGACGGTGGTCTTCGCATAACGTAAGAAGTCTATCACCGTTGTCAGAACGGCTCTCATCAAGCGCGTGACTGCCACCAAGATGACGTTCGCACGGAAGCAGGCGACCTACTCGTGCATTGAGATCTCCGGCAAGGACGATGACATCTGACTTTTCGGCCTTGTTCAAAAGGTTGTGGAGACCACGATAAAAGTCATCCTTAACCGATGCACAGCTGCAGTCGGTTGGAGCGTAGGCAGAAACGACAAACAAATTGCGCCTCTCTTCACGATGTCTGTTGATTCTACATGAGCCTTGAAGCCGAACCGCACACAGCCGGCTGTCGATTGGAAACCAATCAAGTAACGCAGCCTCCACTTTGTCAATCAATGCGATACCACACCAGCTAAACCGGCTGCTGCTGCCTCCATGTCATTAGACAGACGTAGGTAATATATGGTCTCAAGAGCAGCTGGGGACGACAACTTAACCACGGTGCTGGGATCCTGCAATCGAGTCTCTGAAAGGCAACAAACATCGACGGCAAGGGACTCTAGTGCGCCCCGGACCAGCCTGTTGTCCAATCTGTAGGAGGGTCCGAACATTGAACGCCGCCAGACGGAATGAAGTACGAGGTCGTAGGATAGCTGATGGCTGGATGATTTGGATATCAGCAAGACGGACATTGTAATTAGATTCAACAGGTTGCAGATTATCAACAAGAGAAAGCTGGCGTGTGATGGAGAAGCACGAGTAGCAACGAAAGTAGCAACAGCAGCAAGCGACGTAGTAGTAATTGCGAAAGTCATGGTTTTCAAAGAGGGTACGATACTACCTGGTTGCGCAAGCCGAACTAGGGAGTTGTCTTAGGGTACTCTATCTCGAGCATTTGACCGAATGGCCTGCCCGCAAACCAGCGGAGTGACGTCAGAGATACACACCAACTGGGAGCCGATGACTGAGTGCTCAGTTCACAGGTCTTTCGTTTGATGAGTAGCCAAACAGGGGCCCAATCTTCCTCACGATTTCAGCAGCAACGTGCTGGGGTACAATACTCCACCAAGGTGAAACAAAAGGGAGTGACTTTATTTAGTGGCGAGGCACATCCGCCTCGTCGCAGTGTTGTTAAACGGACACATGTGGCTTTTTATAGGAAGAACGGTTGCCAGGTGAAAACCCACCACGTCCTGGAACACTGCCGCCGAACCATTCGCTGGACAGTTGTATCCATACACCTATCATTGTTGGAAAGAGAATAGCTGAAGTAACTCGTGCCTTTAACACCACACTTTTCTACTCTTTGGAGGGTTTGCAGTGCCAAAAGGTGGACGCCTTGAAACCTAAGCTAGTTGGTGCTTTATTTAGTAAATACAGGCGTGTCTTCCAGCTACTCCTCCAACCCGAGCCTGCAAGATCCGCTTCCGTATCCGCCGGCATATACTTTGAGATCCTCGGCTGAAAAGGAAAGGCAAAATTAGCAACAAAACTAACTTCCTGTCAGACACAAGCAAGCTGATGTTTACGTTACAAAGTTAGGGGATTCGGAAACAAATACCTGCGTACACTTTCCCACCTGGTTATATGGTCTCATCCTGTCCACCAGAGATATGCAAATCGGATGCTACGCATCCAAACGGGTGGCTGTTACCTACAGGTGCAATTTACCTCGTCTGGTGTTGTTTACGCTGTCCATTGTGGTCCCCCAATCTATCGTGACTTACTACTTTGTATTAACACGTGCGCATGTGCACGCTCTTCTGAATTACGTTACCAGTGTGCTCACTCCATGCGTTATTTTAAAAACCGACCAAACGATGCATTGCACTGTTTATGTAAACTGTTTTGGTCCGCATTCATCAAGGACGATAAAAGTAAACAGACGCTGTGCTCATTGCCACCTCCCCTCACATTAACTCGAGTTTAGTGGGTATGTATTTGCACTAGTGTACATTGTATAGCTATCCCGCAGCTGGACGGTCTACCTTGTTGGCAACTTCTTTAACTTGTGCATTTTGCCTAAGCCATCCTGCGGTAAATATGCAGGTTTAATTATTTGAATAGTTGCAACATTGTCATATTTTTCCAGCTGGGTTGCTGCTTGACTATGGCAGGTTATGAGGAGTGAATATTTGCGTAACGACTACTGTCCGTTGCAACGAGACTGGACCTTAACTTAGTGTGACGGTTTGTGTACATCACTTACCCATTGAGCTATACTGGGTGTTGCCTCTGGGCCCCTTGAGATCTACTCCTACCAGGTTGGTCATTGGTGATAGGTCAGACAAACTCAGTCTCCTGGTCCTCTAGGTTGGGGGTGTGAAATGCAATGGCGTCCATTTCCTCAAAACCAAATCATTGCCACCTCGTTGCTGCCTTGCGGACAGGCTTTTGAGCCAAGGGTTTTGGACGAGGACCTAGTCGTCCTCCTGTCTAGGTCTGGGCACCCTAGCATTATCTCAGCTCACATACAACCATGAGATTTTCTTCAATCATAAATCTCATCCTGCATCGGCCGTCACGCAGATTATCAAGGGTCGCGTTATGTGCTGCATACAGCAGGACGACCTGTCAAACCGCATTGGTTTGATAGGGAATACAGACAGTTAGCGCGACGACGTCGTAAACTTTGGGATAGATACATCAGCTCGGGTTGTGATGAAGATTACGCGGTGTACAAGAAACAGCGTAACTTATGTAACGCCGCAAAGATCAAGAAACGCCGGCAGTTCGAAGAGGAGCTAGCATCCTCGGCCACAACTGCACCCAAGCGAATATTTGCCTACTTGAAACGTCAACTGAAACCTGGAGACGACCTACCGGTCTTAGAGAGCTTAGACGGGAAGACACTCATTTCAAGCGCGGAGCGCGCGGACGCCCTGGCTACGCACTTCCTCACTGTATTTTCCAGTAAACCGGCGGCTGTTCCAGTACCGGCACAGGTTGCTCAGGTCTTGCTCGACAGCCTACAATGTGATGCAGTCGAAGTACATCAGCTACTCGTCAACCTCAATGGTGCAAACCCCCCCGGGCCAGACGGACTTCACCCACTAATACTCAAGTCCCTACCGATTATCATCTCACCAGTTGTGACAAACCTTTTCAATAGATCGCTATCTGAAGGATCCGTCCCGAACGACTGGAAATGCTCGATAGTTAAACCGCTTCCCAAGGGTGGTGATCCGAGTAAAATAGAGAACTATAGACCGATCTGTTTGACTTCGGTATTATCCAAAGTTATCGAGAAGGTTGTGAAAAAGTGTCTGCTGTCGTTCTTCGAATCGATGGACGCATTGACGCCAGCGCAACACGGCTTTACGAAAGGGCGATCCTGCATCACCAACTTGATGTACGCAAACCACCAGTGGTTTCGAGCTCTCAATGAACAGAAGGATGTTGACGTGGTCTACATCGACTTAGTAAGGCGTTTGACAGAGTGAACCACGAGGTACTCCTTCGTAAACTGAGGACATACGGAATCGGTGGCACGTTACTTCAGTGGATACAAGAGTTTATTGTGGGACGAAGGTTTAGAGTACAGGTCAATGACTATCTGACAGAATGGTTCCCATCGACCAGTGGCGTGCCTCAAGGAACTGTACTTGGGCCAGCATTATTTCTTATTCATATCAACAATCTTCCGCAGCAGCTCCAGTCACCATGTGTTCTGTTTGCAGATGATTTGAAAATCTGGAGGATCATTGAAAACCAGGACGACTGCGCTCACCTCCAGCATGACTTAGAGGGACTGTCAACGTGGTCCACTGAAATGCAACTCCCTCTTAACGCAAGCAAGTCGGAGTTCATCAGTATCACCAGACGTCCAGCCACTCGATCATCCACCTTGGACGGCCAATTGCTCCATCCCAACACATCTGTCAGAGACTTAGGAGTTCTCTCACGACATGATTTAAGATCACTAGAAAATACAGAGAAATTGTACCGTGCGGGACTTCGTATGCTCTGGGAATTACGACGCAGTTTCTCCACATGGTCCGAAGAAACCATCCCTCGTCTATTCACCTCGCTCATTAGACCAATCCTTGAATACGGTGCCCCAGCTTACCATCCGATAACCCAATGGGAAACTGAAAAACTGGAGAAGATACAGCATATCTCAACTAGAATGATACCAAGTCTACGAAAGCTTCCATATGAAAAACGTGAAAAGTTCGGACTCTACACACTATCCTATCGCCGATTAAGAATTGATCTTATTATGACCCATCGAGTACTACACTTGAATCACTTCCCCATACTGCGGCCAATATTTCACCTGCGAGAACCCTGTAACACCCGAGGACATCGTTACAAACTCAGGGTCCCCAGCATGAAAAAAGTATCACATCAGTTTTGTATCGAACGAAGAATCGTAAACTTATGGAATACACTACCATAAGGATTACTAGAGGCCGATTCTGTGAAGTGTTTTAAAACCCGTATCGACGATTATTTTGGAAACATGTGCTTTTGTGAAACGATGCACATACAGTGCCAAAAGAAGACATTGTATGTCCGGAAATAATGACGCTAGTACAAATTTCTAACCGAACACGGATAAACGATTAACGGACCAGACACAACTGCTGATAATTCACAAGTAAATGTTGACTTTTCGTAATTCGATGGAGTTGTACAGAAACCTTTCTACTTGCTCTTAAATACAGTCTCAGTCTCAGTCACAGAATAAGTGAAAACATGCTACTGCTGGCGCCGCCCTTCTTTTGTTTCCACCTGTTTCTCTTACTCCCATTCCGACCCTCATTACTAACCTTTCCTCTATAATTCCCAGCTTAATTGACAGTAACCGAAGTGCCACTGGAATAGAACCATCTGCAGCCACCATCCCACAGCACCTATCGGACGCCTATCGGCAAAAGTCCATTATATGACCACGCTATCCCGTTTCCATGGTAACATTCAACGTTCGCACTCTAAAACAAACAGGTCAACAGGCTGCATTTGCACGCACCTTGGACACCCTGGGTATTGATGTGTGATGTGTGTCCGAAACTATGAACAGTTACCCTAACCGAGTTGTTGAATTAACTGCACCCGGCTTATCCTCTCGTTATTGGTTGCACGCATCCGGAGACGCCTATGCAGCACTCACGGGTCAAGCTGGTGTAGGTAACATTCTAAGCTCTAAGGCTGAGCCGTTGTTGGTTGATTAGATTCCGGTGAACAGCCGGTTACGTGCAGCCCATCTGATGATATCAGCTAAGGTTGATTCACGAACTAATACAAAATGCTGTTTGTTTGTGATTTCCATTTATGCTCCCGCTGTCAAGGATACATTCTATCACCTACTGACCACGCTACTACGCAGTGCTACTAGTTCAGCTAATATACTACTTGCAAGGATATGAAAGCACAAGTAGGGAGTCCGAGCTCTTCAAAAGCTCAGCTGGGTGGTAATTAAGGGCTTAACTCCAAACGGACTGACAACGGCGAGCGTCTGCTATAACTGTGTGCAGTACACCAGTTGTTTGTTGGTAGCACTGGTTTTAGACACAGTGGGCGCCGAAAAGCCACTTGGCGTCCTCTTGTAGCTGGCCAGCGATGGACCCAAATTGACCACATAGCCATACGTTACAGGTGGCGTAGTTCCATCCTGAATTGCCGCTACTACTGGAGTGCCTGTGTCGACTCTGATCATGGCTTGATACGCTGCCGTTTCTCCATGAACTCTACCGGGAGGCGCACCAAGAGTCTCTCCTGATTGGCAACGGAGAAATTGTCTCAGTCCTCGGCCAGGCAAGCCTATCAAGAAGCACTGTATACCGAACTTCCGCTGTCTTGTCCTAATGACACTGAGCTCCAGTGGAATAGCATCTGGGCCGCCATGCATGACGCAGGAGCATCTGCATGTGGCACTATCCATCGTCACCGCACCGGTCACCGGATATCCGAGAGGTCGGTGAACCTGTTTGAATCTAGAAGACACCTCCCGGCTGGCTCTAAAAACAATGTATCCAGGCGGGCTAGTAGGCGTGAACTAAAGTAGAACCCACGTGCTGACAAGGAAGCCTGGTGGACCACTCGGTATCAAGAAATGCAGGAGGCAGGAGTAGTATTCAATTACCGCAAACTCTTCCAGCTGATATGCAACACTGATCCCAGAAAACCAGGCGTCAGTGAGACAATCAGAGACAGCGCGGGTGCGCTGATGCACTATAAGGAGCGCCGTATGGCTCGTTGGGCAGAACATTTCCAGGATCAGTTCAGCTAGCCGTCTGCTCCCGGACCGCTTCCTACTCAAGTGATGCAGCACGAGTCATGGACGGTTAGTTTGGAGCCTCGGTCGGAGACTGAGGTCCGAAACGCGATCACAACCCACAATCGTCTTCGTGTCGCTGGTCCGGATTCTCTCCCACCTGCACTATTTAAGGATGATGGTGAGGTTCTCTGCAAAGCACTGACCTCCCTATTCGAAGGTATCTGGAAAGAAGAGAGTGTCCCGGCTAATTGGAGCGAATCGATTATAGTGGCAATATAAAAGAAGGGTAGCAGCACAGACTGTTCTAACCACAGGGGGTATTAGCCTAACGCCAATTGTGACAAAATTATTGGCATCGATTCTCGTTCCTCGTCTCACTGCTGAACGGGAATCTCTGATTAGAGAAAAGCAGACAGGCTTCCACCCAAGACGTGGCTATGTAGACTATATTTACTCTGCGACAGATGCTAGAGCAAGTCCACGCATACGGCAGACCGACAATAGCTGTGTTCCTCGATTTCAAGAGTGCGTTCCATTTAGTCGATCGATCGATTCTGTTCGAAATACTTGCTCGGAAAGGTGTTCCCACGAAATATGTGAACGTCCTTCTTGCTCTATACTCGAACACTACAGACCGCGTCAGGGTTTACGGTGTCCTATCGGATAGCTTTCCGACCACAATTGGCGTTCGTCCGGTTTCCAGTTTTCTTCCTTTTTGTTCAATTTCGTCGTGGATTCTATCATGGAGTGTTCCCTTGCGGAATCTCAGGATGTAGGCGTTGAAGTTCTATCTCGTGAATTTTATTTGATCTAGATAATGCGGAAGATATCGTCTTACTTTTCGACAATGTTGGGGTGACCAAATCAACCCTGAATAATCTGTCCAGTGGTCCCATTATTTGGTAGGTATTTCACACCTTCAAATTGCAAAGCGTTGCTGCAAGACCACCAGCCACTTGATGAGTCCTTGACGCTTGCTAACGAGGAAGTCGAGTTGATTGATCATTTCACTAAGCTTGGCAGCTGCATCAGCAACGATGGGCGCATAGAAACTGACATCAGCTCACGCATTGCAAAGGCCAGCGCTACTTTCTTGAACCTGCGGCATCTTTGGCGACAGAAGGGAGTTTCCCTCCATCTGAAAGGTCGTGTATACAAGGCCACAGTGAGGGCCATTCTGCTCTGTGGTAGTGAGATTTGGCCCCTTCTGTTTGAAGATCTGAGGCGCCTTCAAATCTTTGATCATCGTTGTCTGCGAATCATTGCTGATGTCGGATAGCACCAGCGTGTCCGCAACCATGATGTGCTTATGCGTGTGCTAGGTAGTGATAATTTACTTGCTTCCTAGAACAACAGATAGCACTGAATATGTTGCGTTGCCTCGGGTACGTGCTACGGATGTTTGGTCACCGCTTACCTAGGAGGGCCTTGTTCGGTCTACCAGATGTAGGGGGCGCAAGGCTCGAGGTGGACAGACGTTGACTTGGCAGCGGGAAATGAAGGCATTGACGACCAAACTGGGTGCCGTTGGTCCGTCTCGCCTTCCGGCCTGGCGTCCACATGACTCGCCTTGTGCTTGGCTAGCAACTTTACTGGACATGGCTCGCAACCGACACCAGTGGCGCGTCTGCTGCCGTCTCCTAATCGGATTGCCTGTTTAAAGTGTGTTTGGTGCTTAGTTATCTGCTGACTAGTGACTGATTATGATGCGGGACAGTGAAAGCTTCAACGAAGCTGTCTTGCCGATGTCGCCTTATCTTTGCACGATAGCCAGCTGTTTGTGACGGTATGTTGTAACACAAGGTGTAGGCGCCTTGACCCTGAATGTTTACATAGAGTATTAAGGTTTTCAGGTAAGTCTCCCTTCTCTCCCTCTTCTTATTCTTTATTTAATATGTCCTCATGATTTTATGGCAGCGAAGCATCGGTTCAAATGGCTGACGTGTTGCTGTTGATGATGATGATGAGGTCGACTGTGCGGAGGTTGTGGTTATCCTTAAGTGACAGGAAAACATAAAACGCACTCATGTTGTTTTTCTTGCATCCACGTGATACGGCAATCATACAAGAGGAAAGCACGAAGTTATTTCATAGTGTCACAATGTATGTAACGAAGTGTATGGACGTAAGAACAATTACAATTGCTGTTTTGAAGATATTCAGGGTAGGAAGCAAAAACTACTGAGTTTGCTAAAAACGTCCCAGCGTCTGCAAAGGCGAGGGCAAAGCAACTTCGTCGACAGTCCAACTGTTGTTTTGTCCAGTCATAATTAGATGATTGCCTCTGAGAATCGGATCACTGAAAACCAGGCTGGCTTCCGCCGAGATCGTGTTTGTACCGACCACATGTTTAGTCTTCGCCGTTTTAGAGCAGAGACATACATACAGACGACCAACTATGGTAACTTTCTTTGACTTGAAAGTCCCCTTCGACTCAGTTGACTGCTCCAGGTTGTGGCATTGCCTAGCTACGAAGAGCGTGCCGGCTTTTCTTTTCCATTATGCAGTTTCCTTCTCGTGACTCGTGTAGCCGCGTAATGTTCTACGGGAAAATTTCTCCTGAGTTCCACACGACAAGTGAGACTTACTCGGGTCGTCCAATATCTCCTCTCCTTTTCAACAATGTTATCGAACTGATCATGAGTGACTCGGTTCTTGCAGACTACTAGAGTGGAATTTATTCCAGGCGAACAACTGACAAACCTGGAGTATGCAGACAACATAGCTCTTCTTGAGTCTGACACGGTGGCCATGCAATCATCACCAAATGGACTGACGCGTAGAGCTGTATGCTTCGGCATGCTCTTTGCACCTTCAAAGTGCAAAGTACTGTGGTAGACTGGACAGACACACCTCCGGTTCTAGCTATCACCGAACAGTCACTGGAAGCGGTGGATCGGTTCACCTACCTAAAAAGATCGGTCACCTCTGGTGGTCACATCAATGAGGAAGCTACTTCGCGTATCAGCGAGACCCATGTGGCTTTCCGGAAACTCAACCGTTTGTGGAGTAGGCGGGACATCAGCCTGTCAGTGAAAGGTGGGATGTATAACTCTCCCAAAAGGTCGGTCTTACTGTATGGATCAGAGACCTGGCCAATTCGCAGTGAAGACATTAAATGCTCGGTCATGTCTGACCACCGGCGCTTGCTTAGTATTGCTTGCACCTGTGGGAACACCAGATGAGCAATGCTGAGGTCCGCCATCTGATTGTTATTTTCTTTCCATTCTGATTAGTGTAACGCAATTCTTTCTTGCTTCGATTTTTCTTATATTCTATTTGCATTCAACCCTACTATCATGACGCTGTAATTTATTGTTATTCTTACGACCTGAGTCGTGTCAACTGGATCCACCCCACCTCGGTGCTCGGATCACAGTTATTCAACTGAACTGAACTGAGCTCTCAGCTTTCTAGTGTGACATAGTTCCAGCAAACTGCAGCATAGAAGATTCGGGTCAACCAATAGTTGGTGCACTACAAGGAGACCACCATGTGGTCATCGGTAGCGTCTACTGAAAATTCCCGGTGCCATCATCCTGTACTATAAGTGAAGTTGCGTGGGTGCTTGACGTTCTTCGTTGCCCTATGTTATGGCGTCTCGAGCACCTCGAGGTCGCGCTTTAACCAACGTTGCCAAGCTTGTATAGCATATACAATTTGAAGGCGCACGCAAGAGCTGCGCGTTCTCGTGGGGATAGGTGGGCCAAAACACCTGAAGACCCTAAGGAACAGACCGAGATGCTGCTTACCAGTAGCATAGGTAACACCAAAAAGACCATTAGAGGTTGGCACTACTGTGGACTGTACTCAGAAGATTTAGCCCATCTAGCGTTATCACGACGCACAGCTCTTATATGCGCACTCACCTTGAACATGGCGTCCAAGCTTGGTAACAATGAACAATGAACAATGAATTTATACGGGTTAAGAAGCGTTGCTTTACAAGTCCCGTTGGATAGTTGGCGGGGATATCAACATAACAATAAGGATAGTTAATTAGTTAATACTTTAAATATGAAAATAAGGACTTATCGTTTGCTTCGTTGTAGTCCTGCGATCCCCTTAGGTTCACAGCACCCACAGTTAACAACAAATAATTCCATGGTAAACTCCAGGTGTAGGATGGAGACGTAGTGTTAAGGAACAAAGTGTAACTGAATGAGTGCATCATCCTACCGTCTTTTAAACACTGTTAGTGTTGGTGCAGAGACGACCGATTCTGGGAGAGCATTCCACGGGTGACAGACACGGATGGAAAAGAAATTTCTGCGGCACTCCAGACGACTGTATGGTTCTGTCAGTTTTAATGAGTGGCTCCTCAGGTTTGTATTGCTGCTGAGTTGCAGTAAAGGGCGGCACACATGATGTGGGTCTCGCAGAATCAAGTATGCCATAATCAGGTCGCGTCGTATTCTGCGACAGCTTCCACTGAAAAATCCCAGTCGTTGCAGCCTCTCCTGGTAGGAAAGATTGCGCATTCTAATTACGTTCTTAGATGCCCGGCGTTGTGACTGCTCCAGTGCATTAAGGTCGTGTTGCAGCCATGGATGCCAGGCTTGAATTGCATATTCGACATGGGGGCGAACATACGCACTGAGCATTTGTCGAAATATGGAGCTGTTTATTTGTCCAATCGCTCGCTTCAACAGCCCGACGTGTTGTTTCCCGGTCTTCGAGGCCTTTTCGGATTGCCTGGAGCAACCCAAGTCATCTTGAACCAGGACATCCAACTCACGTTCGAGAGTTGATTGTTGCAGTACATCTGTTCCAAGTCGGTGTGAGTAGCTGCTCTAATGTCGGATGGAAAGCACTTTGCATTTACTGACGTTGAAATGCAATAAGTTTTGGGTCGACCATTGATACACCGTATCTAAGTCACTCTGAAGCACATGTCGGTCGGCGTTCGCCTGGATCCTGCGCCAGATCTTGATATCGTCAGTAAACATTAGGAAGTTTGAAGCGATTCCTAGTGCGAAGTCATTAAGAAACACCAAAAGCAAACGTGGACTTAGAACTGAGCCTTGCTACACACCACACTCCACTTGGATGGGGTGCGATAAAGAGCTCCGAACTCTAGCCACTAATTGCCGTTGAAGTGAAAACTTGGCAATACAGCTTGAAAGAGGGTCGCCGATCTCCTACTGCTGGAGCTTGGAGAGTAGTATCCGATGGTCTAGACAATCGAAAGCCCTGGAAAAGCCTAGGTAGATTACGTCAGTACCTTCTCCAGCGTCAGCTGCCTCGGTCCAACTACTGCGTGCAAGTAGTAAATTTGTTGTACATGACCGCTGTCCACGGAAACCGTGCTGTTCAGGAGTGATGAGGCTGCAGTTTTCCAGATAGCACACCAGTGCATCGGCGACTATGGATTCCATGACCATGGCGAGTATAGGAAGAAGGGATACTGGGCGGTAGTTGGAGGGATCAGTTCTGCTTCCACCTTTGTAAATCGGGGTTATTATTCCAAGCTTCCACATGGCGGGAACTTGGTTCTGGTCTAAGCAGCGCTGGAAAAACTGAGCTAAATGTTCTGCGAGTTGGCATGCTGCTGTTCCCAATGCCTCAGGACGAATGGTGTCGACACCCAGCGAGCTGTGTTTGCGTAGAGAAGTCAACTTTTGTAATACAGCCTCTGCAGTAAAACGGATGTGGGTTAGTCCTGGTAAGCAGAATACAAACCTTGGTAGATCGCTTGGCGGCAAAACTCTTTGAAACGTGTGGGTGTATTGCATCTGCATCGCGTTTGTTTGGCACATGACCTGGCTGTAAGAGAGATGTTTCGCTGCTTCAGAGAAGACTGACTGAGCTAACGAGATGCTCGTCAACATGGTAATTCGCGCTTAACCTCTCAATAGTGCTATGTGCTATTTGACACTCTTACTGAAGAAAACATGTCGGTTATTACGAATGCCTCCTTCTTTACTAGCCCATAGAACAAATCCGGTTCGAATCGTCCACCGACCAAATCCTGACGGTCTTTTGTCTTGCAAATTTAAGTTCATCGTACACATCTACGGAGTTTTTCATAAAGCTAATGATGAGCGCTTCATGCTGTCAGAACTGGAATGTCTATGCTTTCAGAACTCTGCGGTTTTTGTTTGTGAATTTATGAACATTACTTCCCTCTTCCTGAACATGCTGAGCTTATATCAGACTCCGTGGTCTGCATTAGAAAAGGTATATTTTTGATTTCTGAATGCAGCAAATTGTCAAGCTCCACCCCGCCCCACTAATTGAGTTGCTGACAGCAAGCATTTCTACGCATCTACCATACTCTTCAGAAATCAAAAACAATTCCACCTTTGACACACTAGCTTAGGAAAGCGCTAGCTGTCTTTGTCTTATCGTACTTACCGTACTTACTTATTGACCCGACAAAATCAACCAGTGTGCTGCGTGACTGCAGACTGCAACAGCAATTGCAGACAGTGCACACTGTGATTTCCGTTCGGGTATTTTTTAATTAGTGAACTATTCTGACATTTTCTAACTGGTAGCTTGAATGATACAAACGCACGTGCTCCCCTGTCACATAGTGCATGTCTCGAACTGACTTGCTTGGCTAAATTAAAATACCAACTTGGGTTAAGTTCCTTATGGTCAACTTAAACGTATGCCATGCGGATCGCTGTGCCCACGGAAGTCATCAATACTGATCCGTTCGGGTCTGAATCCCACCTCGGTCAGCCTTCAGCTACCGGGATTCCATCAATGCAGCGTGTGCGGATGGCCCAGTTATCTCAGGCTGACCAGCGAGTTCTGTAGAACGATCTTAACTCTCTTAATGATCGTCTACGAAAAGCTAACTCATGCGGCACCAATCAGAGATTCCATACATCACCGATGTTCGAAGTTGTCAGTACCGGTCTCAGTCGCAAGACAGGAAATAACAAATATCGCCGCTATCCGCCTCATGTGTAGGTAGTCGCGAGAGCTAATGGAATCTCACAAACGTAAATAATTGCCATGTATTGACCAGTGGTACATTCACATAAGATATATCACTTTTCAGTCCATATACCTATAACTGTCAAACGCGCTCACACAGCAAAAGCGAAGCACGGCTTCATCATCCTTCGTGTACCGGTGGAATGTCGGCACATTAATCAATTCGAACAAATGTCCTCGGTTCGACGAAAGGAATCTATGGTACAAAGAAATATTTGTGTATTAACGGTAAAAAAGCAATGTTTAGTAAGTCACGTGTGATACCAATAAACGAGAGAAAAAAATGATAAAATGGAGAACGCTTTGGTGAGCTTACCATTATTTTCGTATCGAGAGAAGTGTCAAACTTATGAGATGTTCACATGGTGATAAGTATAACTCCACCCAGAGGCGTAGCAAGTGAGAGTGGGGCGGTCCGTCCCGGGCGTCATGTGCCATGTGGCGGCACGTTTAGTACCGCTGAGTCTTCGACAACAAAGACAACGTTTGATGCTTGCATTTGAATGCGCCGCTAGCGTACCATTTTTACATAAGATCATTATAAGGTGATTTCAATCTGCCTTCGATTTCATGACTCATGGGAACCGTTCCTTTGAAATACCAAAAATTGTATCTCCTGTATCCAAATGAATAGTTGGCAGCAACACGTCTCTTAACATATCAGAGGTGAAAGTACTCTGGATCTCATTTTTGCATTGGGCATACCTGCAATCAGTGTTAACGTTCTTGATGAATTTCCGGGGATCGATCATCGCATGATCAAATGCCACCTAAGACTACGCATGGCCAATGAACAATGAACAACGATTTATAATGGGTAAAAATGCAGGTGCTTGACATGTCCCGTAGGGTGTTTAGAGTGAGAAAAGATACACTAAAGGATAATGGAATCGTCGGTTCGGGAGATTAGAGATTTAACAGCTCTGCCGTATAAAGGGAGTTTGAAATTAGAATGTGCGCACACAAAGCAATAAGGGGAGTGGATATTGATCACGTAATAGACGAGAAAAAATGAAAAAGAGCAAGGACAACGCTTACTCGTGTGCAGCTATCTCAGGACAACGAGATAGAGAAATCCAGTTTCCACAGTCGCAGCGTTTATCACATTTCGTGCAAGGCATTTGGAGTGACTCATTCTCGAGTAGGGTTATGGCACTATCCACTGTCTGTTGTGCATTAGTGCCAGCATCTGGTGGTCATGGGCTATAGCACGTAGTGTAAATGTGACAGAGTATCGTCAAGGCGTTTTTGAAAAGCGATAGGGTGGGAGCATTAATTACATGTTCCAGGAGGGCGTTCCAAGGTTGTGCCACTCGAAGGGAGAAATAGTTTCGCCGACATTCCAGGTGGCTGTACTGCGTGACCAGCTTAAAACGATGATATCTTAGCGGGGTGTTTTGACTGGGTATTAGAAGGGAATGGCATGGGTGGTTGGGGTTTCTCATGATCCGATACACCATTATGAGATCAGCCCTTAGACGCCGATAACGTCCACTGTATATTTTGAGGGTCTTCAGCCTGAGTGGGTAGGGGAGGCTGGACAAACCTCTGACGCTCTTCGTTGCCCTACGTTGTGCAGTGTCGAGCGTGGTGAGATGGTGCTTGAGCCAGGCTTGCCACGCTTGGATGGGGTATTTCTCGTGCGGTCTCACGTACACACTAAGCATTTTTAGAAAGAATGAAGGGTCAAACATCCCGAAAGCTCTGCGAAGAAGGCTGAGGTACTGGTTTGCTTTCTTAGATGCCTTTTCAGTCTGCCTCAAACAACCGAGGTCATCTTGAATTATCACGCCGAGATCGCACTCGTGAGACGCCCGCTGTAGAATGTGTGGTCCTAGGCGGACGGACATGCCTGTTAGCGCGATTTCGGCATCCGTTATCTCACGGTGCAACCACACTTCAGTGACAGCGATGAGGTCCTAAGCTGCTGACGCGTGTCGAAGTCATAATTCAGCTAATTTGCTGAGTAGACCTTGGGCATTTGTGTACATGCATGAGAGCTTCTCGGAGACCGAAAGTGTGTTAGATTGGATGGATGAAGCAAGTGAGTTTACGCCGACCACAATTACTTATCGTTTGTTCAGTTCTGTCAACTGAACCTTCTTCAAGGATTTGGTTCGTTTGATGAATTGGGGTAAATTCTTTCTCTCTTCATGTCCTCAATATGCGACGGACCTGTTTTACAATATAATTTACTTCAGCATCCATTCAGCAGTACCACTAAAATGTGTTTACCAAACTAAACATAAATCCAATCACAAGGCTTTGAAGGCAGCACGAAAGCTCCAAAAGATTCGGCAAGAATTCAAGTTAACTGCTGACTTTACGATATCATTACAGCAGTCGAAGCTCGTCGAAGAACAGAGGCATCAACATAACAAAACTCTCATTCTAGAAGAGTATAAAGCTCTGAACGGCCCTAGCAAAACAGCTGAGCTAGCCAAACTATTCCGTGCTCGGCTGTTCGCGTTGCAGCAACAAGTTCAGTTTTATCACCACGCCTGATGGAACATACTACAAGGCACCAAGTGATATCTGCGAAGCTTTCAGTGCTTACTTTGCCGAATGAATGCTCAATGAATCATCAGACACACCAACACTTATCATGCCGCACAACAATGAAGGTCTATGCACAGTGGAATTCCCAATAGCGAAAATCACTGGTCAAGTCGCTCGATTATACTTCTCAACGTGTGCAGGCCCTGATGGGACCCGCTCTTGTTTAATAAAAAGCAGTGGTAGTGACTTCTTCTGCTTTTGCTCAACATCTTTACACTCTCTTTTAACAACGGTGTGTACCCCACTCAATGGAAAATCTCTGTGGTTATCACGCGACACAAAAATGGCGCTGCCCACGAGGTCAAAAACTTTCGTCCCATCAATCACACACCCAGCGTATCTAGAATAATGCAAAAGATAGTGAAAGATGAACTATTTATATTCTTGAACAACGCTAACATCATCAGCAATTCGCAACACGGCTTCATGCAAGGTCGATCCTGCGCAACATGCCTGACTGACATTTTAAACCATATAACGGCTGCCATTGACAACGGAAACAGTGTCGTTATCCTGTTCCTGGATATGCAAAAAGCCTTTGATAGAGTGCTCACAGAAGGTTACTAAACAAACTGAAGGCTATAAGCATTAGAGAACCGATGTTCTCCTGGCTGGCTTCATATCTATTTGGTAGACAGCGGGTGGTGCGCATAGGTGACCATTTCTCTAAACCGAAAGCAATCCCTAGTGGAGTGATTCAAGGGAGTGTTCTTAGTCCTCTTCTTTTTCTAATTTATATTAACGCTATATTTCCGCGAATAAAAAATGGTGTTACATTTACTATTGCTGATGACATTAAAGTTGTCTACTCACAACCACGTGCAAATACTCAGGAAGCCGTACGTCTCATTCAGGATGACCTATCTGCCCTTGACTCCTGGTGCCAACTGTGGCAGATGTCATTTGCCGTGGACAAGTGTAATATTTTGTCGCACAAATGCCAATTACCGCCAGACAGTTTATTACTACAAGGCGCATATATCTCGCAATGCAGGGCAGTTCGCGACTTGGGCGTGCGATATTCAGTCACGTTTAACTTTTCTGAACACTGTGACTTTCAAGTTTCGAAAGCCATGAAGACTACCAGTTACATCTGCCATCATTTTACCTCACAGAATCTTGCATATCGCTTCACCAAACATATGTGTTGCCGTGTATGGAATACTGTTCAGTGGTCAAGTCTAATCTGCGAAATTTCTGACCAGCATGCTCTTGAGATTGTCCAGAGACGCTTCACGAAAATGCTATGTGGATATTCCCCACAGTTGACATACAGAGAGCGATGTGAAAAACTTGGATTTGACCCAGTTTGGCTTCGGATAATGAAGCTGAACCTATGTTTTCTTTGCAGAATCATAAATTGTCAAATTCGCAGTCTTGAAAACGGTGTTCACATAACTTGAAATAGCAGATATCCAATACGTAACAAAGAGGTAGAGGTCATGATTCCAAAATTTACTACAAGAATCAGAACGTTTTTTTTCTAACCCAATACTCAAAGATTTGGAACAAACTTCCAAGTGATATCGGAACATGCTATACACAGTAATTGTAAGCTTGCGATTGGTAAGCATCTAACCGTCCAAAACGTGATTACTATGTTCGAGACATCACAGTCCCTAGATAACGCATTCGAAAACGGTATCCATGGTGCCTGAATAAATTTTCGAAACACATACACATAACATTTCGGACAACAGCCCCTTTCATTACTATACTTTTCTCGGCCCAAACGTCTGTCATTTGATTGTGAAAAATCCTGATTCAATGGCAGGAAAAAAAATAGCAGAACGATTTTGATTACTCTGTGTTACCTAATTTGCAATTGCGCCAATGTTTATTTCTGAAAATGTAATAATGCAATGTCATGGAAAGGTTGTACCATTATTTGATCTGTTCCTTTTAGGGAACAGATTCTCGCATCGTCGAGGAATACACAATTTATTTATTTATTTATTTATAAAGGGCAAATGTTCAGATAAGTTTTACATATTTTAATGTTTTTCAGCATGACAAACAACATCACCGCGCCATGTGACACACCTGTTCAAACGTTTTTCCTAGCGATCCTCTTATTTGTCCCATGGTGATCCTTTTCATCACACTCATCTCAGTGTCTCGAACTATCATCTATTTCATCGAAAACTAATGTGCACTTTACCCTGAGCCGATTGTGTGCCCTTCACGCGCTTATGCTGCCCTCAGTCAGGGCAAAAATTTTACCACCTTTCCGGGCGGCAAAATTAGTTACTACGCCATTGAATCCACTTGATTATACTTTTGGAAACACTCCGACTGCTTAGGTTATGTAGCTTCCTGCATAAAACATGTTATAAAAGGAACTGCGAAGAGGACAATGCTTCCACAAGTTGTTTTCTTAAAATCGTTAGTTTAAGGGAGCATTCCACGGCTAACACAAACGAAGATAGAATGATTACGAATGAGTAGACGGATTTCGGTATGATTCAAGTTGGTTCATCGCAATTAGATTCCAAGCCGCCTAGGTAAGCTACCAATCCGGAAAAGCACCAGACGCGCGTTTCGCCCTATTGGGGCTTGTCAGTGGTGCGCATCCAGCGGTCCCCTACTGGGGATCGAACCCATGACTGCTAAATAGAATGAATTTCGGCAGCATTCCATCCGGTTATACCATGTTGCCAAGTTTAATTGACTAGCTCACATGTTGATGTTATGGTTCAGTTCTAGCAGTGGATTGTAATTATGCTTTGGTCAACCATTATGAAATCCCACCGCAACCGCCGATATCGACTGCTGTATATTCCTAGGAACTTCAGTCTAAGTTGGTTGGACAAATTGAAGAGGACCCTAACGTTCTTGGTTGCCCTTTGCTGAGCGTTCTCGAGAACAGTGAGATCTTGCTTCTGCCACGGGCGTCCCACTTGCACGCGCGGTCGCATGCAATCCTTTGGCATCTGTGGGATTCGTACCCACTTCCTGCGGGTCACCTGCTAGACTTGACGGCTGGATTCTAAACTTCACAGCAATATACGTGAACAGTGATAGAGTACCTGCACCCAAAAGCGAATCTTCTGGTAACTTACTCTACACCATACAAACGCTTCATCCCCGCATTCCATTTCCATTGCAAGCAAGAAAGTATATGATTGTGTGCTATCGAGATGGAGCCCATGACTGATTAGAAACCTGCCCTCACTCCTTCAACGTACACATGAATAATACTTCATTTGTGGGAAGGGACAATCCCCTACAATAACAGCTCTGTGTAAACCTGACTGCTTTCCGAAGAGATCTACAGTCCTGGTCCTTTCTGCCGAATGTGGTTCCAATAAATTAACGGAAGCTGACCATGGCAATACATGCATCGCTAGGAGCTTCCAATTATCATTAGTATTGTTCCCACAAGAAACTTTGTTCAGCCGGATGTGACAGCCCCCCGCCGTCACCACCACTACTGGCTGATTTTGGCTTCCGCTGTAAAGCAACTGGATAAACACTAGACCCAAATTTGTACTTAATGAATGGATCGAAAGCGATCGGGGCGATAGTCTGCGAACGTAGCAATGTACCAACGTCGTTGTACAAACGAGATTGAGAAAATGCATAAGCAGAAAGTCTCCCGTGGTGAGCCAAAATACGAAAACCATAGTGTTACCTCTGTGAAAAGCGATTGCTTCCAGAGGGGGATCGTATACGACCGATGAAGAAGTACACAGCTATTTTTATATCTTAATGCGCACCACGCTAAATCTACGGGGCAGTGGCTGGTCCATAAACCTTTCCCGTTTTGAGGCGCAATTTAACCCTATAACTACCAAGAAGCCTGTGCACCACGTCTTCTATAACAGCGTTTGGTTGTCTGTCGGAGATTGGAATCGATATAGAGGCACCTTGACAACACTCGCATCGAGTACTGGTTGGCTGCATCCGGTTCCGGATTTGCAAGTCACTGTGGTCTCCACGGGGACAGCCACAGGACGCCTGCGCCTACAGAGGGACCATGGGTGGCTTGCGCTGCACCACCCACAGCTCCAACCACACCCCATATCCAGTGTAAACCAGAATGAGCCGGCCCACACTCCTTCAAAGGCAAACACATGCACCCTGTAGTTGGGAAACAAACGCACACAAAGCGGTGGCTGTACAGTAGTCCGCTCCAAACTGTGTGCATGGAACCACTCTTCGAGCCTAGCACGGCCACGAGGACCGTGCACCCAGTCCCCTCCAGTAACGACCAACTGTCTCCTGGAGCTAGTATGGACGAGGTAGTGGGTAATAGACAGGTAGGCACCTTGTCAAGATACACATCAAGCGCAGTCACACCGGGGATGTCAAGCAACAGCCAATCACATGAAATGAAATGTCGAATAAAATAGATCGAATGCACCGTACGGATACGCGGCTAAATTAGCATATGAAATAAATAGCCGTGACAGATTCAGGATGGCAGAAATAGGGATCAAGACACATATGTAAGAAGAAAAAATAAGCAAAGTTAACCACCTTTGTTTGAAGTGAAATGTGCCATTTAATAGATTATTCAGGTAGACATTAAAATGTAAAAAATAACACTAAGGTAGCAAACCAACCACCTGAAATAAAGCAACTTAGCACCCAACCACGCGGCTTGTAAATCGAATGCAGCGTACGTACCAACGCTGTGCCGGTTCTGCTTACCTTCTCAGCAGGCCTCGTGGTCCTTTCGACGCTTGTCCTTAGTGGCCTCGTTCGTGGCTCACTAGGCCTGCCTGACGCAGGCACTCGCGACC
This sequence comes from Dicrocoelium dendriticum, assembly GCA_944474145.2. Classification (NCBI taxonomy): domain Eukaryota; kingdom Metazoa; phylum Platyhelminthes; class Trematoda; order Plagiorchiida; family Dicrocoeliidae; genus Dicrocoelium; species Dicrocoelium dendriticum. The sequence goes on from OX104069.1 coordinate 14,691,012, forward strand.
GGATACTGCACTGAGGGATAGCGCGCGCAGTATAGGTCGATCATTCAATTATGTGACCGGAGTGTCATGTCAGAGTTAACGGATGGATCAAAAAGGGGAGCCAGATGATTAATACGTGGCGGACGTTACGGATTCCATTACTGGACACGGATTGGCTGACATTCGTGTGAGTTACTAACCGTTCACAGATAGAAATTAGATGTCGCCCGCTCGAAAACACTGCACTCCATGACGGGTTTTGATCTCAATTGCTCTCAGCAGTTACAGATAGCAGGCATCGAACCCGGACCATTAGGTTATTTGTGATCGCTATCCCTAAGCCACCGGATAACCAAGAGTTTACCGAGCTCTTAATGCGTCAACAAATACAATGCTGCTACACCAACACTCAAGGGTTGTATTCTAAGTTCTCAGACCTGCACCACTGACATGAAACAAGAACTTGGCACCTCATAACAGTTACTGAAACTTGACGATCAAAAGACATACTTGATCCAGAGATTGAACTCAGTGAGATATCAGTCACTGGAAATGGTCGTCTATCTCTCGGTGGCGGTGTTGCCCTCTACTATTGAGATTACTTGAAATGTGAAGCACTTACCGAACAGTCCCTTGTTATTCGCGATTCAATCTTTTGTCCACTGCACCTAGCTGGTTGAGACGTTGGATCACAGAAGAAGACGAGTGATGCTTGCCTCTTAGCAGTTATCTATAGGCCTCCGAACTCGTCAGGAGACGGCGATAACATTCCGTTAAACGCTCTCCGCTATGCTATTTCACAAAAGTACTCTCACTATCTTATAATGGGCGACTTTAGTATTCCTTCAATAGCATCAATGTCTCCTAATCGGCCTTCATTTAAATCGAAGCTCCTTAAATTCATGGATATGGCAGTTTTGTATAACCATGTGCATCGACCAACCAGACACCACGGTTCAAACAAGTCATCACTCCTGGACTTAATCCTGACTAATGAAGAGTTGATCGTTGAGTCAGCAGCATACGATCCTCCACTGGGCCATGGCGACCATTCAGTCGCAACATTTGGTTATGTGTGTTATGCCAGTATTGTTGCTAAAGAAAAAGCGACTTAACAAATTATTACGGACTATTTTAAGCTACACAACTTAGCAGCAACCGTTGACTGGGACCTACAGACGCACAGCTCAGCGAATGACGAGTGGAATGAACTGAAAGACAAAATTAACTGGGTCATACAATCAGCATCGAAGGTTGTACCATTACGAGCAACGCGCCAGACCAATACGTGGATCCAAAGCAGAACACATAAATGGATCACCAGAAGAGATGAAATCTGGAGGCATCATTTGCTAAGCCAATGTGATATCACATGGCAGGATTACAAAGTCATCAGAAACTACTGCGAGTCACTCGTTAGAGTTGATAAGTACGAATGGCAAGAGAACATGCTGCTGAAATTTACGAGTAACACCAAACTATTATACAAATTTGAGGATGGCAAAAGAAAGCCCGGAATACCACCACTCGAGATGGCCAGTGGCCTAAGAACTACTGCTGTGATTGCAGCGAACGCTCTACTCCTGCTCTTTGTCTCGGTAGCTACAAATACCAGGGAACCTTCGCCCTAGCAAATCCCAACAAATGTAGTTGGCTTATCCATTTTCACCTTTACTCTAGCAGCTGTTGCAAGCAAATTACAGTCTCTCTGTGAGTACAGTGCCGCTGAAATCGACATGATCTGCCCAAAAGTACTGAAACCCCTTTCTCCTACCATAGCAGCACCTCCTACAGTCTTTTTCCATGGTCTGCATGACTCCCATACAAAAGCATCTGAGTGGAAAAATGGAAGCATCACTCAAATATACAAAGGAAGAAAGCGATCGGATCCTACCAACTACCGAACTATTACTCTTCTTACGGTTTTATCGCAGATGAACTGACACGATATTTTGCAAGTCAACGAATAATTTCTAATGCCCAACATGGTTTCAGAAGCAGACGATGTTGTCTCGCCAATCTGATGCTTACTCGGTACTCATGGACCAGGGCGGCTGGTGAAAGAGACCCCATATATGCGACTTAGTTAGCTTTTTCTAAATCATTCAACATGGTCAATCACTCCTTTCTACTCCAACAGCATGCTGCTTACCGTATCAATGGTTCCCTGCTCACCTGGTTAGAAGAATACTTACACGACAGAGCAATCAAAATAAGAGTAACCGACACTCACTCTGAAAACCTGTGCGTCTCCAGTGGTGTACCACAAGGATCCGACCTCGGCCCGCTACTGTTCTTAGTCTACATTAATGACCTTCCAGCAGACATTCTATCTCCGGTGCAAATATTTGCAGTCGATTCTAAACTATGGAGAGCAATTAGCTCAGCATCCGATCGTTTCTACCTACAGGAAGATCTGACTCGGATTAACGAATGAGCAAAAACGAACCAGCTCCCACTGAACCCTTCAAAGTGCCACCTGCTGACAATGAGCAGCAGCTCCGTCAGCACACATCTTTTGGGGCAACACGTCTTGCAACACGCGACTAGTGAACGCGACTTAGTTATAATCGTGTAAGATTCTTAGCAATCTACTCCAAAGTTCGAAAGCAGCAAGTGTGCCGACCTTGAACTTGAGACTTTTGAGGCGAGCTCTTGGCACGTATGAGCGACGGATAGCACCAATGCTGATTAACTCCTATATTCGCCCTCACGTTGAATAAGCAATTCAGACCTGGTGACCATGGTTAAGACGAGACTTTCGTCTATTGCAACGACCCCAAAGAAGAGCCTGACAGTCAACGCGTGGACTGTCCAGTCTCAGTTCCGAACGGTGTCTTCGTTTACTCGGTGTGTTCTCCATAGAATACTAGCGGCTTCGCGGTGATCTCATTCTCACATACCGGATACTAGCTGAAAGCGAGCATCCATGTACAAACAAAGCCCAGACAACCACCTGAAACTAGTACAGCAACAGTCCCGTCTGAACTTTAGCAATTATGTTTCCTCACTTAGAATCTGTTCTCACTGGAATGCATTACCAAGATATGTGATGAACGCATGTGACATGACGACATTCGGGAGACACTTAGAATTCATCTTGGTGATAAACGCTACACAACAGCTTGATAAAGTGCAATGGTTTAACCACTGATACTTTACGTTCCATGTTGGAACATTCCGATTCTAATTTGCTTTTGCATATCCATCCTGTGGGTCTTGTAAAGTTATCCTTTTTATCCCATCATACACTATTGAACTATTGAACCGTAGTCAATGGTGGAACCTCATCGGCTCAGTAGGGTCGTTAGTTATGGACGTGAACGGGCAATTTATATCGAGCAGTTTGGCATACCACATGTGCTGTACTTTTCGCTGAGTTGACACTGCCGAATAAGCTCTTGTCCCTGACAGACTGAGTTCTACAGTAAAGCATAGCCCGACTGAAGCGATATGATGCAACGCACCTTGTCAAACCCAGCCCAAACCCTTACACAGAGATACAGAGGGACCAGCAGAACTAACCGGTGCAAATACCCAACTGAGCTACGGTACATGCACAGTGGCCTACCTGTGTGGGACTACAGACACAATGTAGACTAAGGAAGTTGGAGAATGCATAATACATACACTAGCAAAAATTGGAATCAAATGCGAAACTACCGGTCGTCTACTAGAAATCTTTAAAACACACGTGACCATTATACATCAAGTATGCGTCACTATATGGTCAGACGCTGGGTTACATCTGTCACATTTCATCCAACACAGGACGACTGTATGTCAACCATTTACGGTGATTGGAGATGTATGTCGACGAACATCCACAGAGGAGTCCGGTCACTGGAAAGCAGTTATCCTGTCAACTGGAACAATGAACATGCGGGGGTGCACATGGCTGGTACACATTCAGGTCCCAACAAGCCAGAGGTCATCCCGATTCCAGGTCAATGTGTTTCGTAGCACTTGCACACACAGAGGTATTGATGTTTACTAGGGTATTGGTTAAGGTCTGTGTTATCGTCAAGGTACACAGATGTTCGTATCCCTTTCTAGTTGGTTTGCTTTCATACGCTTGTTACTACGTACATACCCACCAGCGTGGTCTAATCCATGACTACCGGGTGCGATCAACAAAGTTTCCCCTGACCAACGTTCAATGCGCCAAGAAATGCGAAAATTCGCACAGATATTGTTCCCGCTTCACATTCCACCCAGGTTCACACATTTCTCCCATCGTTTTTTGCAGCTGGATAGACCACCTTTATAGAGGTACTCATATGGAGTCAAAAGCCATAATATGACCTTAGGAATGAGTGTCTCATTCAAATATAACTTCATGTTTGCTAAGAGGAGAAAGTCAGGTGAAGCTAGTTCTGGGGAGGATGGAGGAAGATGTGGTATTTCATGGTCAAAAGACCGCGCTTCTGTCTGGACGGCTTTGTGTTATGAACAGGAGCAATGTCATGGAGCAGAAGGACCAATCTGGCTAGTACGTCAAGCCTCCGTTTCGCGATAACCATCCTTAGTTGATGTAGTATTGAGGCATAGTATGTTCCGGTAATAATGAAAGTATTGATAACGGAACGCATCATTATTACGCTCTGCCCGTCCCAGAAGACTGTGGGCATTACTTTGCTGTCTGAATGTTCGATGAGTACCCTCCTTGAAGGTGGTTGTGCATCAGGTTTTCATTGTTTTGTATGGGTTCGGTTTCTGGATCATAGCGAAGTACTCATCTTTCATCTTGTCTAATTAGTTTACTAATATATTCATTTCACTTTTTCTGACACATGATCATATGACTCAGAGAATCTGTGACCCTTGCCTGCTTCTGGAAAGGTACAGGCAGCCGGGGAGCCCTTAGGAATGATATCTTTCACATGCTCAAACGATTACGGCTCCTCGTTTCCAAGTACCCCACACTAATCTTAAGCTATTGAGCTATTTGGCCAACAGGTACATGACCATTATGAAGCATGGTTGGCTCTAAGTGGTGAAGGGGGAAGATCGGAAATGCAAGTTTTTCCAGTGTAGTCCTACTACAATTAGACTGGCGATGCCAGTTTTTAACAACGTTATATGATGACGCACTATCGCCACATGTCACTTTGACTTTACCACAAATTCTACATAGTATGTAGCCCTTTACGTAGAGAAACGTAGCAACCGAGTTCTATTCAACCGGCTCCATAGTGCAATCCTCCTTCAGATAAGAATGCACAATATGAAAACAATTGCTGCTATAGAGTTGTAATTTGATAGAGGTCCTATAACTGTACGGATCTTTACACGAAGAACGTCAGATGCTTGCCCCGCCTTCCCCGCCCAACTCAGACTGTGAACGCCAAAAGTGTACAGTGGTTCTTATCGGCAACCGTGATGCGATCTCATAACGGTGCATCAGATACCAAAAATCACAACCACACATGCCACTCTCTTTTGAAACTCACCACAAACATCTCCAAGAGGTCCTCAGTTCAAGTTGGCAAAGCAGTACAGCAGACTGAAATGGCGACGCAACTATTTCCCCCTCCGAGTGTCACAAACCTGGAACGCCCTTGCGGCGCCTTGACTATACATTGTCACATTTACACTACGTGATGGTGGCATTAATGCACAACAAAAAGTGGATGGTTTCATAAACCTCGTTAACTCCAGGCAGGTATATGTGCTACTCCAAACCACCTTGATGAGTCATGTGTCTCATGAGTTCTTTTACTGACTGCTTTGGTTCTTTTGTAATTTTCGCATAGATCATCCCACGGACATGTCAGGCATTTGTGTCTATACCCGTCATAAAGTATTGTTCCATTGCTCCACGATGACTAGAAGTTGGCCAGGGGAAATCTTTATAGAATGCCCCTCGTATACATGTGCCTGGTAAGATGGATGCTCGGTTTCAACTTGGCAGAAACCATGAAGTGACAGTAAGTCATCGGCCCCTATGGTAAAACTGTAAACAATAATTCACGACACATCGTCGGAATATTGTTTGTAGATAAACCCATGCTCGTCAATGGGTAGTTACATAACATATGTTTGTAATCGCACTACTATCGTCTCTGAGATCTTGTGCCTGCTTTGGTGTGAATTGCCACTCTACGAGCCCGTAATCTACCTGAAACCCATTAACCACTCATGCAATCATGTACATTTGAGAAAATTGATCAGTTCGGTTGTGGATTAGTTGATTCACGTTCGATTCCGGAATTCCCCATCCTAGTGAATTAGCAGTATACGTTGCAATGAACCGATGCATCAGTCGCCAGGTGAATCGGTTCAAGGGCGTTTGCTATTGCACATCCCCATGTCGCCACTTATTTATGGCCCAAACGGAGGGTCAAGGCAAGTTATTTGCCTCACTTCTCACTCGATGATAAATGCCCAGTTTGTAAGTAGGAACCTTAGTTCAGTTAGTACAATCATACTTGAGTTTTTAGGTGTTTTCTCTTCAGCTGGTTTCTCAGAGCATTGATAAATGATAAATGATAAATGTTATATTCCTCGGTGTTTCGAGGTGCAGTCCAACTATGTGGTCTGATCAATGTGTACAACAGGATCGCAAAAAAATAATCAATTTGTTCACGCTTTTTACAATGGATCCAAAAACAGGTACTAAACTAATTGGCAGGATTAAGGCATTAAAGAAAATAAAAAGCAGGAACAATAACGTAAGCAAATTTAAACAGATGTCCAGTTAAAGTAATACGGCCACTCGTGGAACCATCCCCAGGGGACCTGCTTCCATGCAAGGTATTCCCTCGAAAGGTTTCGCTCGCACTTCCATGCAATAACTGGCCGTGTGCCGGTGTGGCATAGTAGCATATGAGCCATCACCTGTATATCATATGTTTTGTTCATTTTAGAGCTGTTTTTGAACATGTATTATGGGCCATGAAGGCTCAGCCCAGTCCGTCATGCGGATCATTCTATTATGGCACTTTTTTATACGCCAGTCAGTTGGTGGCAATTTGCCTTGCATAGGTAACGTCTTTTATAATCTGGAAGCTGTAATCCGTCACCACAGGAGATCAGCCCAGTCGTGGCCAACTATGAAATAAGGAAGAATATAGAAAAGAAGAATTATGTGAAAGAGGTACTATATCGTTAATGTAAAAAATAGGCAGGTATGTTTTGTACATCGGCGTAGAAATCGATCGAGCCGATCATACGATAAATTGTGTAGCGTGACAGCCGGAGACAGATGACTGTACGAGTTGTCCATAGGCAAAAGTCGCGTAGGGAATCAGTTATTGCCATCCCTGAATTCAAGTATATGTTTCTGGACTGTTAGTTTCAGAAAAGAGGGGGAAATGATTAGCACTGGAGAACAAATGTAGCGAAAGGGATCGCAGAACAATATTACGAATTAATCAATTTGTGGGGAAAATTACGAAAATAGCTCCTGACGTCACACCAGTAAATAATTTTGCTCTCGGTTTTAAACAGAAGACAGTTGATATGAATTAAGTTTAAAGGGAGTAAAACCGCATGGAAGGTAGCGTTAAGGAATAGCATAAGAAGCGGTTTGTATCAGCTCATCCTAGCTGATCAAGTTTTCTCTGGTGCAGTAGAGTTGATGTTCTCCGGTATCATACATGATCCGGCCCTTCTTCATACAGTTTTTCATCATCAAATTGAATGTTTAAGATCCATTTCGCTCTGTCCGTTGACAGATAAGCCTTTATCATTTTCTTGAACATGCAGAAATGTTCAATACATCTAATCTCTTTTGGCAGCTTATTCCAAATGGAGCCATACCTAAGAAGATAGAAATTTCTCCTTAGACTGCTCTTGAATTTAGGTAAATAGAATATGCATTCTTTATCTCGCAGTTCATAAGTGGTGTTTTCCCGAAAGTGCAATTGATAGGTTCCAATATATGCTTTCCGCCACGCGAGTTTGTGGAGGAAGCACAGATTTAGTTGCATTCTTCGTAACCACAGAGGTTCAAGATTCAATTGCTTGCACCTATCTCGGTATGAAAGAGCGGTTGAACAGCCAAATATGCGCTTCGTAAAGGCGCGTTGGACGTTTTCAATGGCTCTCAAGTCAGCCTTTCGCAAGTTACTGAACACAGCACAACAATATTCAAGCAAAGGCCAGATACTGATTTTGAAAGCAATTAGTCTGGTTTCTTTCAAGGTTAGCAGGTGGCATATGAGCCCGACCGACTGCTTAGCCTTTTTCACTATATGATTTGTATGTTCGCTAAAGTTTAACGAACTAGAATATCTTAAACCTAAGTCACGAACAGACTGGCTGATGGGAATGACTTCATCATGAAGCCTGAACACTTCTGCTGCTATCTGACATCCATACGATAGAATACTACACTTCGATGTTGCAAATGTCATCTGCCACATATCAGCCCATCTCTCAATGGCTTCCAAGTCGCTTTGGATATTGTTAACTTCAGCGGTACGCTGAGAACCTGGGAACGTGTAGACCACCTTTAAATCATCAGCAAATAAATAAGGCTTCCCAAATTGTATGACAGAAACCAGGTCATTTATATACAGTAGGAAGAGCAACGGGCCTAAGACACTGCCCTGCACCACTCCACTGGTAACCGGACGAGGTGAAGAGATGTAACCATTGATATCCACAACTTGCGACCGTCCTACAAGGTAAGATTGGATCCAAGAGTAAAGCGGGTTTGTAACACCGTACTTACTTAATTTACATAACAGCTTTTTGTGTGGGACTCTGTCAAAAGCCTTTTGCATGTCGAGGAAGATAACAATGCACTGAAGACCTGAGTCAATTGCTTCAGTTAGATGGTTAAGGAAGTCAACTTGACAGGTAACACACGAGCGAGACTTCAGAAAGCCATGCTGTGAAGGTGAGAGAAGTTTGTGCGATATTAGGAACGAAACCAAATGTTCCTTAACAATTCTCTCTAGCATGCGTGAGAGAATGGCTGTGTGACTAATGGGGCGGTAGTTCCGGATGTCAGTTTTCGACCCGGACTTATGTCTCGGTATGACCGTAGCCGTTTTCCAACGTTCGGGGTATTGACCAGACTGGAGAGACAAAGAGAAGATATTTAATACTATAAGAGGGATATCATCTCCACCGTGTTTGATTAAAGCAGAAGAGATCCCATCGGGGCCAGGTCTGTAGGATGGTCGTAGACAAGTAATCATACGTTTTATCGTAGCAACACTAAGCTCGATCGCTGGGACTTGTTCAGAGAAGTGAAATGAGGTTGACAAATCCAGGGTTTCTTTTTCAACATTAAAGGATCTAGCAAAGTATGAGTTAAAGGCTTCCGCCATGGCGATTGGGGAATCAATGCAATCACCTTCAGGCATGACGATGTGGGAGGGTAGGTCAGTTTTGCCACCTCTCCTTTTCCTCAGTAATGCAGTCACCAGTTGACTTGTATTACTACTATTTACAGCCCGTCGTTCTTCCTGCATGAGACGAGTTCGATGTTTCATGTCCATCTCAATTATAAGGCGTTGGAGTCTCAATAATACACTAAAGTCATGAGTACGTTCAAATGTTCGAGTTAGCACTCGAATTTTCCGCTTGTCCTTTGCATTGTTAGCGTATTTAGAAGAGACTCTCGTATTATCACAGGAGGCAAGTATGCTTAAGCACATAGCCACATTGTCATAGAAGATATCGGAGGCTCCCTTAATATCAGACGAAAGAAAGAAATGGTCCCAATTTTGGACCCTAAGCAAAGCTGAGAAATCTACCCAATTAATATTTCGCAGGAAGTGTGGAACCATCGCAAACCTCACATGCGACGACTCAGCTATAAGTTTACATCTGACTATTTTGTGATCACATCCAGGGAGACCGTCAATTACATCAGTAGCTATCTGGGAGGTGCCTGAGGTAAAAAGTAGGTCTAATATATTTTTCCCCTGGTAGCCACGAGAACATGTTGCTCCCAACCACCAGTGATGACGGAGGTTATGAACTCTGCATGTTTCGCGTTTGTTACTAAGTTTGACCAACAGATATCTGGTAGGTTGAAATCTCCACCTACAACTTTATCGAAGGAACCAAGGTCCGATATGTAATTGAAGATGTCAACCAACTGGTTCTCATCACTGAGGCTGGTCCCGGGTGAGCGGTATATACAGCCTACAAGAATTCGCTTAGTACCAAAGGACAAGAGTAACCAAGCGGAATCAATAGTGGGGCATATAAGTGGAAGTGTGAATTCAGACACAGTGAGGTTCTGTGAGTAGTAAATTATGCAACCACCTCCTCTGCCTTGTTTTCGATCACTTCTAATAAGCTTATAACCTTCGATAGAAAGCAGCTGGCTGGGCATAGAATCATGACACCAGGTTTCAGTGAGTAAAATCATATCTGGTTTATTCAGACTTATGAAGGTGCGGAGTAAATGAAGTTTATTCAACAGAGAACGGATATTAATTATCACCAGTTTTAAAAACTCCTGGCGTTGTTTATCACTCCGTCCAGTATTTATTCTTGCAATCACATTAGTTCTAAAGCCTTCCGCAGCAAATCCCTTACCGTGAGATTCGCCAGTCCTATCGGGATTAGGGGGGGGTGGGGGAATGGGTGGGGGAATGCAAAAAGAATGCTGTGGTAAGTCGGGGCGATTGAGCTTAATTGGATAGGGTGTCATTGCCGAAGGGCTCACAGAAGGCATTGTGAGAGGAGGAGGCGGAATAGAGTATGGATAGGGGCATAAATAAGTGGTCTGTGATTCAGCAAAGCCATGTACAGGCCTGCCAGGAGAACAGCCTTGGCTCATCGCAGGAACAATGGGGAATTTTGGCTTGCCACTCTGTGCAGCTGCATTATTATTCACGACTGTCATTGGGACACGGGGAGTCACCTCTCCAGCACGAAGGCCCCTGTTTGATCTAAGACGCTTAGGACGCGAACCATGACCACTGCTGCTATGTGTAGTCATAATGTCAATGGGCCGTAACGTACCTTCACTGGAGCTATCGACAGTCCCATTTGATGTTTTTGGACTTGTATCTGTTTCAATAGTGGTGTGGGGATTTATCCCAATCCCTACTGGTTTGTCAGAACGTGGTGCATCGAGTGAAGCTACACTATTTCCTATGTCCACAAGACTAATGTGGTGTGGAGGCGTGAGCATCTCAATTTCCGCTACGTTGTCGCCAGTCTTAGCATCGTTCGTGTGGAGAGTGGCCTTGCTAACATTATCTGCCTTTTTAGAAGGGGAGAACCAAACACTGTTGAATGATCTCCTTCTTTGCAATCCAGGAAGCGCGCAGGGAGGATGACTCTGCTTCGGCTCAGGCGAGACATTAGTTGCACTCATGCGTTGAAGCTCACGTTGCAAAGGTGACCTGTCTACAAATAGAATAACTTTGCGAAATTTCGGGACAGATCTTAAAGTATTTTGACTTTTGATAAACGAATTTGCGAGACTTTCGCTACGGAAGCTAAACAGAGTCGGACAAGGAAAACGCAAAGATTTTTTCCTCAGTCTTCTACAACTAATATCGGTTTCAGCGATGTTGCACGCTCTCGAAACAGAGCGTCTAATGTTGTCAATTGCGATATTGTCAGCTATGTTGAGGGCGATGACGTTTTTTCCCCTTCTGCATCTTTGATTAACCTCAGAGGCGATTGCATTTAGGAAGTTTAAGGCTCCAATTTTGTGCTTTTGCTCTGGATCAGCCGGAGACTGAATTATGTATGAAACTGACATTAGGAGATCTCCGAATGAGCCAAACAACTTTAGTTTCTCATTTTGTTCCTCTAACTGTTTTTCCAACGTCTTTATTTTGGCTGACAGTGAAGATATAAGGTCGACAACGCTAACTGAACTTTCCGTGATTTGTTCTTTGGACTTATTTATCTGCTCTTGTATCCCAGCCTCGGAATGTGTGCAACAGGGCACAGGTTCCTCGACACTCGTGACGGCAGCATTATTTACCGTGATTATTCGGTTTTCCACACGCTTTTTCCTCATTACACGAGTGTTAATGGCAGTCATCAATCTTGTAAATGAGAAGATCAAAGCTATCTATAGTTTATGCTATAACCAAGCGTGAATTCTGGAGTAACAAAGGTCGCTAAGGTCCCCTACGAGGGAGCAACACAGATTTTTATCTTCCTGCTCTCTATTTTCAGTATTCAGTATAAGGTGATAAACATTGTTATACGCCCGTCCACTTGGTATGACTCTGCTTGTTCACAGAATAGCTATTTGATATTCAATTTTTGTGAAGGAGCTTAAAAGCCATTCTTTATTCTGCCTATTTTTCACGTCTTGACTGTTGTTTACACGCTCCTCTGTGTTAGCCCGATTGGTACACACACGTCATTGTTAATGGACGCTGATCTCTGTGTCAGCTTCAGCAGTGACATTTGCAAGAACACATTCCATTGGTTTTCTCCGCACCACTTCTCTACTAGATTATGTTTGAGGAATATTTAGTCACACAATTAGTATACTAGTTTGTACTTATTGGGTCTGCACTTCTTATTCTCTTTTTGTTTCGTGACATTTGTCTAAACGTTTCATTTCGTCATTCTGATTGGCCAGTGCCCTTCACTGTAAATGGATGTCCGCTTTACGCTTGGGATCCCACGATGCTTTATTTTTAAAGACATATGCGATTGGCTCTTACTTACACGCCGGCTTATTCGCCCGTTGTATTTGACTTTTTTCCTTCTGTTGGTTGGCTCAAGTGTAATTTAGTAGCGTCCCTTCATTTTGCTTTCAAAACTATATGAGCGAATGTGATTTCATGTATACCAGTCTATTTCCGGATCGTCTTTGGATTTCTTCTTATGGTCAGGTGGTGAAGGCGTCAGTGGCGACACAACACCGCTCTCTACTAGGGTTATAACATTTCGCACCTTTGATATACAATGTTATTAGTGAAGCCATTGTTTGCAAAGTCCACTTGGCCCTGATCTCTCCGTACAGATAGAGGAAATTCTCAATCAGACCAAACCATGGCCAGAATGGTCAGTTTGCGCTAGGTGGGTTCACTTGCCTTCTCACGGAAACTTTGGCATACTGGAGTTTACGTGCTTAGCTCATGAGTAGCCAACACAGATCTCAGCGGCACTTTCCTGATTGTGTGGTTGCTGTCTGGCTGTCTAGCTGCCACGAGTCTTTCCAAAAAAATAATAAACCTCCTTTCCACCCGTTAGCTTCTCACTAGCAGTTTACAAGCGATGGATTAAGGATTTCCGAACATCCTTTCAATACATGAGCCTCCTTAATGTTAATTGGAAAAGGCAACTGTGTATCGATCTACTCCGAGTGATGTCCCTCTACAATGCCATGGGCCAGCGAAGCTGCTTCGACCTTAAAGTAAGGAGGAAATTCAAACCGAAATTACTAATCGGTAATATAAAGCAATCCCTTCTCCACCAATTCTGTTACCGTGGATTTCATTCCAACAACGCTTCGAAATAGAAGACAGATCAGAATCGTTCCGGCCCGTTTAATTGGAGTGTTGCAAAAATGCGACGAAAATAGCCACGCTTAATGAGTTAATGAAACAATAAACACATGAAGAAGTGCGATAAAAAAATAGTTATAACCCTGGTAACCCACAATAATTTCAAACCTAGATAGTGCGTGTGAGCGGGCAACAGAACACTTCAACTGTAAACAGTTAAGCTGAAAACTGTCTCCATTCTACTGTTTAAATCAGTTAGAACAAACGACGTGCCTTGCACAAGGGGCGAGGCACGATAACTGAGAAAAACTGGAATTATGTGCATAAGTTCGATGGTTTTGTGAGGAGGCATCAAGAGTTCAGCATTTCAGTAGGTCTTCATCTTACAATCACTCATGCGCCTTTCATTTAGCGGACTATAGCGGATGAAGCATTAGAGGAAGACCAAAAGTAAGACCAATTTATCCAATGTAGTATAGAAGAGGTTAAAGCGAAACTAAGCTATGCAAAGTCCTTATGTGTCCAGCGAAGAATCAGAATCTGTTGTGGCCTTATCATCTCATACTTCCTTTTATTCACAACCAACAATCAAAGTCAATTGTGCTCGACTAGTGTCCAATTGATAATGTTAATACCCTGTCAAGTTCACTTACAAGCACAGTGGCAACCGCTGTCAATCGATAACTGCAGCGACAAGTACCTCGAACATGTGCGGTTTTTGCTTGGGCATGTGCCCGAAAAAGACGCTCGGGATGTACCAGGGGACACGCGATATGGGAGTGTCTCATAATTCTCGAAGCGAAAGAACTTCCTGTTTCTTAGGAATCCACCTTCGAAAGATCATTCTATCAAACCCACTCATCGATTTCTTTGGCGGCCGGCGGAAATATGCATTCATCCACTGTCGGCGATGCGGCACGTTTTGGTTCACATGCGCTCGTCATCAATCTGTGCTAACCCAACTTAATCGATCATCGTGGGTTGTTCATTGGAATGGCCGACAAGCCGACTTTTAATCTTTCGCAACCCAGTCCAGTCGGACCTCTGGGAAACACTGGGTAGCCGTTCCACAGATTTACTTGGCCTGATGTGTGAAGGAAAAGGATGACCGGAATTTTTCCCACACGGACCAAACTGCTGCGTCACCATGGACTACGGTTACCGACCACGTCGTACTAAGTAGCAGACTAGGACGCTCCATTTTGCTTTTGTGTTGAGTAGATTCTTATAGATACGCATCATTAATTCTACATAACTGGGTCTTACCGCCATTAAATTCCACGAAAATCAATCAAAACTCTTACTACCGAATTGCGAAGTTTCATTTATCGCATCTTTCGCAAATGTTAGCAGGTGAGTCCGTTTTATGGCTTAGATTTCCTGTCTACCCTGAGACAAACTGTCACCAGCAGGCGAGCGGTAATGTGGCCACGCAGAATATGTGCTAATATTTCTGTTGACCAACCTCTACTGGGATGGAAGCATGTGCGGTAAGACAGGAGTCAGCTGCTCGGCTGTGCATTGTGCGTGTGTCCGTTGTAAACGCCTTCGGCGATGCCAGCGGGAACAACAGAGTGCGGTAAAGTGTATTTTCCTCTCGATCAGGTGATCGTTTTGGTGGAGTGACCCTCGTGGGAGATTATGTGAGGATGGAGAGAATTAACGATCGGCGACTGCGATATGAGCAAAAGTATCGGAGGTGTTTCACAGGAAAGACGAAGTCCCGTTAGACTTCGTGATAAGGGAATATCTGTGTGGGTAATACGCCCACTGTTTCGGCAATCATACGATGCACGTGCTGCCTTGTGAGCATAAACCGCTAAAAGTAACGGCCGATTGATTGCTCTTAGATGTCAAATGAGGGTTCATCGCACCGGCTTCCAAATCAAATGGTCCCCCACACACCTCAAATTCCCTACTCATGAGTAGATTCTCTCAGAGAATAAGCAATACCAGAACTACAGGCTTCACCGAATCTCGATTGGACTCAAATTGTTGTGTGTCACCCGAGCCCTTCAATGTGATGCTGTGGAATCCAAATCATACACTTTCGCATCTGTCCAGCTGTGGTTTTGACACTTCAGGTGACCCCAGAACACCACACAAGTAGCCAAAAGCAGTGAACTCCTCGCCACCAGTCCTGATTACTCAGATAATGGTCCGGTTACTGAAAAGTAGGTAACTTAGGTAACTTAGAGGTTGTGAATGAGCTAGACTAATTTCGTTGTAATTGTGAATCGCCGCAAATTGGGGAACTTTTATATGGAATATCGTTGAAACTATCACCTAACAAACTCTTGTGTGGCCTATTGTAAACTACAAACTTCATGTAGAAATCATGTTGGGGTTGTGTCCGATTATGATTACTCTGCGAGCGCAAAGAGCGAAGATCGAATTTCCATACCACATTGGTAACTTATCATTGGGTCTCCATCTAAATTGTTCCTTAGTCGTGTGAGCAAGACTTGGGGTGCTCTTCTTTGTGTAGGGGGTACTGAGAAGCAGAAATCCGAACTCGGCATTTCATTCTACAAGCTAACACCGCTTAGCTCAGATGTGCCTGTAAGTTTCCATTCGATGTCTCAATAACTGTCTCCGAAGCCCTGCCGGTGGAGTAATTAAGGTGATCCACTGACAATTGTCGATCACTGAACTGGACAAAATGCAGTTCACTTCAACAGAAGAGTTTGATCAAGCGCAGACCTGATTGTGCTGGGCACTTCGTTCCCTAAAGCGGACTCGCAAGTTCGTGTCGCCTAGTTGAGACCGCATGCGAAATGCGCCATCCACATCTGACAGCTGTACAATTTTCTCAAAATCCAGACTGCACAGTGTGGCTTAGTTTTTCTCCTCCAACAATTTAGACCGAAAGCTATGGAAGTATTGTGTGTCAAGTCTTTAAAAGCCCCAATTACGTTTGCCGCTCTGCGTCAAACCCGGTTTCTACCCGTGTCCTAAATAAAGGACAGCTATATATAGACCGATCTCAGCTTTACCGAAGCAAGCATGTGATCGAAGTAATAGCAGGGTTTTATTTGGAGGACACCCTGTAGCTTTGTAAATACACACACACAGACACAAACACACAAAACTTTTGGTCTTCCGGGGACTCCAAAATAGCACGTTTATAGAGATAATAAAACTACAAAAAAGTAATTTGGGAAATAAAAGTTCAGTTCAGTCAAAACACGCCTGAGTGGCAATCTGTCATTGCTTAAGCGCTGCAGCACGCAGTGTCGCAAACGTGAAGAGCTCTTCCAACTCATGTTATTTCTGCCCCACCTTATCGCTATGGAAAAAACCACCTAACCACACATTAACATTGCATGACATCGTCCTATTGAGGTGCCTATCGAATGACGAGCTTAATGCTATCTTCATTTGACTCCCGTGAAATCGAGGCAAGAAAAAGCACGGATGTCCGCATATGAATCTTGGTGAAAGAAGTAACAGGAAGTTCGGCCCTGATACTTGTAATCTCCACCTTCACTATCCTACGGGACTTGCCAGGCCTGTGTCTCTTTATTCCTTAACATCCACTGTGCCCCTTCATTTCTCTAAATAGCCATTTTTCACTCACACCCGTCGAAGTTGCGATCACGCAGCCGGACGCGCAAACTCAGGTGCGCCGTGAAACTTTTCGCCCTATTGACTTATTCTCACGTTGTCGTGGTCACCTGGGCAACTGGCTTGACTTCCTGCTCCATTGCTGTCAAGCCCGGTGAATTCGCCGACCGACGATTTGTCACCCACTGATTAGTTTTTACTAGGCAGGTGGCACCCAATTTGTCCACGCTACGTCCATGCACGCAACAGTAGTTTCTTTTTTGGGCGACCCAGAGTGTCGCGATCATGCGCAATAGCAGCGACGTGTTATATGCTTATCCTATTTGGGCTTGTTTTTCCTTTGTAATGCTGTTTTATCGTGCTTAATTATTTGGAAATCTTTCGAGTAGTCCACTTCTTTCTCTAACTTCTGATTTCGATCTTGGAGCTTTCGATCGCTGCTAAACGACTGAGCAATGTAGTGATAACGCATTGTCAGCCATACGCTTGTGATTATTTCTGTTTGAACATCCAACGAAGATTTGAGTTTCTACGCTGTTTTAAGATATCTCGTTCCCATCTACTCTGTTGCGTGCGTGATCTTCCTTTGCTATTCTGCGTCATTTTTACTGCTGGCACTGAAGCGTTGTAAAGCAAGGTTGCTTGAGACGAATTAGTTCCTCCACTGGCAGTTGATCCTACAATGCTAAGCTTCTGAATACACTATGACGATAGCCACGAAAATAATCTACTTGGTTTGTAATCTCATTCTCGATCAGTAAGCTTACGCAACCACAGTGACTGCGTTCAACTGCATTATAGCGGTCAGATGCAATGATCCAAAGAGAAATCAGCGGTACAACGAAACGTAGTGTGTTTCGGCAATGTTACGTGTAACGTTCCTGCCGAATTAGAGAGACCCGTTCCTGGTTAACCCGCTCATCAATTCAGTCGAAACTAGGACATGTACGGAACACGTAATGGCTTTCACAGTAGGGACATCCTATCAGACGTAATAATCGAGGGCAATCACCGTAGCATGTAGTAGATGGAACTAGTTTCACATGATGGATTCCACCATCGTGCTCCCTTCATTGCAGCACTACCTGGCGGTTTTCACGAGCTTCAAAGTAATTATGTTATGTCATGTTACAGATTCAGCGATTGCTTTTGGACGCTGTGTTAGATTTGTTCTTTAGACTGTGGAGACAGGTTTTACCTTACGCGTCGCAGTGGTATCAACGCTTCAACTGTGGTCATCTTGAATTTTTCGCTTAATAATCATGTCAAATTTGATCTCTTCGCTTTCCCAACAACACCTGGTATCCAAAGGTCATAAGCATATACCATATATCTGCGGCAGTGAAAACTAACACCACCAGTGACGCGCATTTTCGAATAGCATGGAATTTATCGAGCGCCTCCTCTGGGTACCTCGCGGTCCATTAAGTTAACGGGTAGTTCAACGTAGACATAACAATGACTCAGTAACTGATCTTACGAGCGTCACCCAAGGAATCCGAGTCCCACTTCGGTCCCTTCTAGCTAAAAAGCGTAAACGAGGGCAAATATAATCGTGAGTGCAGCGATATCAATGATCGAACCGATTGGAGTTCACATCAATGTAACCCGCTAGTCAGCTGTAGTTCTCTAAACAGGCCGATAATGAAATCAACTAGATGTTCGCTGACCATAACGGAACTCCGTCAAACGCCCTGAAAATACAGCGGGTTTAGCTACACAGGCTCTCAGTAAGCATGCATACAACAAGATGGGTACAGACATCACCCCCACAACATTTCCACTGAAACTGCGGTCAGTTCAAACCTGCTGTAATTCACCGACTGTTAATTCTTCCAAGATGAAAGGTTGTGACTTATGTGACCGCCTCGAAAACGTTCGACACTAAACCGTGGCTCTTGGGTCAAGCGTCTGATAAGCAATCGGTAGAGTTATGCGGGTGGGTAGCAGTCCTTTTATCTCATACTGGTCTATTTGCTGACGGATCAACGATGCGAATACTCTGCCCTATCGGATGATACACGGGATGGACTTGTTTGCTAAAAACCACAATGTCTTAGCGTCACTTTCACATTGTCAGTAAGTTCTTCCAGCCAGTATACAGCAAATTTCTTATTAGCACTAGTTTCGTGTCCACAACCAATGCTAAAGTCATCTTTGCTGACAGCAACCACAGCAAAAGAACGCACCCATACGCAAGCAAATACACTTCCTTCCATTGCCTAGATAATGGGCTACGAGTCTAGGTTAGCCTCCCTGCATCTTTGGCTCGACCGCACGATGCGGACCAGAAGATAGTTCCGCAAAAATGTCTTCGCATAAACGGGTATCGCGGGGACATACATAAGCCATACACGCAGCTAATCTTACGCCGAATGCCATCGTAAATATTTAGTTGTCAGATTATTCTCATCGCTACTGCAACTTGTTCACTTCGGCAATTTTGATGAGGCTGTTACTGAACCTCGTGTGCGCAATAACCTAATTTTCAAAGCCAGTAGGATTTTAGACTCACATCGGGTTTCCTTCAGTCACTCATTGATGCAAAAAACATTTGTGCCGCTGGACCTATATTTTCATACTAGCTGTACATTGCCCGCTTTTCAAACCTACATAGATGTCGTAATTGTGATACGAAGACCCGTGGGAAATAATACTTAATGATCTACAGCTGAATTGCGTTTCAGGCTGTTGAAAAATTCTAACTGGGACATCGTCTTCCGGATGTGGCGAACATACTTTTGCCAAATGCGTCCATCGGTGGGGAGATAAGTTCAAGAGCTTAACAATACAGTAGACTTCCTTCGTTTTTACCGATTGCAAGCCTATCACACTCACTGAGTACATATCTGTTTTGGCGCACAGGCGTGGTATTCTAACAGGGCTGGTCAATGATCCTACACTTGGCAGAAATTCCCCTGCGAAATCAATCGCATCTGGACTCGACACAAGGCTCTGTATTCGAACACAGTGAACTGTCCAGGAGTAAGCATACCATCAGAAAGCCATGTAGGCAGATAACTCCAACCCGGCGACTGTCATGCTAGACCAAGGGATGTTGCCAGATAGCAAATTCGTATGTCGGTACGGTGTTGTGGAAGAAAGTGGAGAATTAAATATGCACAAGTAGGATTTAAAATGCCAGAAAAGCTCTACGTCACCACTTATTATTATAATACCTCTTCACCTACTTATGTGCTTTGTAAAAATATTTCGCTCGAAGTACCATATGGCTCACAAATGTAAGGTGCGACAGTCAGTGTGCAGTAGCTCACCGAAATAAATGGTCATGAAATGTAAAGCCGAGAAAGTTTTGAACTGCTGCACAGCTTGAGCCCCGTTCGATATGTTTTGGAAGACTGCTCCAAACATTGACCAGTCTGCGTTCGTAGCACAGGGGGTGAAGAATTCGATGCAGCCCCTGGGCCACAAGTTTGTACAAATGACCACGTATGCTGCAGGTCGTTCTCGGGGGGTGCATCGGCCTCCTCTTGGGGAAGTCACCGTGATATGCGGTATGTCACGGTGAGATCTGAGCGCACCCGATGATAGGACAAAGTATGGTTGGCGGCATCCGGTTTCGGATTTGCCTGTCACTGTGACCAGCCACAGGACGCCTGCGCCTACAGAGGGACCATGGATGGCTTGCGCTGCACCACCCACAGCTCCATCCACACACCCCATATACAGTGTAAACCCGAAGGGATAAGACAGAGAGACATGTGGATGGGAGCCACGTTTCATCAACGGAGCCGGCCCACACTCCTTCGCAGGTAAACACAAGCACGCTGTATTTGGGAATCAAGCGCACACAAGGCGGTGGCTGGACCGTAGTCCGCTCCACACTGAGTGCATAGAACCACTCTTTGATCCAAACACGGCCACAAGGACCGTGCACCCCGTCCCCACCAGCAACGACCAACTGTCTCCTGGAGCCAGTATGGACGAGGTAGTGGGTAATAGACAAGTAGGCATCTTGTCAACATACACATCAAGCGCAGCCACACCGCGGATATCAAGCAACAGCCAATCACTTGAGAGAAAGATAACAAAGAAAATAAATCGAGTAATGCATAAGGAAACCGTGACAAATTTTAAATTAATGAGCATATGAAATAATTAGTTTACAGACGAATCCGAGATAAGTTCACGAGGTCAGAAAGTATATTTTACAGAAATACCACAAACACGAAAATGTTGTCGAAATTAACTACCATTGGCTTAAGCGACGTGTGCAAGTTTATAGAATAGAGTACAGGTAGACATTTACATCAGAAAGAAAAGCATTAGAACAAAATTGCAAACCCACCACCTGAAATAAAGAGATCCTGTATGTAAGAAAGCGGTTAGGAAATCAAATGCAGCGTACCTACAAACAATGCGCCACTTCTGCCTACGTTCTCTGCAGGACACGTCGTCGCTTCGGTTGTGGTTCTGAGTGGCCTCGCTCATGCTTCACTAGGCCTGCCTGACTCAGGCACTCGCGACCGCATGGGCCACAGCGCCATGCACTCGATGTCGATGGAGTACAACTCATCGGTGCTTGCCGCTTCCGCACTTGCCACTTCCTCTCTGCATGTATGAGGTCTTTCTCCCGCACCTCGGTAAGTGCCTTCGTGATTAGATCGCGCCATGCACGCCGATCAACCGCCTTCGATTCCCATGACCTGTAATCAAGATTAGAACGTGAGAGGCTCACTTCGATCATGTCCTGGTAACGTAAATTTTGTTTCCCCACATGCAGCTTCCCAATACTCAGCTGGCCGTATGAGCGTTGTTTCGGTATCCGCATCGAATCGCTACGGCTCACATGACCGAGCCACCTCAGGTGTCCCAGTAAAAGTATGCAATTTACTGCATACATCCCACTTTGTCGCAACACTTCCGTGTCTGCAACTCTGTCGCCCTAACTGAGGTGCAGAATCCGTCGCAGACACTGTTGACGGAACCACTCGAAATAGCGCATATCCCGCCGGTACATTGTCCACGTTTCACTGCCGTATAGAAGAACGGACAGCACCACGGATTTGTACACCATCAGCTTCGTGCCAATGGTAAGCTGATGGTTGTTCCATAGGACAAAGTATACAGCCCTAATTTTTCGCATCGTTTTTCGTTCGACAAACTCCGTTAACTTGGAGTGAGCTCACGTTCAAGTCTGTACATCGACACAAGTGATTGGACAATAGGTGAGTGAGCCGTTATGTATGATCGAACTAGGCCTGGCAGGGCCAATAAATTGGCGCTAAAATCAGACACATCCAAAAGCAATAGGCGACTTGAGACCTCGGAGGTTATCGCAACAATTGACAAACTGGGCATTAACATTCTACAGTCAAAAGTTTGCAATTTCCAGTTTGCAGTGGCCTGACAATTTGTCCGATCACTTGAGACACGATAGTTAAATTCTTCCAAAATATTTAGTTTTACCACGTGCCCACAGAATCTGTGCCCGTCCCTGCTCGGTTGCATGCGATTGTTTGAGTGGTTCCGTACAAATGTATAGCGGGAACGTGACACGGACTCCAATACTAGCTTGCGCAAACAAAGTGCTAAGCTGCGTCGCACCTGCAGTGTTACCACACGACTTACAAACCACAATGCGGCGGAGTTTGGTAAACAAACGCGTCCCGTCAAAACGCGTTTATTCTCTTCACTTTGGTCCGTGCTGCTGTCGAGAGGGTCACGTTCGTCTCGCGTTGCGTACGGCACCCAAAGGGGACTAGGTTTTGTGCCAGCCTTGTCCTGCAATTAGTTCGAAATGGGTAACTGTCTACTGGGTGCGTCCAACGAAATGAACGTCCAGGACAACATTCGCGCCGTCCTCAACTTCGAATCGCCCTCGCCTTTCCCTGTGTTGCTGCTGGTTTGAATTGGATTCCATAGCTAGCTTGATCTCTCGGTGGCATCATAGCTATAGCTTAGACATTCAGTGCATAGGCTACTTAAATAAACTATCTTAGAGTCTACCATTGGTGGTTCTTATGTTACAACCACAATTGCGATAAATGGTTGCCTTCGCTTTGCATCATGTAGGTAACTTTAGCCTTGGTCATTACAAATTGGTGACCCGTTAAGTTTTCTGCTACTGTGCATCCACTCTTCTTGTAGTTCATGACACATGTTTTGATTTCAAAGAACCCTAGTTCAACGACAGGAAGAAGACCCTGGTTGGGACTCATCAGGTAGAGGTAGCCGAGGTGGAGGGCAACTCGGCGCAGAGTGCTTGGTGGTTGTCGCCATGATCATTAAGCCTTTGAGCTCCGCGAGCAGTATTTGACCCAACGGTTAGGAGGTTGATTTTCGGGTTTCGGAGTACTAGCCGAGTTCCACTTCCATCTCGGCTATCTCTACCTGAGGAGTCCAAACCAGGAGGTAACTGTCGGTCGTAGAGTGCAGGGATAAGAGAGAGCCCCACCGAAACCCTCCATTTCGGTGACCGCACCAGTGATGGTATTAACAGAGGCTGACTTCAAAGTTCACCAAAGTGACAATTGTGATTGTGTGTCGTAATCAAAGACACACGGCGGGTGCTCCGAAACCCGGAAAGCAACGATTCAGATTCTTGTGTTAATCAAATTTGAAATTTGCGTCGATGAGTATTTTTGAAAAATTAATTATGCAATGTCATGAAATGATATGAGAATAGTTGATCTGTTTCGTCTACGGAACAGCTTCCCGCATCGTTGAGGTACATACAATTTATTTATTCGTTTAGTTTGCAAATTATGGTCGGTTTCTCAGTAACTACAGTCTCTCACTCCGGAAATGCCATCAGAGCACATGGATTGCACAGACAGAGTCCAAACGACATATCCACATCGTCGAATAGTAAATGATAAAGTTCCAGGATAGACTGAAACTTTCTGAAGAGCACATATCATACGAAATTATTCAAGAAGCAGTTTTGAAACGATGCCGCTTATCTCACTGTGAGTGCATTTTAGGACGTCTTAATATCAAGGTGCTCTACAACCTGAAGCCATCCCACTCCATTCGGAAAACACAAGTTTTCTTCAAGTCAGTTGCACCAGATGACAAGCTCATCAAAGAATTGTGGCCGCATCGCCTACACAAGCATATCGCCAAATTATCACATGCATCTAAAACTCTTGGCAATGACTGTGAGAACTGCGTCCACGCTTCACATGTTATGGGACCTCACAAGAATCAAGCTGTTAAGGAGCTGCAGTGCCGTCACGATTTCATGATCACGAATGACAAACACAAAATCCCACCCCGTATCTCCTTGATCCACTCCGCAAAAGTGAACACACATCCGATCTCCCGCAAGCACGAAAGATTCTAAGAGAATACAAATATTTCTACAATCCAAAATGGGAGTGTTGCAGTATTAGTTTCAGGTGACGGCTTCTGCATCGTTTGTAAGGGGCTAGAGTCAGCAGTGATATATATGGGTGCTCGCTCTCAGTTAGTATCCGGAAGGTGAGAAGGTGTTCTTCGCGAAGCATGAGTGGTGCAGTTTCAGTAAGTGGCGGCAGGAGTGTTCAGGGTTGAATAGGATTGCAGATCCGATAATCAAGTCGCCCCGAAGCTGTCAGTATTTTACGGAGAAGAGACCAAGGCGATGGAGCCGTTGTGGATAATCCAAGTGTCAGAGACCCCGTAGTAATTTTGTCTCACAAAGTTGTGGAGCTTCAAGTCTACGCTGGTCTTTGAGCAACCAGAAGCTCCAAGCCTGGAGAGCAAACTCCACGTGATGAAGTAGGAAGGCGTTTAGAATGAGGCGGAAATTCCGAGGGGCCATTTGATCGAAAGCACCTTTGAACATTTGGCGATTAGCAGTAGAGGCAGCTTTTCGGCAAGAAGCAGGTACTGAAAAATTGGTTGGGTTCCCAAATCCCTTTCAGGTGACGAGACCTGGAAAACAGACTCTCCAAGGAATTATATTGAAGAAGCGGAAGGGCAGGTGAAGAGGAAGCGACATTTCGAAGAGTTAAAAGAAAGGGTTTGAATTTTGCTGTAAATAAGTCTAAACTAACAGCAGAGGAAATTATTACTAGTGTTGAGACCGTGATGACGTAACTACCAGTATCAACAGCTGAGGATATTCGTGAACAGGTGGTTGACATCATCAGATTTCAGAAGCCTGGGGAGCCAAATCTTACAGCAGCGGAGCATACCGCATTAAAGGCCTTAAGAGAAGACCCCACCATCATCATCACGAAAGCCGATAAAGGTAAGACCGTAATGATAATGAACAAATCGAATTATGTGGACAAAATGGAACAGCATTTAGCTGAAGGGCCTTACGAAGCAATTGAGAAAAAATCCGTGTCGTCCATAATGAATAAGTGTAAAAAACTGAGGTAGGAAACTACCTGAGAAGTGTGAAGGACAACCTAGGGGTGGGTAAATGGTATAGCGTATATCCGAAATCAACGATTCCATCTAGGATCTATGGGCTGCCAAAAATACATAAGCCCGAAGTTCCTGTTCGGCCCATTATAGATGGTATCGGTTCTCCAACGCACGAACTAGCTCGATATTTGGCAGGTTTGTTGCAATCGCTAACAGGGAGAACAAATACGTTCGTCCAGAACTCTTATGAGCTCGCGCGAAAGCTAGCAGGTATGGCCATCGCGCCAGACGAAATAATGGTTAGTTTCGACGTTAGCTCCTTATTCACTAACGTGCCCAAGGATGACGCATTGGGTGTAGCACAGCGGTGTCTTAATAATAATAATAATAATAATAATAATAATAATAATAATAATAATAATAGGTATATTTCTCAGAAAGGTGAGACACGTTCCAGAGACCCTGGACCGATCATTATGTACAAGTTTTCTCTGAAACTGAAATTGTTTATCGGATGCGAGGAGATTCGTATTGAGTGGGATTGGATTCAAGTTGTAGTTTATTCTTATGCAGATCCCACTTTCTTCGGTAGCAAGTATCTCATCGTACCGTTGAACGAGTTGTGGTCCGGATCAACGTAAATAGAAGGGAAATAGCAAGTATTAGTAAGTATTCGTGCGATGGAGGCCTAAAACATCCTAAGGAATTATGCACATGTGTGGAATCGAGAATAATATAGTGTGGGGAGGGTCTCGCAACCAAATTTCTGGACTCAGCATAAGGAACAGCAGTATGGGTCTGACTAACAGGGAAAAATAAGTCCACATTACTGCACAGTGAAAAAGGGAAATATTTAAGCAACTACCTTATTATTGTATTGCAGATATTGATTACAATTAGGAGGCGCAATACGGATTTCGGATTATTTAAGATGTGTGGGTTGTGGGCTGTGAACAAGAATGCCGAACCTTTAGTAGTTTGGCTAACTGCGCTAGGAGTTTGATTATGCAAGGAATTGGTCCAACAGAACGCCAGTGATATGTTTACGAAGTTATAGTAGTCCTGAGTGGCAAACATATCGATGTTGACAATGAGTCGGTTGATTCACCAGCAAGATATGGTCAAGTGAAAACCGAAGCTAAGTGTGGACCACAGCCTGGAACAGAGAACGAAACTCACGGTAGACTAGATAATCGATGGAATTAAAGTATGCCTTAATATGTCATATTTCACTTTCAAGTCGAGACTGTACTCTCAGGAACAGGGACTTGCCATGGGGTCACCAATATCCCCCGTATTGGCAAATCTGTATATGGAAGACTTTGAAAGAAGGGCGCTGACAAACTCCACTAGTTCACCAAAGATTTGGTGGCGCTACGTGGATGATACGTTTGTGATTATAAAGCGAGATATGAAGGATGCGTTTCTAAATCATCTGAACTCCATTAATGGAAACATAAACTTTACTATGGAACTGGAATCTTGCAGTGGCACACTGCCATTCCTCGATTGCCTAGTTCACAGGAACGGTGGACGGCTAAAGACGACGATATATCGCAAGCCGACAGATACGGACGGAGTGCTTCATTACAGTTCGGGTTATCCAAAACAAGTCTATGCCGCTATTGCATCCTCTCTGTTTCACAGAGCCCAGACTCTGTTTACAGAGGAGGAGGACAGGAAGGCCGCTCGTAAGAAGACGGTGAGCAAATTAGTAGACAGTGGATATCCGAGGCGGTTAGTGAAACGCCAAGTACAGAGAGCTCTAAATCCACCTCCACGACGCACAACGGAGTGGATTGGAACGGTGGGAATCCCCTATAAAAAGGGAATCTCAGAAGCAATCAAACGAGTACTAAACAGGGAAAAACTAATAGTGGTTTTTCGCAAGGGTCAAACGCTTTATTCAGCACTTGTGCGTTTGAAGGATCTACTTCCAAGCGACAGGACGACAAATTGTGTTTATAAAACCAATTGCAAAGACTGAGAACACGTGTACATAGGTCAAACAGCGAGAGAGCTACGCACGAGGATAGCAGAACACAAGAGGTACGTTTCGCGTCCACCGAGAAATGAGCCTGAATACAGGGCCCTAGTAAAACATTCAGCGGTGGCCGTACATGCGCTAGAGGCAGGACACGCGATTGATTGGGACAATGTCGAGATACTTAGGAGGGGCTTACCAGCAACAAACCAAAGGTTGATTGCTGAGGCGACCGAGATTACTAAGACTAATAACTGTGTGAACAGAACAGACGGGGTGGAGTTATCGAACGCGTGGCGGGCTGTGTTAACCCGGTCAGTCAGAAAAGGTGTCGGCGGACGAACTCAGGTCGGAGCGTGAATCAGCAGCTGCCAGAAAGGAATGCCTCACATGTGAATGACCGGTGACGTGGATCAATGAGAAACGCTCGCTGCTTGTTGTTTCACTAGCATGGCCACTTAACCTATTGACCTGTAACACTATTATCCAATGGTTCATGTTATGTCTTGCAACCTTCCCATAAAAAGCTAAGCCAATTTTGTACCAATTCACCTGGCCTGAAGAAGCTCTTGTGTCAAGGGCGAAACGTTGCCACAATAAAACCCTTCCAAAACCGATTTGTATTCAAAACCTTCTGAAATCAGAGTTAAACGGTTGTTTTCCAGTGACCACTGGTGCAGACGGTTTAGGTTGATCTCAAGTGCCCGGGTATTTTCTTGAGCATTAGTCATGCGCCATAGCTTGACATCCTCGACGTAGAGCAGCATCGAGGAATCGACTGGTATTGTGATATCATCGATGAAGGATAGGAAGAATTCCGGCCCAGGAACAGACCCCTGTGGAACTCCGCTTGTCACAGGGATACGGGAGGACAGCGCTCCGTCGACGCGTACTTGGAAGGTACGATGGTGGAGGTAGTTCCCGATCCAGTCCATTAAGGCCACAGAAATACCGTAGAACGACAGCTTATGCATTAGGATGGCATGATCGACTTTGTCGAAAGCCTTGGAGAAATCTAAGCAGTTGACTTGCGTTTCCAGACCGGTGTCAATCGCAGTCCTCCTGCTTTTCCGTGCGAGTAGCAAGTTACTCAGGCATGATCGTTGACGTCGGAAGCCGTGTTAGCAGTCGGAAAACAGTTTCTGAGCCTCATGATGGTCCATAACAGCATCGGTGATGATCGATTCCATCACTTTGCAAATCGGCAGTTGACGGGGTCCTTACGCGTGCCGCCTTTGTAGATTGACGTAATTGTACCGCATTCCCCATAGTTAGGGACATCACCATGCGAGAAGGAATGGGTAAACAGCTCCGCTGGAGGTAAAGCTAGAGCTACAGCGCATGTTAGCAGGAGTCTTTGATGGAAACCGTCTGCGCCTGGGGTTGTTACCCGCAGGGACTTAAGCTTCGCCAGGACCTTCTCCGGATTGAACTGTACAGTTGTTAGGGACGTTGAAGCTGAGAACGGGGAATGTTGCTTCATTATGTGGACTGATGGAATGGGAAAAGTAGATGGGTAGTGTTGGCACAAGAATCCTGCGGCC
This sequence comes from Dicrocoelium dendriticum, assembly GCA_944474145.2. NCBI lineage: Eukaryota > Metazoa > Platyhelminthes > Trematoda > Plagiorchiida > Dicrocoeliidae > Dicrocoelium > Dicrocoelium dendriticum. The sequence continues at coordinate 14,719,805 of OX104069.1, forward strand.
TCGTTCGCTGATTTGGTGAGTCCTATGGGTGTCGTCAGTGCAGTGACACAGTGTGCTATGCCGCATTAAAATGAATGGTGGATGGAGAAGACGAAGCAGATGAAATGCTACGCCGAACGCCGCCAACACAAGGAATACTTCGATTCCTAGAAGGCGGTGTATGGACCGAGATTGGAGTCGCTGAGGGCGGAATCGATGGTAGTTCAGGCGCTACCTGCACACAGACTGCAGACATAATGCAGATCTGGCGAAAACATTTCGACTCTCTTGAACAACCGTTCAGAGATGGACTGGCCTACATTGAACGGCCTGAAGCAGCACGATGTGAAGGCGAGTCTGGCGGACACGCTGACACTAGATGAGACGCAAAGGGCACTTGCTCAGCTGCGAAACGGCAAGTGTGACGCTGCGGACGGGATCCCACCTGAAGTATTGAAACAAGGCGGATCCGCGTTGCTGACTGCGCTGCACCACTTGGTGCAACACGTATGGATTGAGGAGGAGGTGCCTCCTGAGCTGAAGGATGCCCTAGTGCTACCACTGTACAAGGGCAAAGGGAGCAAGCAATGTTGCACGAATTATCGTACCATCAACTTGCTGAGTTGTGTGGGCAAGGTGATTGCCAGAATCCTGCTCAACAGCCTCGTCATTCAGGCTGTGGAACCTAAAGTGCAGGAAGAGCAATGTGGATTCCGTTCGGGTCGCAGCTCTATAGATATGGTGTTTGCGGCTCGTTAGTTGCAAGAGAAGTGCAGAGAAGGACACCAGCCTTTGTACTCGCTTTTTGTTGATTTCACCAAGGCATTTGATACGGTGAACAGCGTGGTATTTTTGCTGGTGTTGGGTAAGTTTGGTTGCTCCGCGTAAGTTTGTAAGTTTAATTGAATGTCTGCACAGTGGTATGCGAGCGAGGGTGCAGCTGAGTGGAGAGACCTCGGATGACTTTGCAGTTGTCTCTGGTGTGAAGCAAGGCTGTGTCTTAGCTCCTGCCCTGTTTAATATCTATCTTCATGCAATATTGTCTTGTGCTTTTGATGCGGCTTGTGCTTACGGCGTTCGTGTGGAGCACCGTATTGATGGTGGGTTGCTGAACATCCGTCGATTCGGTGCGAGAACCCTAGTCTGTGAGACAACTATCCGTATGTTGCTGTTTGCTGACGACTGTGCGTTGTTTTCACACAGCGCGGATGAGTTGCAGCACATGACTAGTGCTCTGGCTTCGACAGCGGCCAAATTCGGGCTCACCATCAACACAAGCAAAACTGTCTGTCTCTTTCAGCCTTCACCGGAGATGCAATCTGCAATTGTGCCGCCAATCAGCATTGGTGAAGACATACTGGAAACCAGCTTCCGCTTTTGCTACCTTGGGAGTGTGATGTCGACTGACCAGCAGCTACACAGTGAGCTGCGTATCCGTGTATCGAAAGGCAGAGGCGGCATTCGGGAAGCTAGAGTACCGAGTGTGGAACAACGATTAGGTTACCATTGGCACGAAGCTGATGGCATACAAATCCATAGTGCTGTCCGTTCTTCTATACGGCAGTGAAATGTAGACGATGTACCGTCGGGAAGTGCAATATTTCGAGCGGTTCCGTCAACAGTGTCTGCGACGGATTCTACACATCGGTTGGTGCGATAGAGTCGCAGACACGGAAGTATTGCGACAAAGTGGAATGTATGCATTGGACTGCATACTTTTGCTGAGACACCTGAGGTGACTTGGTCACGTGTGGCGTATTGATTCAACGCGGATACCGAAACAACGCTTATACGATCAGCTGAGTATTGGGAAGCGGCATATGGGGAAACCAAAGTTACGTTACCAGGACATGATCAAAGTGAGCCTCTCACGTTCTAATCTTGATTGCAGGTCATGGGAATCGAAAGCGGTTAATCGGCGTGCATGGCGCGATCTGATCACGAAGGCACTTGCCGAGGTGCAGGAGAAGGACCTCGTGCGTGCGGAGAAGAAGCGGCAAATGCATAAGCAGCAGGCGCCGATGGGTTGTACTCCATCGACATCGAGTGCATGGTGCTGTAGCACATGCGGTCGCGAGTGCCTGAGTCAGGCAGGCCTAGTGAAGCATGAGCGAGGCCACTCGGGGCCAATACCGAAACGACGACGGGTCCTGCAGAGAACGTAGGCAGAACAGGCGCAGCGTTTGTAGGTAGGCTGCATTCGATTTGCAAACCGCTTGCTTAAATGCAGGGTCTCTTTATTTCAGGTGGTGGGTTTGCTATATTGTTTCATTAATGCCTACCTGAACTATCTTATTAACTTGCACACGTCGATGAAGTTACTTGCAGTTAACTTTGCTAATATTTTTGCGTTCATGACATTTTTAAAATATATTTTCCAACGTCTTGAACCTATAGCGGAGATTTTGGCCATCAACTTATTTCATATGCTCATTTATTGGAGTTATGTCAACGTATCTGTATGCTCTACTCGAATTAGTTTATTTGATCTCGTCCTCTCAATTGGTTGACTGTTGCTTGATATCATCCATGTGGCTGTGCTTGATGTAATGTTGACAAGGTGCCTACCTGTCTATTACCCACTACATCGTCCATACTGGCTACAGGAGACAGATGGTCGTTGCTGGAAAGGACCGGGTGCACGGTCCTTGTGGCCGTGCTAGGCTTGAAGAGTGGTTCCATGCACTCAGTGTGGGGCGGACTACGGTCCAGCCACCGCCTTGTGTGCGCTTGATTCCCCAAATACAGCTTGCTTGTGTTTGCCTGTGAAGGAGTGTGAGCCGGCTCCATTGATGAAATGTGACTCCCATCCACATGCCTCCCGGTCTTATTCCTTCGGGTTTACACTGGATATGGGGTGTGTGGTTGGAGCTGTGTGTGGTGCAGCGCAAGCCACCCATGGTCAATTTGTAGTCGCGGGCGTCCTGTGGCTGTTCACAGTGACAGGCAAATCCGAAACCGGATGCTACCAACAATATATATAAATATATATATATATATATATATATATATATATATATATATATATATATATATATATATATATATATGACACGGCCAATAGTACAATTGGTATGGTGCCACGATGTGTGGAAACTAAACTAAACACAAGAAGGTAGAAGGGAAAAACCGATTTTCATGGGAACAGTGAGGCACAACAAGTCCGCCATCGTCCACAATCTTTTGCCATATCCGAGAGTGTTTCCAGCCATGCGTGTTTCCGATCCTTCACACTCCAGCCAGAGAGCCGAGATCCCCCGACCACGGCTAATTTTTACGTTAGCTCCTTCATGCTCCTGGCCCAAGTCTTACGTTGACCACCTTGCTTTTGCTTCCAACCGACTTCTGCGCGCGAAGAGGGCACGGCATCGTAAGCGATGAGTAGGCATGCGAAGAACATGCCCAAGCCCCTGAAGTATGCGCAGAGAAATTATGCTGCTCAGTGGCCGGCAAAGTCTGTCTGATCTGAAAATTCTCCGTGGAACATCTTCATTCCTTGTGTGATGTTGCCATCGTACACCATCAATGCTCCGAAGGCAGCGGTGATCAAAAACATACAGACTAACAACACCGTTTGAGCGAACAGGCCAAGTCTCGCAGCCATGGAGCAGAACTGCTCTCACTGTGGCATTGTAAACTCGGCCCTTCAGAGATAGACTCAGATCGCCTCCACGCTAAAGATGGCGGAGATTGGCACAAGTAACCCGAGCCTTGGAGACCACTGGCCAATGGTATATTGTGAATTTTAAAAAACACGAAGCTTGACATGTCTAGCAGGATGATCGGCTAGGGGTGAGCAAAATCGAGGCAAAAATGGCAATAGAAAATAGTGAACAACCGCAAATCGTGAACTTGCCAATTACAGCGTTCCCGTATGTTTAATGTACTATTCAAGGTTATCGTCTGTGGTTTCCGGGCAAAATGGAGGTAGGTTGGTTTGTTTTTATTCTGCTACCATATGGATCGTTTGAATTACGTGATATGGTGTAATATGGCCAGTACACTATCGACACGTGCTTTAGGCACGGCTAAAGTGGGAGATGAAATAACAGCTACTGGGAAGGTATTCCACGTGTGGCTAACACGCAGCGAGAGGATGTTTCTTCGACATTCCTACCGGCTGTATTGTTCTGCCAATTTGAGATGATGACCTGTTAGTTGGTTGTTGTGACTAGCTTCAACACGTGATGGCAGGGAACTGTGACAAATACTACGTGGGACAGACTGGGAGGAAGCTTGGCACAAGGCTACACGAACACAGCCTAGCCATACGTCGCCACGACCAGAACTCCCTGATGTCAGTACATATGGATGCTGAGAACCATCAATTCGACCTAGAACATGCCAGTATCCTCGGAAGGGCTAAAAGCCGGCAAGCACGTGAGTTCATTGAAGCCTGGCATTCAAAACAGAACTCGATCAATGAGCACTTGGACATTGAAGTCGCTTGCGAGGCACTGCGAACCAGGCCCCTGAAGCCGCACTGATGATGTTGCCTAGTCAGGCAACGAAACGTCTGCAAAATTATTACCCAGCTCGGAGAACTGCTCAAAATCCGCATCCACACCCCGAGCTACAGATATTCTCATGATGAGTGTTGTTTAATGTTTGGTAAATCATGCTTAGGTCACCACGCAAACGGCGATAACATCCGCTAAAAATGCCAAGCAGTCTGAGGCGTTGCTCGTATCACAAGTGGCTCAGCCCACTGACATTTTTGGTCGCCAAAAGTTGTGGAAGCTGCAAAATCGTGAGATCCCGCTTTAGCCATGGGTGGCATGCCTGAATTGCATATTCAACATGTGAACGTATATAGGCGGGAAGTATTTGGCGGAAAATCGACGGTTCGAATTGCCCGAAAGCTCTCCGTAAAAGCCCCACGAGTTAGATCCCGTTCTTCGATGTCTTTTTGAACCGCTCCGAGCAGTCGAGATCTTGCTGGACTAACACTCCAAGATCCTTTTCGAGAGAACTGTGCTGCAGATCCTGGTCCCCCAGCTTATATGTGTGAACCATTCGGTATCTTAAATGGAGCACTCGACATTTAGCCAAATTGAAGAAAAGGCGATTTTTGACCGACCATCCATAACTCTCATCAAGACCGATTTGAAGCTGGATCCGATCTACTGGAGCTTTTATCACTCGCCAAACTTTGACGTTATTGTCGAAGAGTAACCAGTTTGACTTAATTTGGTTCACTAGATCGTTCATGAAGACCAAAAATAGTCGGGCTCCAATACCGAACCCTGCGACACTCCGCATTCGACGCGAATTAGGTCTGACATGGATGCACGTTCTCTCATCTCCAGACGCCTCTGCAAGAGAAAATTGCAGATGCACTAGAGGAGAGTGTCCCCAATGCCACACCCTTGAAGTTTGGCTAGAAAAAATGGTGGTACAGCCGGTCGAATGCCTTAGAGAAATCAAACTAAGCCACATCAACAACTGCACCAGCATCCACCGTTTCCGTCCAGCTGTCTCGTGCTAACAATAGATTGGTTGTGCACGACCGATTCTGGTGGATGCCGTGTTGCTGCTGAGCAATATGACCAAAGCCGTCTAGATAAGACATGAGTGCGTCCGCAACGATAGCCTCCATAACTTTTGAAACAACTGGCAGTAAGGTCACTGCTCGATAATTAACTGGGTCGGAGCGACTACCCTCTTTGTAAATGGGTTAGTATTCCGTGTTTCCACATTGCAGGAATGTGATGCTCGTCAAGGCAGTGCTGGAACAGCCGCACCAAGTGTTCAGCCAAAACGTTAGCCGCCACAACAAGCGTCTTTGAGCGGATGTCTTCAATCCCTGGGCAGGCGCGTAGGCGCATGGATAGCTGCTTTTGATCACGATATCTGCCGTAAAATTTATGTGTCATTCCTGCTGTGGACATCACAGATTCCAAAGATTTAGGAGACCACGGGATGCAATGAAACTTTGGTGCATATAGTTTTTGCAGAACATTTGACGCTTCATTAGCAGTCCGAGTTAGGCCATCTGCCAGTTGAAGAAAGGGAAATCCACTTTTCACCTTGCGAAGGCTGTTCACGTGCTTATACATAAGCTTAGGATTGGCAGTTAATCGCTCGGCTAAAGCATGTTGAAAAGCTAATTTGTCCTTGCGCACTAATTGGGTACGGTGACTACAGTGGACAACATATGCCTTCCAGGTACTCGGACTCGGATCGGTTTTGTGGGTATACCACGCCGTGTTGCGGATCACCATGCGGTTGCGTGTCCTACTCCGTATAAATGACGTCATGTTTCCCGAACTGCTAATCTTGCTTTCCGATGCTCCACTAACCAGGGTGTTAGACTTAATGACGAAACGTTCCCAGACAATATACGGTACATTCTCGGTTAGGTAACTCCAGTCGGTCGCTTCAACGAGTCGGGTGAAGGTGTCGTAACTGGTTGTGGTTCGCGTCGTTTGAGTTCTGTCCTCGGGATATTCTGCATAGCAAGTGTACATGAAATGCAAAGTCACATGAGCATTGCAATCTAGAGGAGTATCGATTTTCACCCTCTCGACCATCAGTTCTTCATTAGGGAATATTCGGTCCAGTATGGATAGCCTGTTATTTCCTCTGAATTAGGTAGTCGATGTGACGTAGCCATAAAACGGAAAATCTGAGACAAGATCCTGCAGGTCATCTTTGAACTGCTCTTCTATTGTGGCCTGGGATTCTAGAGTATTTAAGTTGAAATCGCCGGCGACTATAACGTGACTGTATTTTCTGTTTATCACCTGCCTCATTGCAGCCCCCAATTTGCAGTCCAGCTCAGGTGTAGACGATGGTGATCGGTAAACAACAACCACTAGGCCAAGATCATTCCCTCTCACCCGGAAGCTGCAGCAAACGGAGTCAGGTACATCGGTTTTCGAATCGTGTATGGGTTCGCACTGGCGCCCTTGGGATCGAAGGCGAGATCACGAGCCGTATAGCAAAAGCTCGAAGTGCTTTTGCTAGTCTTCGCCACCTATGACGCCGGCGTGGAATCACTCTCGCCCTGAAGGGTAGAGTGTACAATGCATCGGTACGTTCGACCTTACTGTACGGTTGCGAAAGCTGGCCCCTTAGAGCAGCAGACATAAAGAGGCTAGTTACGTTCGACCATCGGTGCGTTGGCAATTTGGCTTACATCTGGTGGGAACAGCGCATGAGCAACGAGCGTGTTCGACGCCTTGTTTACGGCATTGCGAAAGGAAATGAACCGCTCAGCACCGTTATTTCACGCACCAGGCTTCGATGGTTCGGCCACATGTTACGCACGCCAGCCCACCGACTCCCGCGACGTGAGTTGTTTGCGTGCCGGGGGTGTGGACGGAAGATAGGAGAGGTGGCCAAGCGATGACTTGGTCAAGAGGAATGAAGGCCCTCACTTCAAAGCTGACCTCAGTTGGAGCGTCTCGGCTCCCTGGTTGGGGTCCAAAAAACGATGAGCACGTTGGGCTAGATACACTTGCTGACACGGCTAGGAGCCGACCTCAGTGGCGTTCCTGCTGTGAATTTCTTTTCCCTCCCCATCCCTTTGAGCCTCCCCTCCAATCACGATCTCATTTGGTAACATAATATAATTTTACATCATAATTTTTCTTGTTGCCTACTAGCTGGCTGGTAGCTTACCGGAACGATGCCCATCCGTTGCTGATAGCTCAGCTGGCATGCAATAGTGGAATTTAGGTTCTTTTTTCTTTTATGTAATGCGGCACAGTGGCTGAGGTGTTTACACCTCTAGCTACCATGTATAATAATGATGATGGGTTCGCACCGCAGTTTGTCACGAAAGTAGAGGGCTACACCACCACCTTTGCTGGCTCGATCATTCCGGACAACAGACATACATGTTAGCGTGACTTCGGCATCCGTTATCTCACAGCGCAACCACGTTTCGGTACCAGCGATGAGGTCCGAAGCTGCTGATGCGTGTCGATGTCTTAATTCAGCCAATTCGTTGAGTAGACCTTGGACATTTATGTACATGCATGAGAGATTCTCCGAGACTAAATATGTGTTGGGTGGAATGGATGAAAAAAGTGCGTTTACGCCGACTGATGTGAGGTGGGCGGCTAATCGTTTTTTTTTTGGTTGGGTTGCAGAGTCTCGAGACGAATTTGGTATCTAGTCAAGTATCACATGCCCCGGATCCCGATGTTGGCTCGTGATCTGATTTGTCCCTCCGGATGTTATAGCTATTGTTGAAATCGTTCCCGGAATCGGGTCCTACAGTTGGTGTTTCCACTGAGAGTTGCGCCTCCGCTGAGTTGTCATTAGGAGGTGGCGGTGGTCCTGCTAATTTCAGACGAATTTCTGTTGACAACCTGCTACGGAATTTAGTCCAGTTCTCTAGAACAGTTTGTGCCGTTAGTTCCGATTGCAACACCAGTTTCAACACCATGGTATTGCACCCCTTATAGTTTGGTGATATGGGGATCTTTGTCAAAGAGGTGGCCACGACCTTTTTGAGCGAAACAGCCTCAAGGATGTAATACCATTGCTCTCGGTTGTGTACCTTCACATCATCGGAAAGAGAGTCATTAGGCTCAGGAACACCGTGAGCAATCACAGTTTGCTTATCTTGTTTTTTTCTGCTCCTCTCCCTGATAGCGCGATACTCTGAACGTTCTACCCACGGGATTTCAGGTAGTATGCGCACAGGTAGTATGCGTCTACACACCGGGGAGCGCGCTGGGCTCCAGCATGGGAACTCATTGGTGTTGCTGGCCAAGTAAACTGCTGCTCAAAGTGCTCGGCCCAACGCTCGAGTCGGCGTTTTCGACAGTGGACTGGCTCGCCATTGGTTTCGCACACAACTTCGTTTACAGTCGGCCTTTTGCTGCCAGTAGGTGGGGTCAGGAGGAAATGCTTACGTACTTTCCCCGTGGTCGCTTGCTCCATCTCAATGACCCGCTGCGTCCACCAGACCTCGCGATCTTTCCAGAGCAGCTGTGTGAGCTCCGCATCCGTAGTCATGCGTAGTGAAAGGTATTTAACTCTAGCAGGAATTGCTCGACGGGCTTCGAAAAATTGGGGACCGTGTATAAATTCAATGGTTGACAGGACTACTGGGGGTCTCCAGGTGGAGCGTTGGCGCCAGGATCCCCGAAAGTTAGTGCTCGACAGAAACAGACAGTGATCGGCGCAAAGCTGTAGTAAGCGATCACCGTTGTTTGTTCTGCGAGTGCCATGGCCGTGGTGACCGCCGATTTCACGTTGTTTAACTTCAAGCCCAGCGACTTTCGCGTTCAAGTCCCCGGCGAGCACCACGATGTCGGTACGGTGCATTTTACGGAGAAGGTCGGCCAGTTGACCATAGAACTCGTGCTTAACTGACGCCGGGCTGCAATCTGCGGAAGCGTAGGCTGCGACAATGAATAGACCGCGTCTGCTGGCTTCGCGCCTAGACAGTTGCACTGAAGTTTCAATTCGGATCGTGCACATTCGACTGTTGACAGGGATCCAGGCTGGCAACGAAGTGTCCGCAAGTGTGCTCAACACAATCCCCACGCCAGCATAATCAGTGGCTTCGGCGGTTGAGTCTCCAGATTGGCGCAAAGTGAAAATGTCAGTGGAGTTCGCAGACGGTGAAACTAGTCGTAGTGTCGTGCTAGAGCCCTATAAACGGGTCTTGCTGAGACAGCGGACATCAATGATCATAATTTCTGGAGCGCGAGCAAGGTCTGTCTGTGATTCAATCTGAAGCAGCGTCTGAACATTGAAGGTAGCCAGCTTGAATTGTGAACTGGGCGCTAGAAATGGCTTGTCAACACGACTTGACGCACCCTCGAACCTAGACTCTAGATCCCGGGTGACGAGAATGTTCGCCCAAGGCAGCACGATACCGTGAACTTGAAAACGGAGGGGGAAGACCAAGAATGGGGGTTGAACAAACATAGAATAAAGTGCCTAAACGGTGGTGCAATAAAAGATGGTTTGGCAGGTTCAGCCGCCAGCACCTCGGCCGATGAGATCAGTTTGAGAGAGCGACAGCAGATAGAGCCAGAGTAGAGCGAGCGAGCGAAGAATTGTTGTGACATGTATCCATAGGTTGTGTGGGCATGGTGCTTCCTAGTTGCCCAGGCCGAGGAAGAGGGTTGAGTTAGGGGACCCACCCGGAGCCTTGAGTCATAACAGACCTAACGCGCAAGGCAGTGGAGCGATTGACATATAGCGCGAATCGGTGGGAGCCGGCTATCTAAGTAAGGATAACATGGCTTTCGAGTAGAGGCAAACTACTCAGGGTGGCTAAAGAGCCCGAGTGAAACAGCAAGCAGACAAGGATTCCCTGAACTACCGCTCGCGGCCAAGCACGAAGGCCGCTGACAGCCAGCGTGGCTCATACAGCGGTAGCTATGGAGACTGTTCATCCGCCCTCCGGTAAGTACTCAAGTCTATGACCAGAAGTGAGTGGTCAGTGATCCAATAGCCGGTCAAATTGGCTTTGACACAGCGTCTTGCGAACCCTTGTAGTACTTAATGAGAAACCAGATGACCAGCACAGGACCGCCCACGCTCCAGGACGCTGCCGCTGATTGTTCGCGAGTGCGTATTCATCTCCCCTGCTAACAGCCGTGACTTATTCACCGTTACCTTCGCAAGGAAGGCACTCCCCGATCCGCAATCTAAAAAGGCGCCTGGTGACGTACAGTTCCGTAGAAACAACCAGATGTCGGTTCACTTCCGAGAACCCTACAGTATAGATAAATTATATTCAGTACTACGATTTGCTCGTTGACGCTGTAGTGAACCTGAAGCACTCGCTCTTTCAGCATCTTACAACACTGGATTTTATTGATTCTTATACCTTGTATCCGTCCATTTGTTTGAATAAATGTGAATCGCTACTAGTTGTGCTTCCCCGGTGAGTCACGCTGCGACGCTGTTCTCTGCTCTTGCTTACCTGTACTTCATTCCCTGTAACTCTTTGCAATACATACCGGGTTCAGTCGCTCTTACTGTTTAACGTATTCTACTACCATGCATGTTTCTTACTTATCATCGCTTACGAATACTCTCTGAGTACCCCCCCCCCAACGCATTACGTGCTGAGCACTGGGAACGGTCCTGAAATGGCCATCTTCTTCACATCACCGCTGTCAAGGTAACCTCCTTATGATTTTGATATGCGTAGTCCTGCTACAAACATTTAAATTTCCTCTAGCCCATCGTCATTCGATGCCAAACCACACAGATTTCACACCGCATGCCTGCTTACCGAATAGACAAGTTTCTGCACAACTGTGCCCTTCCTGCTTTGCGTTAACGCCTCGCAGCCTAGAACGGTTGGATGACTCATCCGTCAAACGCACTTATATTGCGCGTGTGTGTGCCCAAGTCCATCCGCTGTTTCTCGGATTGATTAGACAAATGGCTCATAGATAGCAGCGAAACAACTAACCGATGCGGCGGCTAAAGCTGTTTCGATCGCTTTGTCTGTTGTCACATCCCGCAGCTATGTAAAAAGCTCCTGTTTGTTAGGTGTTTCCCGTTTGGAACACTGTGCCCCATCGTCAGCTACGCAATTGTTTGTCATATCATTCTGCCTTCGATAGTGTTTGGAATACTGCGTCCAGGCTTGTCCACCTTGCTTAGCCAGGGACACGATAGCAGTAGAGACAGTATTGGAGAGGCGGTCCCAAAACTGGTTCAATCGGCTATGGAATCTATCGTACCCACGAAAGATTACTCTGGCTGGGAATGTTTTTAATGCATCATCGTCACCGTCGCTGAGATGTGATCTTGACCTATCGCATACTGACTGGAAAACCAACTCGATTACCATTTCTCCGGGGACACTTGGTGAAGTCACACAAATCTCAAGCTTATGGAGTCTGGACGGATTTTGTTTTATCACAGAGGATAGTAGATTCTTAGGAATCCACTTATCCGAGAAGGTGGTGTCTATCGCCAACGGTGAGAGTTTGAACATCGAGTCGACGTCGTTGGCTTTCAGCTCCAAACTTTTCCATCACATATCGTAGGTTTTTCTCCCTTACTCCAGTACTAAACTTTTTGTTACTCTCGGCTCTTAAGGCATTGTAGTGCTTCCATAACTCTCCTATTTCACGTGACCAGTGGAGCTGAGGCTCCCAGTGAAGATCATGTGGGTAGCAATTGGCTGATAGACTCTGCTAGACAGCAATTACAACGAACGAATAATATTTCGGTTTAGACAAGCGATCCGGAAGCAAAATCCATAGCAATACAACTTAAGGCTCCAGTTCCCACGTGAATTTTGCTCGTCAGATGCAGATAGGAGAACTGGGACTCAAGTCCGGGACGTAGGGCCTATCAACTGAAGCACTTGTTCCTGAGTCATCCGACTAATTGAGCTTGGTTCAGGTCAAAGGGAATCGCAGTCCACGCTTACATTGTGTGCTGCAATCAGCTCGCAAACAACGAATACTTCGAAAACACCTCTTTATTGTCACTTTGTTTGAGTCGAATGGTAGCTGACTAAATGGATTGCAAACCAAAAGTTGGGATGCTTACAAATTACCGTGATGTTTCAGACGATCTCAAGCTTCTAGGTAAAAGATAAGTGAGAATGTCCATTTGCTCCTTATCGGGCTTGAATAACTGTCCGATGATCCATGGAAGGAAGTGGTCTAGTTGCGTCTTGTCATCACAATCTAGACGTCTATTGTGTGTTGGTCGCTTGTCTAACTCATCTTCAGAATCATATTAACAAATCATTAAATTGAGAGCAGCATTTCGTAGATGTCAGCCTAGATATGAAAAATTAGACGACTGGAGCAATCGTTGTGCCTGCATTATGTCGTTACACTTGTTAAGCGTAGTTTAGCATTGACACGGAAGCTTCCCCAAGGGTGATGTTTAAATTTTGATTTAGGAACTCCCAATCATGTAGTCAAAATGACGGCAAAAGTGAAGGCGATTCCCCGCAGTTCAGGTTCGCCAAACGTTAGTAGCAGAGTCATTAATCCCATATTTGCGATGATGTGCTTAAAAGTCCTCAGCCGTCGATAAAAATTGGTAGACCTGCAAATAGAGTTGGATTCGCTGATCACACACACACAGATGTATTTGGGTCGAAGTACAAGGGAGTTGAATTGCGATGACCAACACCAAGAACAGCAACTTCCGAAGTGAAGACTGCATGCACTAATCAATTTGGCAGCGGAAGTGCAGGTGCCTGGTTCCTCAAATACAAGTTACTCTTCAAATTATTGCGATTCTCGACTATGGATTAGCGACCAGCATGGTATAGACTGACTGCTGCCAGACCCACTTTGGTGGCACGGCCGGAAGCGTAGAGCTAGGCGGTAAACAGGGAACTCCATACTAAAATTGCACTGATAAACTTGTGCCATAGTTGAAATGCCCGTTCGAGGTAGCAAGTTGTGACCACTTTAAGATAATTGCTTTCGTACATTTGAACAACTAGTGTGCTGATTAACCCTACTTACCTTTCTCTGAAGTGTTCGAACAACCATATCTTGTTACAGGGGATCCAATTTTCATGGATGCTACATTCGAGGGGGAACTCCAGTGTCAATGGCGTATGTTTCATCCATCAGTAACAACTCTGTCACAGCATTCCGAAAAGATATGCTCTACAAATTCCCCAGCCGCTCATTCTGAAGCGGCACAACGGATCACAAGATCGCCGTGGAGTGTAGCTGCCTGGCGTGAGAAAATTCATGTCTCTTAAAGCTGCGTGAGCACTAGTTGGTTACAATTGTCCTCCGGTCGCATGTACAAAATCGTCTTTTATGTCCCCCACTTGTCCTCACATGATGTCCGAGTGAAAGCGAGCGATTTAGCCGACTTACTAGCTGGGGAATCCACTCCGCTTTAGACTCCGATGGAAATTGGATCTCACTTTGTATCTCGGATTCAAGCCTATGCATAAACACAGCTGGCTGCTGCAAGCGCATCTCTGTTTTCAGAAACACACTTCCTTGATCATCAATCCTGCTTCACTAACTCCTACTCTCTGGTAGAAATTTCTTGATTACTCGATGAACCTATTCAAAATGGGCATACACACCATTATCAGTTAGCAGCATATATTCAGACTGAGTATAGTTGAACAGTACCCATTTACGATATTTCACTGCAGGTCGATGACATGTGACCCATGCATGGAAAATTTCTGTACTTTAATTATCATGACGTGTTCGGAACCACAGTTGCCCCGCGAATCAGATGTGTGGTGTGGGGAGTGGAAAATTATTCAGTCATTTAGAGGGACAGTGGGAAGGTTCCTGAGGATGAGAGAGGCGGGGTGTCGGCTAACAACCATAATTGATGACCTGGCGGACCGGCGGCGTTCTCTGCTCGATGTGATATGTAGGCTATGGCCAGGGGGCGGCGGTAGTGGCGGGGGGTTGAGAACTGCAGTCCGTTGGGTGCATAGGTTGGGCGAGGCTGGCCTGGGGAGATGGTGCGTTAGACGTGACAACAATCTGCGCTCCGGAATGGGACTGCCAAACTCGAGTGCGTGGATGCCACCGCGTTTACATGCACATGATCGGAGGGGCGTAGGCCCACGACTACGGTTGCGGGCCTATGTTGCCATCAGCACGCGCGGGCAACGAGCTGCTGAGAGGGATGCGTGACTTACCGTACGTGTAACTGTAGCGCAAACGGAGAATGCACCAACAAACCGAAGGTATTCAACACGCACCAGAGCCCCAGTGCAAAGACTAGTGGTTAACCCAAGGTGTAGAGCATATGAATCAAATGTAGCATGCTATCCAATTTTCTCTAAAGGAGGGAGGTGTTAGGACAGCAGTGTGCAGCCGTTCATTATGTGAACCATGTTTGTTGTAGCCATTTTACTGTTTAGTATTCCATTGTTAACTTTCTCACTTCACTAAATTGTACCCATGCATGTGTCCACTGCGTTCCCGACGCGCACACGTTTCGCTCAATCTATCACGCGCGCTACACTGCTAACGCTAGACCTAATGATTGAATCATTGATCGCACCGATCGAAGCGCATGTGAGTGTGACCTTGATTTCCCGACTTAGACGGCCGTTCGTGGTCTCTCCAGAATACACACGTTGCAGCTCGTCGTCCAGTGTTTTCACTTCCGACCCGGTTGGTGCAGTTTTTGGTGACACAACATGTTGCTGGCCAAGTAAACTGCTGCTCAAAGTACTCGGCCCAACGCTCGAGTCGGCGTTTTTGGCAGTGGACTGGCTCGCCATTGGTTTCGCACAAAACTTCGTTTACAGTCGGCCTTTTGCTGCCAGTAGGTGGGATCAGAAGGAAATGCTTACACAATTTCCCCGTGGTCGCTTGCTTCATCCCAATGACCCGCTGCGTCCACTAGACCACGCGATCTTTCCAAAGCAGCTGTTTGAGCTCAGCATCCGTAGTCATGCGAAGTGAATCATATTTAACTCTAGCAGGAATTGCTCGACGGGCTTCGAGAAATTGGGGATCGTGTAGAAATCCAATGGTTGACAGGACTACTGGGGGGTCTCCAGGTGGAGCGTTGGCGTCAGGATCCCCGAAAGCTAGTGCTTGACAGAAACAGACTGTGATCGGCGCAACGCTGTAGTAAGCGATCACCGCTGTTTGTTCTGCGAGTGCCATGGCCGTGTTGACCACCGATTTCAAGTTTGTTAACTTCAAGTCCATCGACTTGCGCGTTCAAGTCCCCGGCGAGCATCACGATGTCGATACCGTGCATTTTACGGAGAAGGTCGGCCAGTTGACCATATAACTCGTACTTGACTGACGCCGGGCTGTAATCTACGGGAGCGTAGGCTGCGACAATAAATAGACCTCGTCTTCTGGCTTCGCGCCTAGACAGTTGCACTGAGGTTTCAAGTCGGATCGTGCATATTCGACTGTTGACAGGGATCCAGGCTAGCAACGGGGTGTCCGCACGTGTGCTCAACGCAATCCCCACGCCAGCATAACCAGTGGCTTCGGCGGTTGAGTCTCCAGATTGGCGCAAAGTGAAAATGTCAGTGGAGTTCGCAGACGGTGAAACTAGTCGTAGTGTCGTGCTAGAGCCCTGTAAATGGATCTCGCTGAGACAACAGACATCAATGACCGTAGTTTCAGGAGCGCGAACAAGGTCTGTGTGTGATTCAGTCGGAATCAGCGTCCGAATATTGAAGGTTGCCAGCTTGAATTGGGAACGGGGCGTTAGAAATGGCTTGTCAACACAAGTTGACGCATCCTCGAACCTAGGCTCCTGATCCGTGTAGCGAGAACTTTTGTCCAAGGCAGCACGGTGCTGTGAACTCGAAAACGGAGGGGGAAAACCAAGAATGAGTGTTAAACAAACATAGAATAAAGTGACTAAACGGTGGTGCTATAAAAGGTGGTTTGACAGGTTCAGCCGCTATCACCTCGGCCGATGAGATCAGTTTGAGCGGAGAGAGAGAGAGACAAGATAAAGCCAGAGTGGAGAGAGCGAGCGAAGAATCGTTGAGACATGGATCCATAGGTTGTGTGGGCATGGTGCTTCCCAGTTGGTCAGGCCGAGGAAGAGTGTTGACTTAGGGGACCCACCCGGAGCTTTGAGTCATAACAGACCTAGCCCTCAAGGCGGTGGAGCGATTGACGTATACCGCGAATCGCTGGGAGCCGGCTATCTAGGTAGTGGGAAAATGGCTTCCGAGTAGAGGCAAACTACTCAGAGTGGCTAAAGAGCTCGAGTGAAACAGCAAGCAGACAAGGATTCCCTGAACTACCGCTCGCCGCCAAGCACGAAGGCCGTTGACAGCCGGGTGGCTCATACACCGGTGGTCATTGAGGTTGTTCATCCGCCCTCCGGTAAGTACTCAACTCTGTGACCCGAAGTGAGTGGTCAGTGATCCAATAGCCGGTCACATTGGCTTTGACACAGCGTCTTGCGAACTCTTGTGGTATTTAATGAGAAACCAGATGACCAGCCCAGGACCTCCCACGCTCTAGGAGGCTGCCGCTGATTGTCCGCGACTGCGTATTCATCTCCCCTGCGAACAGCCGAGACTTATTCACAGTTACCTTCGCAAGAAAGGCACCCCCCGAACCGCAATCTGTGGACGCATCTGGTGGCGTACAGCTCCGCCGAAACAACCAGAGGTCGGTTCACTTCCGGGATCCTTACAGTATAGTTAAATTATATTCCGTATTACGATTTGCTCGTTGACGCTGTAGTGAACCTGAAGCATTCGCTCTTTCAGCATCTTACAACACTAGACTTTATTGACTCTTACGTCTTGTATCCGTTCATTTGTTTGAATGAATGTGAATCACTACTAGTTGTGCTTCCCCGGTGAGTCACGCTGCGACGCTGTTTTCTGCTCTTACTTACTTGCACTTCGTTCCCTGTAACTCTTCGCAATACACGCCGGGTCCAGTCGCTCTTACTGTTTAACGTATTCTCCTACCATGCACGCTTCTTACTTAGCATCGCTTACGTATACTATCTGAGTAACCCCCAACGAATTACGTGATGAGCACCGGGAACGGTCCTAAAATGGCCATAACCTTCACACCCGCTGTCAACGTAACCTCCTTATGATTTTGATATGCGTGGTCCTGCTGTGAAGATTTAATTTTCCTCTAGCCCATCGTCATTCGATGCCAAACCGCACAGAGTTCACACCACATGCCTGCTTATCGGATAGACAAGTTTCAGCACAACTGTGCCCTTCCTGCTTTGCGTTAACGCCTCGCAGCCGTGAACGGTTGGATGACTCATCCGTCAAACGCACTTATATTGCGCGTGTGTGTGCCCAAGTCCATCCGCTGTTTCTCGGATCGATTATACAAATGACACAGCCAGCAGCAAAGCAACTTACCGATTCGATGGCTAAAGCTGTTTCGATCGCTTTGTCGTGTCACATGCCGCAACCATGCA
Organism: Dicrocoelium dendriticum; assembly: GCA_944474145.2. Lineage (NCBI taxonomy): Eukaryota > Metazoa > Platyhelminthes > Trematoda > Plagiorchiida > Dicrocoeliidae > Dicrocoelium > Dicrocoelium dendriticum. The sequence continues at coordinate 14,737,622 of OX104069.1, forward strand.
AAAAGCTCCTGTTTGTTAGGTATCGCTCGTTTGGAACACAGTGCCCCATCGTCAGCCAAGCAATTGTTTGTCATGTTATTCTGCCTTCGATAGGAAGTGCTTGGAATACTGCGTTCAGGCTTGTCCACCTTGCTAAGCCAGGGACACGATAGCAGTAGAGACAGTATTGAGAGGCGGCCCAAAAATGGTTCATCGGCTATGGAATCTATCGTACCCCGAAAGATTACTTTGGCTGGGAATGTTTTCAATGCATCATCGTCACCGTCGCTGCGATTTGATCTTAACCTATCGCATACTGACCGGGAAACCAACTCGATTACCATTTCTCCGGAGCCACTTGATGGAGTCACACAAACCTCGAGCTGATGGAGTCTGGACGGACTTTGTTTTATCACGCAGGGTAGTAGATTCTAGGAATCCACTAGCCGAGAAGGTGGTGTCATCACCAACGGTGAGAGTTTAAACATGGAGTCGACGTCGTTGGCTTTCAGCTCCAAACTTTTCCATCGCATATTGTACGTTATTCTCCCTTACTCCAGTATTAAACTTTTTGTTACTCTCGGTTCTTAACGCATTGTAGTGCTTCCATAACTCTCCTATTTCACGTGATCGGTGGAGCTGAGGCTCTCAGCGAAGGTCATGTGGGTAGTAATTGGCTGATGGACTCTGCTAGACAGCATTTATAACGAACGAATAATATTTCTATTTAAACAAGTGATCCGGAAGCTAAATCCACAGGAATACAACCTAAGGCTCCAGTTCCCACGTGAATTTTGCTCGTCAGACGCAGATAGGAGAACTGGGGCTCGAGTCCGGGACGTATGGTCTATCAACTGAAGCACTTGCTCATGAGCCATCCAACTAATTGAGCTTGGTTCAGGTCAAAGGGAATCGCTGTCCACACTTACATTGCGCGCTGCAATCAGTTCGCAAACAACGAATACTTCGAAAATACCTCTTTACTGTCACTTTGTTTGAGTCGAATGGCAGCTGACGAAATGGATTGCAAACCGAAAGTTGATATGCTTACAAATTACCGTGATTTTTCCGATGATCTCAAGGTTCTAGGTAAAAGATATGTATGAATGTCCATATGCTTCTTATCGCGCTTGAATAACTGTATGATAATCCATAGAAAGAAATGGTCTAGTTGCCTCTTGTCATCACAATCTAGACGTCTATTGTGTGTTGGTCGGTTGTCTAAATCATCTTCAGAATCTTATTAACAAATGATTAAATTGAGAGCAGCATTTCGTAGATATCAGCCTAGATATGAAAAATTAGACGACTGGGAACATTGTTGGCTGCGTTATGTCATTAAACATGTTAAGCGTAGTTTAGCATTGACACAGAAGCTTCCCCAAGGGTAATGTTTACATTTTGATTTATTAACTCCCAATCATGTAGCCAAAATGACGACAAAAGTGGAGGCGATTCCCCGCAGTTCAGGTTCGCCAAAGATTAGTGGCAGAGACATCAATCCCATATTGGCGATGATGTGCTTAAAAGTCCTCAGCCGTCGATAAAATTAGTAGACCAGCAAATAGAGTTGGATTCGCTGATCACACACACAGATATATTTGGGTCGAAGTACAAGGGAGTTGAATTGCGATGACCAACACCAAGAACAGCAACTTCCGAAGTGAAGACTGCATGCACTAATCAATTTGGCAGCGGAAGTGCAGGTGCCTGTTCCCAAATACAAGTTACTCTTCAAATTATTGCGATTCTCGACTATGGATTAGGACCAGCATGCTAAAGACTGACTGCCCGACTACTTTGGTGCACGGCTGGAAGCGTAGAGCTAGGCGGTAAACAGGGAACTCCATACTCAAATTGCACCGATAAACTTGTGCCATAGTTGAAGTGCCTGTTCGAGGTAGCAACTTGTGATCACTTTAAGATAATTGCTTTCGTACACTTGAACAACCAGTGTGTTGATTAACCCTAGTTACCTTTCTCTGAAGTGTTCGAACAACCATATCGTGTTACAGGGGGATCCAATTTTCACGGATGCTACATTCGAGGGGAAGCGCCAGTGTCAATGGCGTATGTTTCATCCATCAGTAGCAACTCTGGCACAGCATTCCGAAAAGATATGCTCTACAAATTCCCCAGCCGCTCATTCTGAAGCGGCACAACGGATCACAAGATCGCCGTGGAGTGTAGTTTCCTGGCGTGAGAAATTCATGTCTCTTAAAGCTGCGTGAGCACTAGTTGGTTACAATTGTCCTCCGGTCGCATGTACAAAATCGTCTTTTATTCCCCCACTTGTCCTCACATGATGTCCGATAAAGCGAGCGATTTAGCCGACTTACTAGCTGGGGAATCCACTCCGCTTTAGACTCCGATGGAAATTGGATCTCACTTTGTATCTCGGATCAAGCCTATGCATAACACAGCTGGCTGCTGCAAGCGCATCTCTGTTTCAGAAACACACTTCTTGATCATCAATCCTGCTTCACTAACTCCTACTCTCTAGTAGAAATTTCTTGATTACTCGATGAACCTATTCAAAATGGGCATACACACCATTATCAGTTATCAGCATATATTCAGACTATATAGTTGAACAGTACCCATTTACGATATTTCAACTGCAGTCGATCGACATGTGACCCATGCATGGAAAATTCTGTACTTTAATTATCATGGCTGTTCGGACACACTTCCCGCGAATCAGAGTGAAAATTATTCTTCATTTAAATGGACAGTGGAAGGTTCCTAGGATGAAGAAGCGGTGTCGCGTAACAACCATGACCTGCGAACCGGCCGTTTCTCTGCTCATGATATTTAGGATGGCACGGAGCGGCGTAGTGGGGGGTTGGAAACTACATCAGTTGGTCATCGTGCGCGGCTGGCCTGGATGTGCGTTAACACGACCAATCTGCGCTCCGGAATGGACTGCCAAACTCGTGTGTGTTGACGTCATCGCACATCACGTGACCGGAGGCCCCACACTACGGTGGCCGTGTGCCATCAGCACGCGGCAAAGCTGCGAGAAGAGGATGCGTGACTTACCGTACGTGTAAACTGCATAACGCTTTGCGTTAGGTAAAATTTTAGTTGAAACCCAGCTGCACATTTCGCGCCTTCAGAGGTGGTTACCATGGTGTTTGCATTCCAGCAACATTGGGACCAGATACTGGATGTTTCCATGTTACCATTTTACTCGTTAAAACAACAGTGGCAGCACGATACTTGGATTGCGCTTCAACTCCCAATTGAAAGTCCACGCAAACATCAACTGCCATTGAATCTTAGTTCAGGCTCATCCGAGAGATCGATATTACCCACTTGTTTGTTTGGACTCCTAGTCGGAACAGACGAAACGCTTTCCATCAATAGCGCTCCATGCTCAGATTAGCCAAATGAACTCGGATCGGTACGGTCTAAGGGACCTAACCGCCAAACGTGTGTACACGAGCTGAGACTGGAGGCGAAAGGCATAACTTCGAACGACTGTACGGACAACCAGAACGGATAACTGGCCGATAGAGTTATAATAATAAAGGATAGTTCTCGTGGTACCGAGAAAGCGAACCCACAAAGGGACGGATCATATTTACATTGCAACATGCTCAGACATGCGAGGCTGTCGATTGTTTGGGTTTTTACAGGTTCACACAGGGTCAGGGATGTTTTTGCAACTATTTTCATTTGGGACTTTTGTCGCCGTATGCCATCATTTCGCGGGCATTCTCCTTTGGTTGTTTTCGGTGCAGCTTGGTAGTGCGATGAAGGAGGCGGTATGATGGGGGGGGGGGAGCGTATGAAAAGGTAATAGTTAGATTCACCAATCAAAATCAGATGAGTGATACACAATCTTACTTAATAGACTGGAGTAATACACTTGCAGCTATTTGTGAGTAGCAAGTTAGGGAGTTGCGAAAACAAGGGAAAGGCTATATTAACTATAGTAGATAGTGAAACTCGTTGCTTTATCCAATTAATCTAGGCAGTATTCATATCGTAGGGATTTAAGGCATAACGTAGTGTCTTGGCATTACTTGGTCTAATTATGGAGTTGAACTAATCAAACTGTTTTGGGCTGCCGCATGGTTGAGATGCTGGGTAAGCTCAGTTGAATTCCTGTCAGCCTTCACTGGCAGGTGGATATTTATGACGTGCGAGACTATGTACGGTAAAGGTAATGTTGAAAAGGGAGAATTAAACGGATAAGTAAACAAAGAAATAACCGCCTATTCACTGCAAAGTCAAGACTTATTCATTGGCTCGTAGTCTTTTAGAAGATGCCAAGGACTGGGTGCTTAGTAAAGCGTGCAATAGTTATCCGAGATAGAGAAGAAATGTATCACAACTAAAAACGAGTCTTTGGTCTAAGGAATAAGTTAATGAGAAATATCGGCAAGACAGTAGGACGGTAGAGGTGAAGTAACTAGGACCCAGGAGCGCAAAAGATTCAGTGGGGAATGAAGTCGGGTAAGAAAAATCAAGTGAAGTAATACGGCCTTTTGTGGAACCGTCTCTCGGGGACCTGCTTCCACGCGGAGTAGTCCCTCGAGAGGTTTCACCCGCACCTCCATGCCCCATCTGGTCATGTATCGGTGTGCTTTAAAAGCACGCTGGCCAGTACCGATTTAACCCATCATTTGGGCAATTGTTCTTTTGTCTGATGAGCTACTCAAACCAGTCAGCCCGTTCGTCATCCATAGTTTTTTGTGTGCATAATAACCTGGCTTACCGGTTGGCGTCATATGCCATTAAGTGTGACTTCAACAGTTCAGATTGGACGGTTTTTTAATGTTTGCACACTTTTATATCCACCAATGGGTCTTTTGGCGTGGGTATACATGTTGCCTAGAAGATTCAAGTTCAAGTTCAGTTTGGACCGGAACGATAGGATAATCCCGTGAATGTTCCTTCTTTTGCGTATCGTTGGATCGGGAATTGACAGGTCTGCTTGAGATGTTGAAAAGTCTAAAGATTCAAACCATTATCTCAGGAGATCGGCCCACTCGTGACCAACAGAATAACGGGGGAAAAAGGTGAAATAGTTAGACAGGAGATAGAAATATCAACGAAATAAGTAGCCAAATAGCATTTCTCGCGACACTGTGGGATGCCATGTGATTGGGTTTGTTAAAATATTGCAGAAGTTTAGAATGACAGGTAGCGTTATTACTGATTTGGTTTCTCATTCAATACGCACTAGATGATCCAAATTATCCGGATGCCATAGAACAGTAGAATATTTACAATATACTAAGGAGAAACAAAGCATGAGATACGCATAGTTCTTTTTCTCCACCTACAACTGGGACTTCCAGGGTGACATTTTCCAGCATAAAATTAAAGTATGATTAAGTGCGGTGAACTTGCATTATTGGTCATATATTGTTTGGACCTGATGAAATTAACACATCTGTAGACACTTGAAAACCGAATGTTTGCATTATGTTCTGCATGTTGGGAAAAGCTCAAATTCATTCTAAATTTGGTTAGGTTCTCACACGCCCGTACTTGCAATGGTGGCTTGTCCCATAAGTGAGCATACCTTACCAGGAAGAAGTTAAAACGGATGTTTAAGTTCCCATTTTTACGGATAGTTAATAACCCTTATTCCTAGTGGGATAGGTTGAGGAATTTTGCAAATTAAGATCTATTGCGGTTGTATACACCCAGCAATGTATAATGTTGTGAAAGAGAACTATATTCTTTCTCAAGCGGCGCAGCCATAGAGGGAGGCGACAGCGGTCTTTATAGTTCATTGTGGTGGACCGGCCAATAAGAAGTTTCGTGAAAGAACGCTGAAGTTTTCTAAAGCAATTCGATCCGTTCTACGCAGGTGCCAATGGATAATTGTGCAGTGCTCCAACATGGGTCTCACGATTATCTAAAACCTTTCCCGTCTCGCTTTGGGTAGAACAAGGGATTTAGTGATGTAGGTTTTCAATTGCCTGGCCTTTGCTAGCTGATATGAGACATTTTTAGAAAACTTCAGCGATGCGGAATATATTACTCCAAGTTCCCTGACTGAAGAGGAGTTTGGGATGTTCGTATCTGCTAGGGTGATGGAGCCATTTGGTATGCGGAATCGATACCCAAGCACTTGGGATTTTTCAGCGGATAATTTCATGGACCAATTTTGACTCCAAGAGTCCAGCGCAGATAAGTCCTCGTGTAGGTTCTTAAGGCCCGACTCAAGGCTATCGAGTGGAAATGAGTAGGAGTTTAACATCGTCCGCAAAGTGGTATGATCGTCTATGTTTGATGGAATCATATATGGTATTTAGATGGATTAAGAAGAGTAGCGGCCCAAGGACACTGGCTTAGGCAACTGCGCTTGTAACTTCTCTTGAGGAGGAGAATGGCTGACCTATTTTAACGCTCTGTGTCCGCTACTAGGTAGGATTTAAACCAGCTCAGCAATGGGTTGCTGACTCTGTAAAAGTGCAGGATGGACTGCAGTGGTTTATGTGGCACGCCATCGAAGGTCTTGTGCATGTCCAACAGAATGACGATAACTGCCATGCCACTGTCAGCGACCGATGTTACGTGGTCGAAGAATTGTATTTGACATGTTACACAGGATCTCTTAGTAAGAAAGCCGTTGTGCGTTGTTTATCAGATCTAATCTTGGTAAGAATTGAATGAGACCATTCTTGACAACGCGCTCCAGTGCCCTTGAGGCTGCTGCAGTATGATTAATATGGTGATAATTCGTCATTGCAGATCAGGAGACATCTTTGTATTTTGGTGCTATTATCGAGTGTTTCCACTGTGGAGGAAAATCAGCAGAGGAATGTTTTTACCTCAATACTTGATGACAGCTGGAGGAATACCATCGGGTCCTGGCTGAAATGACAGTTTTAAGGAGAGTATACTCCTTTGAACACCACTCAGACTCACGGGAATACTGGAGAGCTCTTCATCTGTGTTCCATTTTAGAAGAGGATGGGACATACTGTTAGCTGTATTGAATGAGGCCGCATAGTAAGAGTTCAATGCTTCATACATTTGGTTAGTGTCATCAGTTGTTGAGCCGTCTTCGAATGTCGGACTTTGGGTTTGATGGTTCTGCTTCGTATTCCTCCTGTTGGGAAATTTTACCAAGATTCGTATATTTGGCGGTAATTTCTGCTTGCAGTGCTGATGTTTTCCTTTCAGTAGAGTCTCATGAATTTGTAGTAAGGTTGTTAAGTTATTGTTTTTGCGATTTTGGGACTTCAGTTTCTTCAATTTTGTGGTAATTTTGAAGCATGGCTTGCGTTGACTACTACTGTTATGGGGGTTGTTCCACATTGTGAGTGCTACTAGGTCGGTACAGGTGTTAAGGTTGTTTTTAAATTCGTTCGTCGCTAAGGTTGGATTCTGTGTTAAGAAGAATTTGTCCCAACCCAGGGTACTGAGGAGATTTTCAAATATGATACAGTCAGTTAGATGGATGCAACGAGTAGACTTGTCAGTCACTCGTAACTTGTTTGCTATTTTAATATACGTGCTGCATAGTACAGTATTGTGGTCGCAGCCCATTAGTGGGCTGTCAACAGTGACGAGCACTGACGGAATGCCGTGATAAATAGCAGATCTAATGTGTTGGCTCTTCTTGTAGGCTGATTCACTTGTTGAGCCCAAACAGTGATCTGAATGCTATGGATTATTCCCATGAAGCTCCCTGACCCTTCCAGTGTGGGCGTCGTCCAGTCAAGATGCGGTAAGTTGAAATCTCCCCATACAAAATTATGTTTGCAGGAAATATTTGAGGCACCGTTGATAGCATCAACTAGTAGTTCAGTCTGGAGAATGATGGCGCTAGGAGATCTATAGATGCAACCCAGAAGGGATTGCTAACCACAACGAATCTCCTAAGTCATTAAAGGTTAGAAGATCAACAGACATCACTGTGATGTCATTTTGAATGTAGATAGCGCATCCGCCTCGTTTGCTCAGGCGATCTTTTCGGAACAGCTGGTAGCCAATAACTTGAAGCTAAGAGGCCCTCATGTCTGAGTTGCACCATGTTTGTGATGAAAACAAAATGGTTTTAAGACAGACAAAAGTTGTAAGAAGATACAATATAGGTAGTAGTGAATAAATGTTTATAACAGCGGAATCTTGAAAATCAACGGAATGAGCTGCTGCAGGGGTGGTTAAGGGGGACTGCATCACAGGGAATGCTGATCCTCAGCAATCTAAAAATTCCCATTTATTAGAATGAATCAAGGGAGGCAAAATCAGAGTACAGAATTCTTTTCGGTAATTCTCATCGGACACAAACATTACATGATGACGAGAACGTGCTAAATGTGCCGGATTGGGCTTCGTATTGAACAGAATGTTTAATTTCACCGGTACAAATCAATAAATCACGGGGTCATTGGAAGTGGCAAGTATGTACAGGGAAACCATAGCCGAAGTTGTAGGCCAAGGTAGAAGTAAAGGACGTACAAACTGTTTTTGCACGCACAATTCTGGCTTGAGGTGGCGGATGAAGTTAGCTTCCGCAATAGACAGAAGATGCATCCGGAATGCGCGTGTGAAACATTCAGGAACAGTATAGATGACTCTAAAATCATTTTCCGTCCCTGCGTGACTGCACTTTAGAACGTGAGATAAGATGGGACTGTTACTGGACTTCGCTTCGCCTTTTTAAAACCACTTTGGGATGTGTTCGCGGATCATATGAGATAGGCACCTCGTGGTACGACCCACGTATCGTGCTCCACAGGAGCACGAGTAAAGATAAACAAGCATTGATCGAGTCACCGGAGGCAGCCTGCCTTTCAAAGGTTTTGCGAGTAAAGGTTTGTTGTAAAATACTATGCGTAGGCGAACCACGAAATAGGTCTTTTCAACAGCGTCTTTCAGGCGTTTGGACAGGGCATCAGCCGCACTGTCACCTTTGAAAGGAATGTACACAATTAGTTCTTTTTGGGGACGTCATCCTTGGTGGTTTTATCTTGCGTTCTTTCAAATGTTTGAGGATGAATTGATCTGGATACCCATTCACTCTTAGCGCGTCGCCGATTCTCTGCAATTCCTTGGTGATTGTGTCCGGTGTGCAAATTCTATGTGCCCGGAACGCAAAAGTGCGGACTAGATTTCGTTTGTACTGTATGGGTACCGCACTATAGAAGTTGATGTACTGTCTAGTCCAAGTTGGTTTTCTATACACCACTCTGCTGCACGATCCATCGGCGTTTCTGATGATATCAACATCCAGGAACGGTAGTCGGTTGCTGGATTCGTGCTCACATGTGAAATGTAGATTCTGGTGCGCATCATTAAAAACACTTTCTCTTCATCATGTAATGTTTGAGTCCGATGAGAATTACCGAAAAGAATTCTTTACTCTGATTCTGCCTCCCTTGATTCATTTTAAGAGGGACTGTTTGCTCGCATTGTTATTGGTGGTGTGTCACAATGAGGCATTCATGATTTGGAACTCTCTAAATTATATTGACTCCAACGAAGAAGATGTTCTAGTACAGAGATCATCTGTTGATTCATGGGGCCTAGTGGTGGGAATCCCGGTGGTAGGGGGTAATGTTGGGGGATTTTGGTGTTCTATAAAAGGATTTTGAGTAATTTCCATGACAGGGAATGGCGGCAGGGCATCGACTAGTTGTTGTGGGAGCAGCTGTGGTCTGCTGTTGTGCGGACTATGCAATGCCCTATGGATTCCAGAATTTCAGTCATTGGCTGCAGTTCCACTTGTGTTAATGTGCTGCCACTCTAGGTTCGGACACAGCTGTGGTATGTGAGGATGTTCAGCCCAGTTTCTGCCATTGATCCTACAGCCAGGTTTAGTGTCACTAGTTGACTCACGTAAGCGTGTACTTCTGGAATAATTTAGCGAGTCATACCGACGCTCTGGAATATGTTGTGGCAGAGACGTTGGGCGTTGGATGTTATCATGTCGTGTTGATGGAGAGCCATTCCATGATTTATAGTGATCTCTTTGATTGGAGGTGGTGCATTTATATTTAAATTGACTGTGGTATGTTTCCTTGTTTCTCACAGCCCTAATTGAGAATTTCGCCCTATGGTTCTGCTGTGTAGGGGATACTGGTGTAGTACACACATCATCTTTTATGTACAAGTTACTCGTAGATGAAGCAGCCGAGGTAGGGTTGGTTTCGGCTGTTATCTCGGTGAGATCTGGTTCCTGGGGTTGTTTCATTTTATTCGGCGAGTTAATAGGTGTAGTGCTGTTCAGTGTATGAACGGCAAGGGTAAAGCTTTTGTACGTGGAGGATATCTCAGGGATACTAACGGTGTTTTCTGTCAAGTTCTACTTCACTGTCCACTCGGTGACTTGGTGGATAGTGAGTTAACACGGAGACTTTCCTTTAAGAGCTAGGCGTTTTTCTAGGATTGTTTGGTCTTTACTGACCATAGTGTTTTTGAAATCGGTTTTTACAGTCATCAGCCGTTTGAATCTCAGAAAAGTAGTAGCAGTTGATTCATCGGAGAACTTTAATAAAACCGGACACGATTTCATTTTTGCAGTTTTCCGAAGTCTTAGACAAACGCAGTTAAACCGATCCATGTTGCAGGCGGAGAAGAAGGCGGTTTTAATTTTTTCATTACTCAGTCTATCGGGTATATTAAATATAATCACATTTTCTGATCTGCGCACGCATTCCTGGGTTTCAAGTGATAAGTGATAAGAATGAACCGGCCGTATATAGTCTATCCAAATTAACGTTAGCTGATTCTTTGATTATTTCACAGAATGAGAAAACTTGGGTCACGGGTGGGTAGAGAGATTTCACGCGCAGACTTGCGTGTTGTTATCGACCAGATTGCGATGACTCGAGAGTAGGGTGGATGTCGCAAGAAGTCCAAGGCTGGTTGCAGGCAGTGCCGCGGTAAACGTAGAAGTGGTGCTTTTCTCCAATATCTGACTTGTAGAGCAACGGATTTACACGAATGTAGAGGCTTGTTGAGGAGCCTTCAGCGTGGTCTAGCTGATGAGATGAGAAGTAGCCTTGTAGGACTCCAAGATGATTAAGTTTGGTAGCTGTGCATACTCAGGGAAAGCGCAAAAATAGCAAAAGGACTAGGGATAAAAAACCGTTGATCTTAGATCCAATCGATTAGTAGGTCTGGATAGGACGCGTTCAGCTTGCTCGAATGAGCATTTGAGCTTGACTGAGGCAAAAATGGTCTCCGACAATAGACAAAGAGCAACAGAGCAAGATTTGTGCGATAAGCACGCCACGCAAATCAAGGTCACGACCTACAGTTCGTATTTACAGCTCAGTAGTATAGAAACGTAAAGGATGAACTATGGAGGAAGTTGGATGTTAACAAAGCGTATGAGTTACCAAGTTGTGGTACAATGAACAAGGAATTTATACGGGTTAAGAAGCGTTGCTTTACAAGTCCCGTTGGAAAGTTGCAGGGGATATCAACATAACAATAATGATGATAAGGATAGTAAATAGTTTTACTAATATAACTATGAAAATAAGGACTTATCTTTTGCTTCGCTGCAGTCCTGCGAACCTCTTAGATTCACAGCATCCACAGTAGACAACAAATAATTCCATGGTGAACTCCAGATGTAGGATGGAGACGTAGTGTTAAGTAACAAAGTGTAAGTAGATGAGTGCATCGTCCAACCGTCTTTTAAATACTATTAGTGTCGGTGCAGAGACGACCGATTCTGGGAGAGCATTCCACGGGTGACAGACACGAATGGAAAAGAAATTTCTGCGGCACTCCCGACGACTGTATTGTTCTGCGAGTTTTAATGAGTGGCCCCTCAACTTTGTATTGCTGCTGAGCTGCAGTAAAGGGCGACACACATGATGTGGATATCGCACAATCAAGTATGCCATAATCAGGTCGCCTGGTAGTCTGCGATAACTTCCACTGAACAATCCCAGTCGTCGCATCCTCTCCTGGTAGGAAAGATTGTGCATTCCGATTACGTTCTTAGATGCCCGGCGTTGTGGCTGCTCCAGTGCATTAAGATCGTATTTCAGCCATGGATGCCAGGCTTGAATTGCATATTCGACATGGGGGCGAACATACGCACTGAGCATTTGTCGAAATATGGAGCTATTTGTCCAAACGCCCATCGCAACAGCCCGACGTGTTGGTTCCCGGTCTTCGAGGCCTTTTCGGATTGCCTGGAGCAACCCAAGTCATCTTGAACCAGGACACCCAAGTCACGTTCGAGAGTTGATTGTTGCAGTACATCCGTTCCGAGTCGGTATGAGTAGCTGCTTTGATGGCGGATAGATAGCACCTTGCATTTACTGACGTTGAAATGTAATAAATTTTGGATCGACCATTGATACACCGTATCTAAATCACTCTGAAGCAAATGTTGGTCGGTGTTCGCCTGGATCCTGCGCCAGATCTTGATATCGTCGGCAAACATTAGGAAGTTTGAAGCGATTTCCTGTGCAAGATCGTTAATAAACACCAAAAACAAACGTGGACCTAGAACCGAGCCTTGCGGCACACCACACTGCACTTGTATGGGGTCCGATAAAGAGGTCCGAACTCTGACCACTAATTGCCGTTGAAGTAGAAAGTTGGCGATCCATAAGCTAACTCAAATGATGTCAGTGCGGCTTAGGACGGTCGATACCGCAGCCTCGCTTGGGTTAGATTAATTAGAGTCCGAATTGTTAGCCTTGACCGATAAAGGCACTTTCGATGAGCAGAACTCAGATGCTACCTGCACATGGTGACAGTATTAATGAAGTGAGCTTAGGCGATGCGTGTGTAGGTTTCACGGGGCTATGCGCGCTCTGAAATAACTATTGAATGGACCCCGACGGCACTGCAGTCAGACTCCTTTTGCATCTTCCAGGAAAAACTAACAGAAGATTATTGAGGTTACTCACAGCCAGCTTTTAAATCAGATAGTCATCCACATGCCCGTAAAAGCACTAGACTGAAGTTTCAGCCAGTTGGACATCATCATTAGTGCGCATCCATGGGATCCATCGGGGTTCGAACCCATGACCACCAGCGGCTTGCACCGCCAATCAGCAGATTGTGCCACTGGGCCACGGGGACAGCTTCGGACCGTCATGATTTACAAGCTAACTGTGGTATAACGTGTCTTATTCTTTACTGCCATGTAAGTTACGAACGTTGCATAAGCTGCTGACTGGAGGTGCAAGCCGCTGGTGGTCATGGGTTCGAATCCTGATGGATCCGATGGACGTGCACTACTGATGATGCCCAACAGGCTGAAACTTCAGTCTAGTGCTTTTACGGGCATGTGGACGACCATCTGATTTGGAAGCTGGTTGTGATGAAACTCAGTTATCTGTAACAAAATCCTTCTACTCATGAATACATCAAAATATATCTGCCCTAGCAGTTTCTAAATGCTGTGTCGTACATAGCTACCGTTAGTGGACCTCGCCTTTCGGGGCCAACCCTGTCCTCTGCAACGTACGCAACTTGCATGGCAGTGGGGGATAAGATGCGCTATACCATAGTTAGCTTGTAAATCATGACGGTTCGAAGCTGTCCCCCGTGGCTCAGTGGCACAATCTGCTGACTGGTGGTGCAAACCGCTGGTGGTCATGGGTTTGAATCCTGATGGATCCCATAGATGCGCACTACCGATGATGCTCAACAGGCTGAAACTGCAGCCTAGTGCTTTTCCGGGCATGTGAACGACTATCTGATTTGGAAGCTGGCTGGGATGAACCTCAATTATCTACATCAAAATCCCCTACTCATGAGTACATAATAGAAGACTAACAACGGCCAAGTGAATCCGAGGTCGGCAATTTTTGAACATCAAATACTGGAGCTTAAGTGAAGTGCAAAGCCTGGTCATCATGTGCAAGATGATCGAGATACCTATGTTGGATTAAGGCACTGCCGTGACCCATCTGCTTCCGTCTGTCCTGCTTCAGTTCGGCTATACTTGCAAGCAAGATGCACTTCACTCACACTTCTATACACCGATACGCCTCTGATACCGCAACAGCCGGGGACAAACCATGCAAACGGAAACAGGGCATACAACAAAGCCTATTGCTGAGCAGTACACAGGCAACGATCTTGACGCGACTCATTTGACGCTGATCCAATCAAACAGAGGAGCCATGGAGCTTGTTCGCAGGTGGCCTACCCTAGTGAATCGTTCAGCGCAGCAGCATTTGCAGATGACTGTGCCGACTTCGACCATTGATCGAGAATGATCGGTGCGTGCCTTATTGGTCTACCCCTTGATCTCTATGATTCCCTTTGATCATTCTGGTTAGTTCTCTCCATTATACCCAACACCCATTGGAGCTCGGGAGATGAAACCTGTCCCGGATTCCTCAGTGGCTATACTTTCGCCGCTAAATTTTTTAGCCAAGACTATGACATAGTGATCTCGGTTACAGTATGCCTAGAGTATGTTTCATTAGCACTAATACACAAACGGTAGCTTGGCGTCATACCAACTCCTCAGTGATTGTTCCGCATACAACTGAGGTTCATAGGTACAACGCGGTCCAACGTGAAGAGGTGGGGCGCGCCTTATATTGCTAACAATATACTAATCACCACCAACTACACTCCATAGGAATAAGCGGAAAACATGTGACTAAATCATGTTCCCTATACCACGTGCAGTCTACGATTCATGCATGTGATTTTTGAACCACCTTCAATGAACTGTTCCTTCACCTGAAGGTCAAGTTGACGCACGTGGCATTGAAAGCACGTGCTATGTTTACGTAAACGGGACGAAATCAACCGGTGTGCGCTGTGATATCGAAATGTCAACCGTTTGATGCAACAGCGCGAATCCGTTTGTAAGTGCCTATTACCTCGTGGTTGGAATGCTTATCAACACAATCCACGCCACAGTGGTCTCACAAGCCCTCAGATTGTTAAACAAAGTGCTAGCTTCCCTAGTTCACCTCCACCGCTCGGTACAGCCCAACCAAATTCCATCAGATTATAGGACAAATAGACCTTAGCTGTGGTATCGATGGTTATCGATAACTATCGGACTGGATCACGTGCAAGGAGCAGATAAGCAATCCGGAACTCATCAAACAGATTGCAGCCTGAATGCCTTTGATAATGTCCGGCATATCGTGGTGTGTGTACCACTGCGAGTCGATTGATCGCTGAATCCGACAGTCTACGCGTTACGACCCCCATCTGCCTCTCCGTCTGACCTTGGTGTGGTTGAACAACTATCTATTCGTGTGCGTGTTCTGACCTGTTCCTGCGTCACCTCTAACGCAAAGTACACTTATCAAGGTGAGCGCTTAGATAGGCTTTGATGTAAACAATAAGAGGACGAGTAGCATTCCAATGATTCAACGTCGCCTATGTTGCGCAGACAACTGCAGTAAACTGCTTAAGATCAGTATTACCTGTTCTAGCTGCATTATATTGTACTATCCGCAAGGTGTAGACAAATCGGTCCAAGAAGTGAGACAGACAAACCAAGTTGCTGACACAATTTGGTTTTGCCCAACATGTCAAGTCATTCCAGTGGTCAACTGTTTGTCTTTGCTCATGAAAAAATGCGATAGGATGACTGAAATAATCGCGCAATTTGTAAATACTAAGATTCCTCCCTCGGAGGTAAATACGGTCACGATAATATCTCACCCGGCCAAAGTAAGCTCTGAGTCTAAACCGAAGAAAAGTGCTAGACGCTCCAACCGCACTGCAGCGTCTGTGACTAAATCCACTGGGTCACCTCACTCCCATAAGTGGGCAACCCTCAAACATGCCTGCTTCCACTTCTCCAACCATAGAGGCTTCACTTGGAGATTCAGCCATGACACCGACAGCTCAGAGCCATATGAAATTCGGTGCAGATAACAAGCAGGTAACGTACGCATCGATTGCATCGACAAACACACCGGGAGGGACACACATAGGTCCACTTTCAGTACCGAGCACGCGTGGCGCAAAGCAGCTTTCACCGTCAACTCCATTGGTGTCCTATAAATAACGCGAATTGTCGGCAAAAAGTATAAAGCCAACACTCGCTAGACAAAACCACGTTGCGTTAACTCTCGTGTGCACCAATGTTCCCGAATCCAAATCTGGAACAATAAAAGGCAAGTTGCAAGACGATCGCAACCAGTGGAGTTCCATCTGCGAGGCAATGAACTTTCGGGTTGAGCCTGCAATGCTGCAACGCGTAGCGCGTCACCCGACCTCAGTGCACTCTGGTGAACCTCGAATGCTTCGAGTAACACTAAACTCAGCAGATGAGACAGAGGCTGTCCTGCTCTCAGCAGTTCGTCTTCGCAACTCACCGAGCGGGGTGCGCATATTACCGGATCCAACTGGGAAAGATTGCCCAACTGAAGCAGTTGAGCAACGCGGCATCCCTAATAGAGATAGCAAGAAAACAATATTTGTTCATGGTGTTCCTGAGCTTCTGCATTCTTCTAATCATGATGCACAAACTCATGACCGAGAGCAGTGGTGCTACATCCGCGAAGCACTCTCGTAGACAATGTTATTGCCAAATCCCTGACAAGAGTTCCGTCATCACCTAACTACAAGGGCTGCGGTCCAAGGCTAATTAAAGTAATACTACACTCCGAGGGAATGACGCAAGTTCTGTTGGACAGCTGGTTAAAGTTTCGAGCTAGGCTGCCAACAGAGATCCGGCTAAAAGCAGCAGGCGAACGACCAAAAGTCGGAAGCAATTCAACGGAACTTGCAAACGCAACAAATTCCTTATCTGCACAGTCCTGCGGAGAGACCGACACAACCGCGCCCACGGCACACAGGAGGACCGAGCACAGCACCAGTGAAACTTCTGTTCAGGAACGCTTAATAATGCCATGCAACACGACTGAAATACATAAACCAAAAAAACGATTAATTGCCGGCCACCTAACGGCCGGCTTAAAAGCGAACACAAACTTGACATCTATCAATGAACTCCTAACAACAAAAGCCCTATCTTGCATGTATACAAACGCCCAAGGCCTTCTAAGCAAGTTGGCAGAACTTAGAGAACTCCATGCCTCACAACCGCGGGACCTCGTCATGATTACAGAGACATGGTTAAACCCTGAGATAACCGATTCTGAGATCAATTTACCCGGTATGTCACTGCTTCGGACCGATAGAACCGGAAGGGGGGCGGTGTGATTCTTTATTATAATACAAACCTCCGATGTGAAGTTATCGACCACCCGGAAATCCGAGCTCCCGATTCGCTTTGGTGCCGCCTATGGTTGCGAAACAAGGACACATGTCTACTAGCCGTGATTTATCGCCCACCAAACTCAACTTCGGAAATGGACTCCAAACTGAACCACGTTTTCCAGTTTGCTTTGAACAAGTCCTACACCCACATTCTTATCGCGGGAGACTTTAACGTGCATGACATAGAAACGCCAGCAACCGACGGTATGCAGTTTAAAGCCTGCTTGCAAGAGCTTATTGCTAGCCACCCTCTTTACAACCACGTAACCTCCCCCACCAGATTTCGAACTGCTAACAAGCCGTCGATACTGGATCTTGTGCTCACTAACGAAGAACTCATGGTTAGCGGGATAGTTACAAGCACACCACTGGGTCGTAGTGATCATGTAACTCTTTGACTATATTTGCTATGCGAAGTACCCTGAAAAGGAGGAGGATAAAGTGCATACCGTCACACACTACAACATGTTGTCTAAGCTTGTTAAGGATACATCTTGGACTTTCTTAACCGAATGCCCCCCAGATGTTGCCTGGGAAACATTTACAAGGACGTTTAGTACACTGGTAGCGCACGCATCAGAGCAGAAGTCCTTCCAACCCAAAAACAAGCGTAATTCATTTCTGAGGAGCAGGACACGTAAATGTATGTCCCGGAGGGATTTGGCATGGCGAGATCACCAGGACTGCTCGAATGTCGAAACCTGGACTGCATACGTGACCCATCGTAACTTCTGTGTGAAACTGATCCGCGAAGACAAGGTCACTCATCAGCAGAAGTTAATGAAGCGATTCTGCACGAATCGCAAACTCCTGTACAGGCACGTTAACGGCCTTCGAAAGGTGAAGCGAGGGGTTCCAGCGCTAGTCACGGCTGATGGGTGCACGCGATCAACAATGGAAGCAGCTGATCTCCTACGGCTTCATTACTCCCAAACTTTCCAAGAGGTAACGAGCACAAACATTCTCCTCATTTCTAATACTCCACCATCTGGTTTAGAAAACATCACCTTCACTGCGGAAGCTGTGTTGAAGAAGTTGTTATCCTTGCGTATCCACAGTTCTCCCGAAGCTGACAACATCCGACCAAAGGCTCTACAGGCAGTAGCTATTGATCTAGCAGCACCACTGGCTATTTTCTATCAACGATGTTTAGAGGAGAACCGTATTCCACCAGTATGGAAGCCAGGGGTCATCACTCCTATTCATAAAGGAGGTAGCCGCACTGATTCTGCCAACTACCGTCCAATAACACTACTTCCCGTACTATCCAAAGTGATGGAATCAATCGTCGCAGATGCGCAGATGGAATACCTAGAAAGCCACAGTTTAATAGCCCCAGAGCAACATGGCTTTCGTCAAAAGCATTCGTGCAATGGTTGGCGGCATCCGGTTTCGGATTTGCCTGTCACTGTGGCAAGCCACAGGACGCCTGCGCCTACAGAGGGACCATGGATGGCTTGCGCTGCACCACCCACAGCTCCAACCACATACCCCATATCCAGTGTAAACCCGAAGGAATAAGACCGGGAGGCATGCGGATGGGAACCACGTTTCATCAACGGAGCCGGCCCACACTCCTTCACAGGCAAACACAAGCACACTGTATTTGGGAATCAAGCGCACACAAGGCGGTGGCTGGACTGTAGTCCGCTCCACACTGACTGCATGGAACCACTCTTTGATCCTAACACGGCCACAAGGACCGTGCACCCCGTCCCCTCCAGCAACGACCAACTGTCTCCTGGAGCCAGTATGGACGAGGTAGAGGGTAATAGACAGGTAGGCACCTTGTCAACATGCACATCAAGCGCATCCACACCGGGGATATCAAACAACAGCCAAACACTTGAAAGAGAGAAAGAAAAAGAGAAAAACTCGATTAATGCATAAGGAAACGGTGATATAAACCTTAATTAAATAGCATATGTAATAAGTTGATTACAAACAAATCCTAGCTAAGTGCACGAGGTCAGAAAGTATAGTTCACGGAATGCCACGAACGCAAAAATGTTATGGAAATCGAATACAATTGGCTTAGGCGATGTGTGCAAGTTAATGAAATAGAGTACAGGGAGATATTTATATGAGAAAGAAAAGCATTAAGGTAAAAACTGTAAACCCACCACCTGAAATAAAGAGACTTAGCATGCAAGCACGCGGTTAGTAAATCGAATTCAGCGTGCCTACAAACGCTGCGCCGGCTCGCCGTAATTCTCTGCAGGACCCGTCGTCACTTCTGTAGTGGCCCCTAATGGCATAGCTCATGGCCCACTAGACATTTATATGAGAAAGAAAGGCATTAGGAAAGAACCGAAAACCCACCACCTGAAATAAAGAGACTTAGCATGCAAGCATGCGGTTAGTAAATCGAATTCAGCGTGCCTACAAACGCTGCGCCGGTGCTGCCTACGTTCACTGCGGGACCCGTCGTCGCTTCGGCAGTGGTCCCGAGTGACCTCTCTCATGGCTCACTAGGCCTGCCTGACTAAGGCACTCGCGACCGCATGTTCTACAGCACCATGCACTCGATGTCGATGGAGTACAATTCATCGGTGCTTGCCGCTTCCGCACTTGCCGCTTCTTCTCTGCATGCATGAGGGCTTTCTCCCGCACTTCAGCAACTGCCTTCGTGATTAGATCGCGCCATGCACGCCGATCAACCGCCTTCGATTCCCATGATCTGCAATCAAGATTAGAACGTGTGAGGCTCACTTTAATCATGTCCTGGTAACGTAACTTGGTTTCCCCACATGCCGCTTCCCAATACTCAGCTGACCGTATAAAAGTTGTTTCGGTATCTGCGTCGAATCCATACGGCTCACATGACCGAGCCATCTCAGGTGTCGCAGTAAAAGTATGCAGTCCACTGCATACATCCCACTTCGGCGCAACACTTCCGTGTCTGCGACTCTGGCGCCCCAACCGATCCGCAAAATTCGTCGCAGACACTGCTGATGGAACCGCTCGAGATATCGCACATCCCGACGGTACATCGTCCACGTTTCACTGCCGTATAGAAGAACGGACAGTACCATGGATTTGTACACCATCAGCTTCGTGCCAATGCTAAGCTGATGGTTGTTCCACACTCGGTACTCTAGCTTCCCGAATGCCGCTGCCGCCTTCGACACGCGATACGCAACTCAACGTGTAGCTGCTGATCAGTCGATATCACACTCCCAAGGTAGCAAAAGCGGGAGGTGGTTTCCAATACTTCAGCACCAATGCTGATTTGCGGCAATATTGAAGATTGCACCTCCGGTGAAGGCTGAAAGATACAGACAGTTTTGCTTGTGTTGATGGTGAGCCCGAATTTGGCCGCTGTCGAAGCCAGAGCACTAGTCATGTGCTGCAACTCATCCGCGCTGTGTGAAAACAACGCACAGTCGTCAGCAAACAGCAACATACGGATAGTTGTCTCACAGACTAGAGTTCTCGCACCGAAACGACGGATGTTCAGCAACCCACCATCAATACGGTGCTCCACACGAACACCGTAAGCACAAGCCGCATCAAAAGCACAAGACAACATTGCATGAAGATGTATATTAAACAGGGCAGGAGCTAAGACACAGCCTTGCTTCACACCAGAGACAACTGCAAAGTCATCCGAGGTCTCTCCACTCAGCTGCACCCTCGCTCGCATACCACTGTGCAGACATTCAATTAAACTTACAAACTTACGCGGGCAACCAAACTTACCCAACACCAGCCACAATGCCTCGCGGTTCACCGTATCAAATGCCTTGGTGAAATCAACAAAAAGCGAGTACAATGTCTGGTGTCGTTCTCTGCACTTCTCTTGCAACTGAAGAGCCGCAAACACCATATCTATAGTGCTGCGACCCGAACGGAATCCACACTGCTCTTCCGCCACGTTAGGTTCCACAATCTGACTCACGAGGCGATTGAGCAGGATTCGGGCAATCACCTTGCCCACACAACTCAGCAAGTTGATGCCACGATAATTCGTGCAACATTGCTTGCTCCCTTTGCCCTTGTACAGTGGTAGCACAAGGGCATCCTTCAGCTCAGGAGGCACCTCCTCCTCAATCCACACGCGTTGCACCAAGTGGTGCAGCGCAGTCAACAACGCGGGTCCACCGTGTTTCAATACTTCAGGTGGGATCCCGTCGGCTCCGGCACACTTGCCGTTTCGCAGCTGAGCAAGTGCTCTCTGCGTCTCATCCAGTGTCGGCGTATCCGCCAGATCCGCCTTCACATCGTGCTGCTTCAGGCCGTTCAATGTAGGCCAGTCGATCTCTGAACGGTTGTTCAAGAGACAGTCAAAGTGTTTTCGCCAGACCTGCATTATGTCTGCAGTCTGGGTGCAGGTAGCGCCTGAACTACCATCGATCAGTGTCCTCAGCGGCTCCAATCTCGGTCCATACACCGCCTTCAAGGAGTCAAAGAATTCCTTGTGTTGGCGGCGTTCGGCGTAGCATTCCATCTGCTTCGCCTTCTCCGTCCACCATGCATTTTTAATGCGACGGAGCTCTCGGGTCAGTCGCCGTCGAAGTTTGCGAAACTGACTACTCTTCCCCAAGTCACTGGGGTCTGCAACATGTGCAGCAAATGCTGCATTCTTCTCCGACACCAATGCGCCAATCGTCGCATTGTTGTCATCAAACCAATCAGGCCGCTTACAGTTTGCGCGCCCGATGGTCTCCTCGGCAGCAGCTGTCACCTGGTCGCGAATGTGGTGCCACAGGTCGCCCACTGTGGCTATGCAGTCCACATCACACAGGCGTGCAGCCATCGCCTTCTCCAGCTCAGTACGTTTCGCCACAGTACCGAGGGAGAGAATGTTAAATTTACGCCGATTCACGGCGGGAGTACAATACATAGATTTACGAAAATATATGTACAGTTTGGTCCGAACCAATTTGTGATCAGTGCCACACTCAGCTCCACGCAGTACACGTGTCATGCGCACTTCACGCATATCACGCTGACGTACGATGACATAGTCGAGCAGGTGAGCGTGACCACTCCGTGGGTGCGTCCAAGTTGCTATATCACTCGCACTCAGTGCAAACCGAGTGTTCGTGATCTTCAGGCCGTGAGTGGCACACAGTGAGAGCAGCCTGTCACCGTTCGCATTCGCTGAACCAATGCCATGCGGACCGATAACATCTGTCCACGCTGATGCATCACGCCCAACGCGCGCGTTGAAATCACCCAGCAGAAATAGTCGGTCGCTCCTCGGCACAGACCGTATCACGGAGGATAGCTCAGTGTAGAACTGATCACGCGTGTCATCAGGATAACACATGGTCGGACCGTACGTGCTTATAAAAGTAGCAAACTTACCTCTTCCGAGTCGTAGGTGAACAGTCATCAGTCGCGCGCTGATGCCTGTTGGTTCACCCACCAGCTGGCCATTCAGGCGATCGGATATTGCAAATCCGACCCCATGTTCACGTGGTGCTGAGGCGGCGTTGCCCACCCAATAGAATGTGTAGCCAGCACCTGCTTCATGTAACTTACCTTGCTCAGCGAGCCGAGTTTCACTGAGCGCCGCAATATCGATGTTGTAGCGCGCCAGCTCCATCGCGACCAGTGCAGTGCGTCGCTCCGGGCGCTCGCTGGAGTTCCGGTCCAGTAGTGTGCGCACGTTCCAGCACCCGATGCTGAGTGCTTTGCGCGCAGGCGTACGATTGCATTGGTGGGCAATCGCACGCGAGGTGGTCGTTGTGCTTCGGAGGTTTGCTTGAGGGACTCCACCCGGAGCCTTTGGCTCAATAGCCTGACCCACAAGGCAGTGGAGAGCAGATCCAGCTCGGGAATGTGATGGCAGAGACAGATTGGGATCTGCTTGACGGCCGTCACACGCAGCCTTGGAGGTTCTGGAACAATTATCATATGTTTTGCGACCGTAATTGGATACGCACCTGCGACCACGGCCAGACGCAGGTGGGTTTTGGCGGGTTTGCACCAATTTGACCAGGGGCTGCCTGGCTTGAGGCGGGCAGTAGCAAACCATTGAACACCCGGAGGTGTCCTCCCACCGTCAGAGACAATGCGTGGCCCTCGTGCTCTACGCCATTCGAGCTTTGAGAATATAACCCGTAAACCTGTTGTCTCCCATGGCTAGGTTTTACGGGAAGTGGGCCATCGACCACTTCCTAACCTCCGAAGAGGATGGACTAGGATACTGCCAGGGCGCCCAATCCTGACAGGAGAACGATTCGGGTCCTCAGCCAAAGCCTTCGATTAAATGAACACCCGAAAGGCAGCGAGTCTAGCACATGGTCACTTCACTGACTCATGCGGATTGGTGTCCTGGATCTCAGCAGGGAGAAGGGCGAAACCCAACTCCCACCCAGCGGTCGCCACGTGGAGGCGCCCAGGACATGAGACTATGGCGCAGCAGTAGCAGCAGTGGGTAGACCATCTGTCAGGATCTAGCCACCACCAGCCTCAGCGCACCATAGGCTCTCCCGCCAATTCGTGTAATACTAACCTATTAATTGCACGTAATAGCTGGACTGAAGCTGTTGATGATGGAGTAGGGGTCGATGTCATCTACCTGGACTTTTCAAAATATTTGATCGCTTAAACCATCGCATTCTCCTTTACAAGCTTCGTAATTACGGCATTGGCGACCCAATCCTGAGTTGGATTGACAATTTTCTACAAGAACGACGGCTAGTGGTGAGAGTCCGAGAATCATTGTCTGATGCAATCGATGTGGCGTGCGGAGTACCACAAGGCTCGGTTCTTGGACCTCGTCTATTCTTGGTGTTCATTAACGATTTGGCGAGATCAATTACTTCCGATTTCTTATTTTTCGCTGATGATATCAAGATATGGCGAAGGATCAGAGGGCCGGAAGACCATGAACGGCTCCAGTGCGATCTTAACAAGGTGTCGAACTGGTCACTTCAAAACGCCCTACCGTTCAATGTAGACAAATGTCGCGTTGTACAATTACGCCATAGACATAACTACACCTATTTACTTGGGACAAACGGATTGCAGAATAGCTCCCAGGAATGTGACCTAGGTGTGATCGTACAGAGCGACCTCAACTGTACAAAACAGGCTGAGGTAGCTGCGAAAAGAGGCAACCAGCATGTCGGTATGCTGCGAAGGGCATTCGGGAGATTTGACCCATCAATCTTCCCAATGAGGCACAATTCCTACGTGCGCCCGCATGTTGAATACGCTATCCGAGCTTGGCAACCTTGGTTGAAGCGCGACCTAGAAGCGATAGAGGCACCACAACAAAGAGCAACAAAGAATGTAGAGGGCCTGCGCTATCACTCTTACCACCGAAGGCTGAAGTTGCTGGGAATTTTCAGCGGACGCTATCGAATGCTGCGCAGTGATCTCATATTAGCGTATCAAATATTGAGTGACCCCAATCACGTATGCCGCCATTTGCTGAAACTTAGCCACAACACGCAGCTCAGGGGTAACTGCTTAAAGCTGAAGGAACAATACAGCCGTCTAGAGTGTCGACGGAATTAATTTTCCCTTCGGGTTTGCAAACCTTGGAACGCACTCCCAGACTCAGTTGTATCCTCTCCTACCTTGGATGTTTTCAAAAAACGATTAGATGTTGCTCTTAGCTCCCAACATTTTGTTACCTAAACTTCCCTACTGTGGATTACGCCAAGCATGCTTTTCAACAGGATTTATGTATCAAATGGACCTAAGTGAGCGAGCATATTTTACTTTTCTCACTCTTTACCTCAATGATCACTGCACCCCAGTGTCTTTCTGAACGTTTACGCTCGATAATTTATTTTAATTTTGCACTGATGTTACTTATCAAACTATTCATCTCGGCAGACGTTCGATAGATGACCCAGACATATTTTGATTTTACCATATTCACCTCAACCATCCTACGGGACGCGTCAAGCACTTGCTTTTATCCCGTGATAAATCATTGTTCAATGTTCATTGATGGTGTACGAAATGAGGAGTTCACATATATTTGAGGAAATGAAGACGCGTCTTATAACGAAATGCCAACAAGTTGAGGCGTGTCGTCACCAACCATATGTATGTATGTATATAATCTCAGCAGTCTAGCAATTGACACAGATCCAATAGAAAACCATGGAGATTAGCGAATACGGAAAGTCATCGCGTCATAATCATCGTGGCATAGTGGTTGAAGGTGAGCAGCACACTTCAGCTAATATGCCGCAGGAAGAATGGAACATTTTGACCACAAGTAAAACAAAACGTTTTTGGTTTGTTTTTCACACGCCGGTTTTTCTCTTTTTTGTCATTTTCCATGTTTGAAGTAGTAAACATGTGAATCAATACCACTGTACACAATTCTACCACTGATTCCGCTTGCGGGCCATGTCTTCAAGAGTGTTAAGCCATTCGCACTCCTCATGTTTGAGTCCCCATCCTGGAAGACGTATGGATCCAACAGCGACTAGGCACGACGTCAGCGATTTCATGTGCTGTCGCCAAGTGGAAGGCTGACCACCACGCGGTCAGCTCCAGCCAGGTCCTTGACGAGCGAGTAGAGCGCGGCGCGGTAGACGCTCAGGTGCCATGCGCAGGACAGTAGCGAGCCATCTCAACTGATGCAGTAAAACCAGTTTGTTGAAGGGAATACTCTCATTCCCCAAGATGCGACGTCGAACGTCACTACCATTAACTCGATGTGGCCACCAACTACGAGCAACCGTTATCGAAGGCAGAGAGACGATGCATGTCTTCCACGCAAATCGACCAGGACTCTCTCTCCCATACAATGACACTGAGCGAACAGATGCGCTGTAAACGCGGCCCTTTAGCGAGAATGCGACATCGCGACGACACCGCAAGTGCCTCAGATTGGCAAACGCTGATCGAGCTTTAGCGATGCGAAGAGAAACTTCTTTGCTGATAGTGCTGTCAGCAGAAACACAGCTCCCAAGAAAGACGAAACTAATATGAATCAATATCAGTCAGTTCAGAATAAAGAATTCTTTTCGCTAAACTCTCTTTGGACCGAAACGTTTACATAACACTGATTTTGGGAAAAGCGTTAACTCGGGCTGGGATTGACTTCTGGAATATTTGAATGATCACAATCGATAACTTGAGACAGAGATGAGGATGGTATGCCAAGTGAATTAAATAAACATGCGTACGCAAAGCTCAGTAGTCCAAAGTAATTCAGAGAACAAACAAATAACCAAGTAACAGTGTCCGTTGGCCAAGGAAGTAGTATCGGCCATATGAATCGATTTTGTACACATAATTCCGGCTTCAGATGGTAAATGTAGATAGCCCCGGCGATGAATAAGAGCTGTTTGCGGAATCCTTGGGAGAAATGTTCACGTAGTGAGTAGATGACTTTGAAGTCAATCGCTGAAGCTGTATGGCCATATTCAAGCACGTGCGACTTGATTGAGCTGTCTGAAGACGTCATTTCGCCTTTGTAAAACCATGCCGAGATGTGTTCACGAATCCTCTGAGATAGGCGCCTCGTCGTACGACCCACGTATCGTGCATCACAGGAGCATGAGTACTGATAAACGATCATTGAACGGATCAAGCACGGCAGTCTATGCTTCAAGGGTTTTGTAAACAATGGCTTGTTATGAAAAAGGATTCGCAGGCGGGCCGAGAAATAAGTTTTCTCAACAGCATCTTTCAGACGTCAGGATAACATATCACTTGCAGAATCACCCTTAAAAGGTATACGTATGAAAAGCTTTTTCTTAGGAGCAATGCTCCTGGCTAGCCGAACAACCTCCTCGTGGTGCCAGCTGGGTGGTTCGGGTTTAACCCGTTCCAGCAAATAGTTCGGCGGCAGTGTTCCAGGACGTGGTGGGTTTTCGCCCGGCAAGCGTTCTCCCTATAAAAAGCCACACATGTCTGCTTATCAACACTGTGAGGTGGCGGATGTGACTCGCCACAAAATAAAGTCACTGACCCGTGGACATCCGGAAAATGGTATCCAACCCACGGACCCCAATCGCTTATTCTCACATTCCTACCGATAACAAACAGTCAAAAATTCTGCGGCACATTCAAAAATACAAGCTACATTCATAGACAATTGCATACATATATACACCCATACACCTACATTCACTGTTATGCCAAACATGTACTCTTTGTACATTTTGATCACACTGTGTTAGCTAAACATGATCATGCCTGTACAGGTGTGCCTCGCAACGTCGAGAATAAAAGTTTATTTGTTTATTTATTTAGGTGGCTTCTCACTGCGTATCTTCAAATGCCTCATGATAATTTTATCAGGATAACCATCCTCCCTGATGGCGTCGCTGATTCTCCGTCGTTCTTCGTTGACGGTATCCGGTGTACAAATACGGCGCGCCCTGAAGGCGAGAGATCGGATTATGCTGAAGAGGTACTAGGCTGTGGAAGTTAGTGTACTGCCCAGTCCATGTGCGCTTTCTGAGTACCTTTCTGTTGCATGATCCGTCCGAGTTACGGATAACCTTTGCATCCAAGAAAGGTAACCGGTTTCCGAATTCGTGTTCACAAGTGAAGTGGAGATTCTCGTGTGCGGCATTGAAAGCTTTCATCGACTGTTCCGAATGTCTTTGGATTTGCAAAGTACGAAAGTGTCGTCAACATACCGTACGTACATTTCGGTTTCACGGATGTGCGTTGCAAGTAGGCCATGTTCCAATTTCGCCATGAAAATATCAGCCAGCAGCGGCCCCAAAGGAGATCCCATGGCCATTGCGTCAAACTGACGGTACATTTCACCATTGAAGGTGAACTGGACATTTAATGTGTAACGAAGTAGCACCTCCTTTAGCACATTCTCCGGAAAAGTGGCGTTCAAGTTGTGCACCTTCGAGAGTGAGCACGGGAGCAGGTGAAAGCCAATACTTGAGCAGTACTTTACACTTCGATGGAGCGAAGCCCATGTCATACATAAACGCCGCAACTGCCAAACGATCCAGAATAAGTTGCATACCCTGAGGATCGTCACCAAGTAAGGCGATATCATCAGCATAATCTAAGTCGGTCACGCGCTCTTCCGGTAGAAGCTCTAGGCCAAAATGTTGGATACCTTCTAGATTATTCGACAGAACGTCTACGATTGCGAAATTGAAGAGGAATGGGGACACGGAGCAGCCCTGTCGCATACCGCTATTGACAGCGAATTACGAGGAAAGCTTGCCATAGACCCTCATTCTGCCGAATGTATGAAGGTAAAGTGCTCGCAAGATGGCGGTATATTTCTCTGGCGCCCCGTTCTTTAGCAAGTAATGCCGTAAAGCAGTTCGATCAACGGAGTCAACAGCGGCGGGTATGTCTAGGAATGCAACGATAGTGAGCCTGTGAACATGGACGCCACAGCTTACCATTCCCGCAGTGTAAAAAGTCAGTCCTTCATGGACAAAACGTATATTCTGCAAACAAAGGGACCAGGCGAAAACGCAGGCCCCGGGAGAATGAAACATGTCGGTATATACAGCTAGTTGGATCCATAATTAACGACCTTTGTGAATGCATGACATTTTTCCTTTGATTCAGTCAAACAAACTCACTCCAATGCGTCCAAGTGTTGGCCAATCAGCGTGCATGTGAGAAACGTGTGAACGTCCAATCAGCTGCCGCCTTTCCTTGCGGCAGCCTAACGGCTTCTTTGCTGGACTGGCACCGCACGTTCGTTCGACTGTATACTCCCATCACACGCAGTATATGGAAACAGAACATAGAAAGGAGTGTTGTGATTGCCAGCAACTGGTCTATTGTGCTTTAAGATTTGGTTGCTCTTGACATCGTTTTTCGTCCTTTTTAAGCACAGTCCATGTTATTTCTGGGGTATGTCGGAGTACACAACAAAGATGCATGAGTATATAATAACAAATTTGCCGCAAGTCCAGTTACCTCATTTATATTTATTATTCGTTCCCTTTTTACTAGGTCACACTTCCCTGGCGACCCTCATGCAAACATGTCAGGTGGTAAGAAGAACCCAACGGATTCTGCTCCCCACTTCTTACTCCCCATGCCCCTTATTGTTTTTCCACGTTCCTTCTTACTCGCATACGCCTAGCGTATAGTTTAAAAACAAAACGCCTGAGCCGGTTGAATAGTACCTTACATATAGTAACACGATCTCCAGTTCTTTTTGTCTCGGCCTTTATGAACAGCTGCCGAGCTGGAAATAACTAAATACGTTCCTCTTTCACTGCACCTTGCCAGAACGTTATAAGGTGTAGAAATCCTTTAACCTAAATTAGATTATATATTCGAGGTGTTTCGCTGTGGCACCTCCTGAGCTTGACACCGCATGACCGGTTACCTCCTCATTTAGAGATAGCCTAAGCTAGAATGGAACTCGATGCCTAGTGGTTAAAGCCTGATGCCTTGCTCATTATGACTCTAAGATCCATGAGCAACGCTTGGCAATGTTTGGCGGTAAGGAATTCAAAGTTGGATTTGGAGTAATCACCAGATGAATGGATGGCAACATGCAATCCATGTCCAGACTTCGCTTCCCTTTGAAGCAGACCGGTCATTCGGATCCCAAGGACCGTATCCGAATTGGAGGTGGTTCCGTGTTGCTTCGCCCACCATTGACACCCCAACTTTGAACTCCTTACCGCTGTGCCAAGCGATTGTTCACGGTTCTTACTGACATAGTGATCAAGACTTCATCCTTTAGCCACTAGGTCTCAAGTTCCACTCCAACTCAGGCTATCTCCATCTGATGGGGCCAAATGGGGATGAAACTACTCATGAGGTGCCAGTGTTGGGAGAAGCAACAGCGAAACATCCTTTCGAATACGGTCGTTGTGATCGGAATGACCGAGATCTATTTCAAAGTGAACTGTGGTTTGAAGAGATTGCGTGTTGCAATCCAACCACATGGCGGGTACTGCGAATCCAACTTTAAATTCTGTTCAGTAATATCAAATGTAAGTTTTTGCACTTCTCTTGTCACCATACAATTACTCTTCATTCCTCACCCAAGAAAAATAAAATTTAGTTCCGCCCGGCTGGATCGATAGCACGCACATGTGACTCCTCTGGACGCAACACGCCTGACCCCCCTGACCCCAAACCAGCGCCGATAGCCATGCAACGAAAAGTGAAGCGAAGTCAAACACGGTGCGTCAGTATCATTGTCCGCTTGCTACCCCTAAAAACAGCACGCCTACTGTGAACATGTTTCGTAAGAAGTACAAATGCAAGTCATGCGCTAAAGTGGTAAAAAATGGTC
>OX104069.1:14768436-15109305 GCA_944474145.2 Dicrocoelium dendriticum
GTGGATTTTCCAAGTCATGGGTGTTGAAATCTCCTGCAACGAGGATGTGGCTTGATCTTCTGATTAAGCACGGAGCGAAAAGCGGAGATAAGTCTGTTGTCCCTTTTCGGTAGTGGATTTCGGTGGTCGGTAAACCACAGAGAGAAGGCTATCGTCGTTGCGTTCCAACCACAGTTTGCACCAAAGGACGTCGGTGACACAAGTCTGGGGATCGTCCTATGAGCTCACAACGAAGGTTCGTTCGGCAATAAATGAGCACGCCACCGCCCTTGCCCGTTCTGTCGTTCCGGAGAAGTGACATACCCGGTTATGGCAATCTCACAGTCTGTGATTTGCGCCGCTCAGCCAGGTTTCGGTGATCATTAATGATGTCTCGAGCTCCGAAGCCAAACGGTGACGGTGAGTTCTACCAACTTACTTATGAGGCCTTGTGCATTAGTATACATGCAGGATAGTGCTTTTGTAACCAGGAGTGAGTCGAACACAAATACAATTACTCTTCATTCCTCACCCAAGAAAAATAAAATTTAGTTCCGCCCGGCTTGATCGATAGCACGCACGTGTGACTCATCTGGACGCGACACGCCTGACCCCCTCTGACCCCAAACCAGCGCCGATAGCCACGCAACGAAAAGCGAAGCGAAGGCAAACACGTTGCGTCAGTATCTCTGTCCTCTTGCTACCCCTTAAAACAGCACGCCTACTGTGAACATGTTTCGTAAGAAGTACAAATGCAAGTCATGCGCTAAAGTGGTAAAAAATGGTCTGGTGTGTACCATGTGTATGAAATCCTATCAAACTACCTGCCATGGGACGGGGTCGACACAAACAAACACCGCAGGGGCGTTTTTGTTCTGCCAAGTATGCAATTCTATCCCATTTGTTAGCTGTCTAGCTGTGCCAATGAAGAGGTGTGAAAGACTAACAGTAGCGGTTGAGCAACTGGTGAGCGCGAGTTGCACCCATGGGAGGAAACGGACCTGCAATTGTATATGCAAATAACACCCCGAATTCCCTAGTCAGGCCGAAGAAGAGAGCCAAGCATCCCAGCATTACCCCAACGACTCAACCTCCAGCAGTACCAACTCCATTCTCTCTTCCTCCTATAAGTAAAAACATTGTCTGCAGCGCGCCTGCCTCAACTTCTCTACAGTGTATTGCACAAAGTATTCTGTTCGTTACACATGAGACCGTAAGCTACAGTCAACCAGCAATAGTGAACAACCCGGCAACGTACGCATCGGTTGCTGCCAAGCAAACACCGGAAATAGCACCGGTAACCTTTGTGCCCGAACTAGAGAAAACAAAAGTGTCGCAGCACGGATGGCAACCATCAGTGCCGTTCACAAATTCACCAAAAACACCGGATACTAAGGTTCCAAATCCAAAACCAGTAGCCACCAGGCGCAACCATGGTGCCTTAAACATTGTGTGCACAAATGTCACCAAATCCAAATCCAATACAATTAAGGGTAGGCTGACGGACGATTGAAATCAGTGGGGTTCCATCTGTACGTCGATCGGTGTTCATGCTAATCCCAAGACATTAAAAAGAATCTCGCGCCACCCAAACGCGTTGCACTACGGCGAACCCCGGTTACTTCAGGTAACACTGAACTCGGCGGACGAGACTGACGCCGTTCTGCTGTCTGCGAATCGTCTGCGCAACGACTCCAGTGGAGTGCGTATACTACCGGAACACCCGTGGGAAGAACGTTCATCGGATCCCGCTAACAAAGAGAGGTACAGATAAAGTCAGGATAAGAAAACTGTGATTGCCGACGGTGTTCCTGAGCTTACAGGTTCCTTTTCCGACGATGTTGAGATGCATGACCGCGAGAAATGACACTACGTCCGGGAGGCTCTTTCTCTCAAAAATATCTTGGCCACCTCGTTGACAAGGATCCCCATATCACCAATATATACCTGGTGAGGTCCCAGGCTGTTAAAACTTGTGTTACAATCAGAACTAACGGCACAAACCTTTCCAGAGAACTGGACTAAATTCCGTTGCAGATTGCCAACAGAAATTCATCTGAAAGCAGCGGGAACACCAGCAGCTTCCAATGACAATTCAATAAAGGCACAACTCATAATGAATACGCCAACTGCAGGACTCGACTAGGGGACGGTTCCAAGAGTAGCTATACTATCCGGAGGGACACAGCAGAGAACGAGCAAACACCGTGATCCGAGGCATCTGATACTTGAATAGATACCAAATTCGTCTCGAGAGTCTGCAACCCATCCAAAAAACGATTAGTCGCTGACCCCGTATTGGTCGGCGTAAACTCACTTGCTTCATCCATCCAATCTAACACACTTTTGGTCTCCGAGAAGCTCTCATGCATGTACACAAATACCCAAGGTCTATGCAGCAAATTAGCTGAATTAAAACTTCGACGCATGTCAGCAGCTTGGGACCTCATCGCTGTCACCGAAACGGGTTTGCGCTGTAAGATAACGGATGCCGAAATTGCGTTAACTGGCATGTTCGTTGTCCGGAATGATCAAGCCAGCAAAGGTGGTGGGGTAGCTCTCTACTTTCCAAACATCATGCAACGCGAACCCATAAAGGAGGCGGAAATCGACGTACCTGACACCATTTGGTGTACTACCCGGCTGAGAGGGAACAATTTTGGCCTATTGGTTGTTGTTTACCGCCCACCATCGTCTACTCCTGAGATGGACAGCACTTTGATGGCTGCGTTGAGGTAAGTGATAAACAGGAAGTACAGTCACACTCTACTCACCGGTGACTTCAACTTACATGCTCTAGAATTCCAGACCACACAAGGAGAGCAATTCAAAGCAGACCTGCAAGATTTGATTGCAGTTTTGCCGCTTTATGGCCACGTCACTACGCCCATCAGATTCAGGGGAACTAACAGGCCATCCATATTGGACCGAATATTCACCAATGAAGAACTGATGGTCGAGAGAGTGATAACCAATACTCCTTTGGGCCGCAACGAATATGCAACGCTAATTTCATTACATGTACTACGCGGATTATCCTAAAGAGCATGCCGAGGAATATCACGTCGTAACCAACTGTGACGACCTGTCCGACCTCATTGATGCAGCAAGCTGGTCGTTCTTAGCCGAATTGACCCCTGAGGTGGCCTGCGGAGAATTTGTCAACATATTTAACAAGCTCATGGCAAGCACATCTGAAACCAAACTCTACCGACTTAAAAGGATGAAGTCTTTCGTAAGGAGCAGGATGACGATATCAAACATTGAAGATTGGAGCGGCACAACTACAAGCACAAAATACACAGCTACATACACATACACACACAATGACATACATACATACCCCCTACACAAACACAAACTGCTATGGCAAACATATCGGATGTTTGCACATTCTTGATCATGCGTCGTTATGTCAAAATGATCATGCCTGTAAAGGCGTGCCTCACCTTGTTGAGAATAAAAGATTTATTTATTTATAAATGCATGGCATTAAGGGACTTGGCGTGGCGTACCTACGTAGCCTCCCCGAACGACCATACCTCTGATGTCTATACAATACAAAGGAACCACAGTGTCAAACTCCTCCGGGAGGATAAACTGAAGGACCAACAAGGTCTAGTGGAAAAGTTTTGCTCCAATCCCAAACTGCTATACAGACATGTTAAACAATTTGCGACATGTTATGCGCGGTATTCCTGCTCTGCACACAGCATGCGGGTTAGCCCAAAGCGCACAAGAGCCGGCCAACGTTCTTGGACAACAATTTGTCATACCCTCCAAAACGTGCAATCATCATACGTCCTGCCTGAGAAGATAACGCCGCCATCAGGGCTTAATCACATAACGTTTACCACCGCAGCTGTGCTGAAGATGCTGATGTCTGCGCGATCTCAGCTCCCCGGGTGCGGACGGCATTCGCCCGAAGGCGTTGAAAGTTGCTGCCATTAGTTTGGCAACGCTACTAACAATTTTCTTTCAACGATGTCTGAACGAGATGCACGTCCCCATGATGTGGAAGCACGGAATCATCCCGCCAATCTACAAAAGTTGCAGCCGTGCTGAACCAGCAAATTATCGCCCGATAACACTAATTCCTGTGATCTCAAAGGTTATGCAGTCCATTGTAGCTGAAGCTTTGATGGGGTACATGGAGAATAACAGAATCCTCCTTCCGGAGCACACGAATTCCGCCAAAATCGGTCCTGTATCACTAATCTGTTGATTGTTCCTGCAAGCTGGACGGAATCTGTGGACGCTGGTGTAAGACTAGACGCGACCTACTTAGGTTTCTCAAAGGCATTCGACCGTATAGACCATCGCATTCTCCTCCACAAACTCCAGAAATATGGAATCAGCCATCATGTTGTGGGCGGGATGGGAGACTTTCTCGTGCAACGTCACCTCAATGTGAGGGTTCGAATCAAGCTGTCGGAATCCATCGAAGTTCAGTGCGGCGTACCTCAAGGCTCAGTACTTGGACTCTGCCTGTCCCCGGTTTTCATAAATGATCTCGTAAGCGTGCTATCTTCTAAATGTTTTGCTAGTTGCTTATGATCTAAAGCCATGGCGTACTAAGGCTACAGTAGATGATCATATAGGGTTACAGGATGACCTGGACAAAGCGTACATATGGTCCATCGACAACATGCTGCATTTCAACGTCACCAAGTGCAAAGTTCTCAGCATACGGCACAAGAGTATGCACAACTACCGCCTAGGACCACAAATTCTACAGCGGGCTTCACACAAGTGCGATCTCAGCGTGCTAGTTCAAGATGACCTGGATTGTTAGATGCAGATTGAAAAGGCATCTAAGAAAGCAAACCAGTACCTCGGCCTTCTTCGCAGAGCTTTCGGGAAGTTTGACCCTTCACTCTTTCCAAAAATGCTTAGGGCGTACGTGAGGCCGCACGCGGAATGCCCTATCCAAGCGTGGCAACTCTGGCTCAAGCACCATCTCACCGCGCTCGATACTACACAACGTGGGGCAACGAAGAGCGTCAGAGGTTTGACCAGCCTCCCCTACCCACTCAGGCTGAAGACCCTCAAAATATACAGTGGTGGTTATCGGCATCTAACAGGTGATCTCCTAATGGTGTACCTGATCATGAGAAACCCCAACCACCCATGCCTTCCATTCTGATACTCAGTCGAAACACCCCGCTAAATGGTCATCGATTTAAGCTGATCACGCAGTACAGCCGCCTGGCATGTCGGCGAAACTATTTCTCCCTTTGAGTGGCACAGCCTTGGAACGCCCTCCCGGAACATGTAATTAATGCACGCACCCTATCCCTATTCAAAAAACGCCTTGACGATACCCTGTCACATTTACACTACGTGCTATAGCCCATGACCACCAGATGCTGGCACTAATGCACAACAGACAGTGGACAGTGTCATAGCTCTACCCGAGAATGAGTCACTCCAAACTCCTTGCACAAAATTCTATTAACGCTACTGCTATAGAAACTGGATTTCTGTATCCCGTCAACCCAAGATAGTTGCATACGAGTAAGCGTTGTCCTTGCTATTTTTTGCCTATTACGTGATCAATAACCACACCCCTTACTGCTTTGTGTGCGTACATTATGATTTTAATCCCTTTATACAGCAGTGCAGTTAAATATGTAATCGCCCGAAGCGACGATTCCATTATCCCTTGGTGTATCTTTTCTCACTTCAAACATCTTACGGGACATGTCAAGCACCTGCTTTTTTACCCGTTATAAATCATTGTTCATTGTTCATCTGTCCGTCAAGACGCCACAAAGTATTCTACGCCCATTTGGAGCTTTTAACTGGGCAGATATTGATGCTAAAAAAACTTTTTACCTAACATTCGGACTATTTTGTGGAAACAACGCGAACCAGTTTTTCTTAATGATCATGCCGTAAAGGATATGCCTCATAAACCGGGGAATAAACATTAATATTAGTATCATTATTGTTAGTGTTCATATAATTAAAAATATCATTCGGACCTACACATACCGAGTGAAGAGGGCTTCGATATATCGAGGAATCAAATGGTGGTCCGTTTAAAATGGTGCATAATTCCAGTTTCAGTCATGAAAATACGGTCTAGCAAACGAGCTCGTTTTTTATTATTCCTCATCGAGCCGAATACATCACATTTAAATTGTTAAGTTAAAAATGGGTGGATGGGGTTACTAGAAAATGAAAGTGTAAGAATTGCCAACTTGCATGTGATTTCTTCACGCGGAAGCCGTGCGGACGACAGTTGGCCATAATAAAGGCAAAGCCTTGACGAACTGTTTGTGCACACAAAATGGGGGACTGCGGAGACGAATCGCGATGCTTGACTGAATCACGGGGAATTCTGATCCTCAGTAATCCAAAAATTCCGTTGTTGGAAACAGTAGAATATGTCTGTGAACTAGTACGGCAACTGAATGTACCTATAAATATCCCGGAAAACCTCCTGAAGGAATTGTTAGTCAGATGCACTTTAAACGTGGAGTTCACCTTTAACGAGGAGATGTACCGTCAGATTGATGGAGTTGCCATGGGCTCATCATTGGGACCCTTGCTAGGAAATGTCTTTATGGCAAAACTTGAGCATAACGTAGTAAAAACGCACATAAGCGAAGTCGAGATTTATCTACGTTATGTAGACGACACATTTATACTCCGCAAATTGAAAGCGCAGACTGTGAAACTGTTGGAAGCTTTTAATGAGGCGCATCAGAATCTACAATTCACATGTGAGCACGAATCCAGAAACCGACTACCGTTCCTGGATGTTGATATCATCAGAAACGCCGATGAATCGTGCAGCAGATCGGTGTATACAAAACCAACTTGGACTGGACAGTACATCAACATCTATAGTGACGTACCCATACAGTACAAACGAAATCTAGTCCGCACTCCTGTGTTCCGGGCACATAGAATTTGCACACCGGACACAATCACCAAGGAATTGCAGACGATCGGCGACGCGCTAAGAACGAATGGGTATCCAGATCCATTCATCCTCAAACATTTGAAAGAATGCAAGATAAAACCACCGAGGATGAACGTACTCAAGAAAGAACGAATTGTGCATATTCCTTTCAAAGGCGACAGTGCGGCTGATGCCCTGTCCAAACGCCTGAAAGACGCTGTTGAAAAGACCTATTTCGTGGCTCGCCTACGCATAGTATTTTACAACAAACCTTTACTCGCAAAACCATTGAAAGACAGGCTGCCTCCGGTGACTCGATCAATGCTTGTTTACCTTTACTCGTGCTCCTGTGGGGCACAATACGTGGGTCGTACCACGAGGCGCCTATCTCATAGGATCCGCGAACACATGTCATTGGTTTTACAAAGGCGAAGCGAGGTCCAGTAACAGTTCCATCTTGTCTCACCTTCTAGAGTGCAGTCACGCAGGGAGGGAAAATGATTTTAGAGTCATCTATACTGCTCCTGTACGTTTCATGCGCGGATTCCGGAAGCATCTTCTGTCTATTGCGGAAGCTATCTTCATCCGCCAACTCAAGCCAGAATTGTGCGTGCAAAAACAGTTTGTACGTCCTTTACTTCTACCGTGGCCTACAACTTCGGCTATGATTTCCCCTGTACCTACTTGCCACTTTTAATGACCTCGTGATCTATTGATTTGTTCCTGTTGAAATTAAACATTCTGTTCAATACACAGCCCAATCCGGCATATGTAGCACTTTCTCGTCATCATGTAATGTTCGCGTCTGATGAGAATTACCGAAAAGAATTCTTTACTCAGATTCTGCCTCCCTTGATTCATTTTAATGGATCGCGATGCCTTGGCCCATTCAAGGATTCGGCGTCTGGTAGGCTTGGAATGGACACTTCTCATACAGTAGATGGAGCAAAAGGAATGAGAGACAACGAAGGGACTTAATATGTGACAGTTGCGGTAGTGTACATCTTGTTCAACCCAAGGCTTGCCACACTGGCTGATGCTCGCGGACGCGTTCCGACAAACGTCTCGTGGCGCGACCTACTGTAGCAACAATGACGTGACAATGAAGTACAATCTTTACTGGCGCGATCACAAGCTAAAGCACCACTCAAGCAGGCGTACATTAATGAGTCATGTTTCCTACTCCCCGTTGCACCATTTGTCCTGGCTTCCGCTCTTGCCACCTCCATGCACACTTTTAGGAGCGGGAAGAATTATTCTATGTCCATTTCGCCCCCGTAGCTCCGCTTCCATGTGTCCCATTCTGACCAATCCTCAGTCGTTCGATAGCTCGTGCTTTACTTGAACGTGGATGTATTGCTCTGTTTGTGGTTGTTCCGGGAGGATGCAATAACGGCAGTTTTGCCCGATTTATTACGTTCTCGACAAATACCATCCCCGTTTTGTCTGGCTCAGTCTCACTACCGGGCGCAGCTGGTGCCCCGTTTTCGTCGCCTTCCGTCAGGCCAGTGTTGATCCGTCTGCATTCCCTCATTGCGCTCGTTTTCCTTTCTGTCCGCTCCCGTTTTAGTGATCTTTCTGTCCTTCGGGCATTCACTGTCTTCCCTCTCCTTACACTATATAGCCTGTCCCACAGGAACAGATAAACTGGCACACACAGAAAGAGGCGATATCCACAGACAGTTAATCCTTCAGCCGGAGGTGTAGCATGGGCGTGGAAGTGAAGATGATACATGTTAATGACGGCCGGCTGTAATCGTTTGCTAGTTTTCGGAACTGTTGTCTCGCTTGAACAGCAACGATAAGTAGATGAGTTTCTTTCCTACTGTGGGTGCTTAGGCGACCACACAGTCAACTCGCATATTCCTATCAGAGGCCTGGAGATAACCGTTAGTAAGGAACAGGTTTCTTATTACGGCACGCTCTAATTCTATTGTGGCCTCGGGCACATTTTCATCGATTTCCTGTGGATTCTACGCTACAGTGAGCCAGCTGGTCGATGTGATATTTGAACAACTAGGAAAATCAAACCTTCAACTGACTCGGGTTCCTGTAGGCCTGATCGAAAGTAATAATTCAAGTTGGCCTACAGAGCCGTTAACTATGTACATCGCGTTATCGATATAGCGTTTATAGAATGGCAGCTGCTCAAACATTTCACACCACGGACCCTTCTCTAGTATGGTCATACACACATCAGTGAACAAGACCCAGTGGCGACTTCATAGGTAGCTCGTCTTTTCGTCGGTATAACTATCCGGCAAAGCGAAATTGGGCGTTGTGGATACACTGATGAAGTAATGTCTTCAGTTCTTCCGCTAATAAGTCAATTTGTTTACCTGTGCACTACACCATTTCCCGGCCAAGTTGTCCTCTTGGGCAACAGAAATAATCTGAGGGGGCATTCAACCTGAGTCTACTCAATTAATTTGTTCCATGCGTAGGAGCTGAAATGTCCCATCTGCACCCCTATGACTTAGTGCGAGGTCCAATTCGCTGAAGGCGACGGGCTATACATGCACACCTACACGCCTGCACAAGTGACTGGCGTACGCACGGAACAAATTAATTGAGTAGACTCATGTTGAATGCCCCTCAGATTATTTCTGTTGCCCAAGAGGACAACTTGGCCGGGAAATGGCATAGACCTATCGTCAGTCTTTGTACCTCCTCTCCACTTAAGCTTCCCTTTCCAACAACCATCTCAAACTCTATGCATAATGTGATATTTAGTATTACACCACTTATTATAACTAGTTTAGTCTGCGATGTTTAGTCTCTTATCTTTTTTGTATTGCGGCACGTTCGCTGAGGCGTGCCTCCTACCCTCAGCTAACGTGTATTGATGATTATGATGATGATGTACTCGATGTATTTGGCAAGGAATTCGATTGTCTCTTTAACCGAGGCATTGGTAACTAAGGCCGTCACACAGAGCGAAGATAGCTGCTTCTTATCCGCATCTTGAGTTCCAATGCTGTCGACGAACTCGAAGGTGCCAAGCAAAGTATGAGGCACTAGTTTCCTTCTTGTTGGTTCCAGTGGTTCGAGCATTTTGACACCTTCATATTTAGTGACTCAATCAACACTTTCTTAACTATTTAAACGTGATGTAATTGGCCGGGCTATGAATCACCGAAAAGGAGCTTGTTTGCCAGACCGTCTTTTCGTGAATAGTACTGTGCACCACTATTCACCGTAGTTACATCATTTTTTGTCGTCTCACATTTACCACTGTATTTTTACGTGCATTTTACTGCACAAAGCCTGTGTGATTTTTGTCCACCCGTGTGCCGAGGACGCACCACTACTAAACCCACCGACACGAGGACAACTCCGGCTGACCAGGCTGCAACTGAGGCAGCCCAAACGGTGTGACCAGCGTGACCTAAAAGTGCATACAAGCCACCTAACAATGAACCGGAGGTTCGTCCGCCGGGATTCCAGTTAATAACAAACCCAAGGTCAATCGTAGCACAGACAAGCTGACGACTGAGAGATCTCAGGAGTCACGTGCTCATTCTGTGCTAATTCCTACGAGGCAACAAACGTGAACATACAGGGTACTGGAAAGGGCAGCCTACCGACAGATTGGTTGTGGTTCTGCGGAAATCCGTGAGAATATTTGTAGCTTGGGATGGGAATGAGGGTATGCGGGTGTGCTCCGAGCTGGCTGATTTGGTTACAGTTTCAACGTCAGGCTAGACGACCTCATCAATGTCATTGATGCGGGCCACTTACAGATCTAAGTGATTCTGTGACGCATGTCCAGCTAGTCCCATAGGATGAGGTGTGAAACGTTGGCTGTCACGTCACTAGAGCAAAAGGAACTGATCGCGGTATTGGGAGGGAAAATCTTTGAACTCGAGTTGCAGATTACTCTATTACCTAGTCCCAATCCAAGACCTGTTAAAAGACCTAAACTCTCCAGCAAAAATGCTACACAGTTCAGTGAAAAACGAACACCATTGGTTACAAAGAGCAATGACGACAGGCCGGTTGAACGGTCTCCAAAGTCTCATGTAATGCTGCAAGGCATGCAAAGCTATGCACGAATTGCGCGATCACCTCCGTTATTAGCTGGGTAATGACACTTGACTCCTAAGGATAGTGCGATTAACGGCTTTGCACATAAATAGTCTTGATGTAGCCTTGGCCTGTCTTCCACATCAGACAAGGTAATCACTCCCACGCGACAAATCCCTATACACAAGGAACCGAAAAACAAAAAGGCGATGATAGTGATTTGTTCAAACGTCCTAGAACCCACTAGCGAATCGCTAAAAGCTAGACAAGCTGAGCAGCAAAACCGCTGGGCCGAAATAATCTGTGCACTCGAACTGAAAGTTCTCCCAACTAGTCATACATGCCTTTCACGAAATCCATCATCTCCACACGTAGGGGAACCGCAGTTACTGGGAGTAACATTTGACAACATACGCGACCTGAAAGATGTTCTCTTAGCAAGACACATTCTAGTGAACTCTACTGTCAGTGCCCGCATTTTTCCTGACGGACCATGGGTAGAGAGACAGAAGCGAAAATCCAACCCTAGTGCGTCACGTCAAAATGAGACGAAGAAAGTGCTACTGATTCATGGTATGTCAGAATTGAAGCATGACGATAAGAGCGAACGACAGAAGCACGACATCGAAGAATGGAAGTACCTCGCAGAGGTCTACGACATGCAAAATGTCGTGGCTTTTGACGTTAACCGTCTAGTTGCCTCTATAAACTATCAAGGCAGTAGACCGAAAATTTTGAAAGTTACCTTGGCTGCGCCCGAAACGGTATCAGTGGCTATCCAAGCATGGCATGACAACAGGAAACTTGGGCCATCAGAATTACGGTTAAGACCATTCCTTCAATTAGTACAGGCCAGATACAGATGAGCCAATCTCGATTGTACCTATCCCAGAGCAGTCAACCATGCAAACACCCAGGTCAAAATCTTCAGCAGAACGGAACTATTTGTGCCTTTCACTCACAGCGAACCGAGCTCCTACTACGTCAACAAATACAATGCCGATACACCAACACTCAGTGGTTGTATTCTAAGCTCCCGGAACTGCACCACTGACATGAAACAAGGACTTGGGACCTCATAGCATTTACTGAAACTTGGCCATCAAAAGACATACTTGATCCGGAACTTGAACTCAATGAGATGTCAGTCATTCGAAATGATCGTCCACCTCGCGGTGGCGGTGTCGCCCTTGACTATCGAGATTACTTGAAATGTGAGGCCCTTACCGAACATTCCCTTGTTATTCGCGACACAATATTTTGTCGACTGCACCTAGCAGGTTGAGATGTTGGATCACAGAAGACGCGTGATGCTTGCCTCTTAGCAGTTATATATAGACCTCCGAACTCGTCAGTAGACAGCGCTAGCATTCTGTTAAATGCCCTCCGCTATGCTGTTTCACAAAAGTTCTCTCATTCTCTCATAATGAGCGACTTCAATGTACCTTCAATAGCATCAGCTGCCCCTAATGGGCCACCATTTAAATCGAAGCTCCTAGAATTCATAAATATCGCAGTTTTGTATAACCATGTGCATCGACTAAGCAGACACCGCGTTTCAAACAAGCCATCACTCCTGGACTTAATCCTGACTAATGAAGAGTTGATGGTTGTCAGTAGCATACGACCCTCCACTGGGCCGTAGTGACCATTCAGTCCTAACATTTTGTTATGTGTGTTATGCCAGTACTGTTGCTAAAGGAAGAGCAAATCAATGCAATATTACGGACTGTTTTATGCTGCACTACTTAGCAGCAACCGTTGATCGGGACCTACAGACGCATAGTTCGGCGAATGACGCACGAATAATTTGAAACATAAAATTAACTGGGTTATACAATCAGCATCAAAGGTTGTACGTTTACGAGCATCGCGCCGGACCGATACGTTGATCCAAAGCAGAACATGTAAATGGATCAACAGAAGAGACGAGATATGGAGGCAACATTCGCTTAGCCCATATGATACCACATGGCAGATTTACAAAACGATAAGAAACTACTGCACGTCATTCATTGGAGTCGATAAGTACGAATGGCAGGAGAATATGGTGCTGAAATTTACGAGTAACACCAAACTGCTCTACAGATTTGTGAATGGCAAAAGAAAGGTAAAGCCCGGAATACCGCCACTCAAGACGGCCAGTGGCCTAACAACTACTGCTGTGGGTGCCGCGAACGCTCTACTCTTGTAGTTTGGCTCGGTAGCTGCAAATATTATGGAACCTTCGCCCTATCAACTCCCAACAAATGTCGTTGGCTTATCCAGCGTCACCTTTTACTCCAGCAGCTGTAGCAAGCAAAATACAGTCCGAGAGTACAGTGCCCCTGAAATCGACATGATCCGCCCAAAAGTACTAAAATCCCTTGCTCCTACCATAGCAACACCACTTGCAACCTTTTTCCAGGGTCTGCTTAACTCCCATACATTCCCATCTGAGTGGAAAAATGGAATTATCACTAATATACAAAGGAGGTAAGCGCTCGGATCCTGCTAACTACCGACCTATTACTCTCCTTCTTGTTTTATCAAAAGTGATGGAATCGGTGATCCCAGATGAACTGACGTGATACTTTGAAAGTCAACAAATCATTTCTGATGCTCGACATGGTTTCAGACACAGACGACCTTGCTTCACCGATTTGCTGCTTACTCGGGACTCATGGACCAGGGTGGCTGATGAAAGAGTCCCCATCGGTGTGAGTTACTTGGATTTTTCTAAAGCATTCGACATGCTCAATAACTTCTTCCTACTCCACAAGCTTGCTGCCCACTGTGTCAACGGTTCCCTGCTCACCTGGTTGGAAGACTAATTCCATGACAGAGCAATCAAGGTAAGAGTAGCCGACACTCACTCTGAAAACCTGTGCGTCTCCAGTGGTGTACCACAAGGATCCGTCCTCGGCCCGCTACTGTTCTTAGTCTACATTAATGACCTTCCAGCAGACATATTATCATCGATGCAAGTATTTGCATTCGATTCTAAAATATGGAGAGCAATTCGCTCAGCATCCGATCTTGTCTACCTACAGTAAGATCTGACTCGGATTAACGAGTGGGCAGAAATGAACCAGCTCCCACTGAACCCTGCAAAATGCCACCTGTTGAGGGTGCGCAGCAGCTTCCTCAACACATACCTTTTGGGGCAACACATCTTGCAACAAGTGACTAGTGAACGCGACTTAGTTATAATCGTGTAAGATTCTTGGCAATCCGCTCCAAAGTTCGAAAGCAGCAAGTATGGCGAATTTGAACTCGAGACTTTTGAGGCGAGCTCTCGGCACCTTTGAGCGACGGCTAGTATCAATGCTGAGTAACTCCTATATTCGCCCTCATGTTGTATATGCAATTCAAGGCTGGTATCCATGGTTAAAACGAGACATTCGTCTATTGGAACAACCCCAAAGAAGAGCCACAAAGGCAGCGCGTGGACTATCCGGTCTCAGTTACGAACTGTGTCTTCGTTTACTCGGTGTGTTCTCCTCAGAATACCGACGGTTTCGCGGAGATCTCATTCTCACATACCGGATACTAACTGAAAGCGAGCATCCAAGTACATCACTGTTGACCCTAGCCCCTTACAAACAAAACCGAGGCAACCACCTAAAACTAATGACGCAACCGTCCCGTTTGAATTGTAGAAAGTAGTTTTAGTCTCTTAGAATCTGTTCCCACTGGAATGCACT
Source organism: Dicrocoelium dendriticum (assembly GCA_944474145.2). Classification (NCBI taxonomy): domain Eukaryota; kingdom Metazoa; phylum Platyhelminthes; class Trematoda; order Plagiorchiida; family Dicrocoeliidae; genus Dicrocoelium; species Dicrocoelium dendriticum. Next base: position 14,783,041 of record OX104069.1, read on the forward strand.
GTCAATACATGTGGTGAACGCACGAGGCATCAGGATATCCGAAAGACTGTTAGACTTCATCTTAGTGATAAACGCTACACAACAGTTTGATAAAGTTTGATAGTTCACGTTCCACGTTTGAACATTTTGATTTTAATTTTCCTTTGCAACTTTCATCCTGTGAGTCTTGGAAAGTTGTGCTTTTTATGTCATCCTACACTATTAAACTATTGAAATGGTATCCATTAGGCTGTGCCGCAAACATAGCTGTTCACACTGATCTGGCGCTGCTGAAAAATGCATTCTTTAAAGAGCAGATGAAAACAATGACGTTCAATGATTCATTTTCGCTGCCTGGTTCGGTCATATTTATTCAGTCGGCCACACCTCCAGAAAAGTAAAAATAATTAATGTCCCAGCTTTACGCCGCAACGACGCTTCGCTGCCACGCGACCACCAGCAGTCGCGCGTGGGCTAAGTAGACCGCGAGGACGCCTGCCCCTACGCAGGTTCGAAAAGTATTGACAACTGTTTTGTTCGAGTGATCATCATCGCGCATTTAATTCGAAAAATGGGTGAATATTTTAGTCATTTCTAACATCTGATACTAGCCATAGCTGGCTTATGATGACATAAGCCCGGTAAGCGTTAACCCTGTCTTTTATATGACAGTGGAACGTATGAGCACTGGGGATGATTTTCCCCAGATTGCTGTAAACAGTTAGTTATGGATATTAGTTGTTGTCGCCCGGAATTCGGTGTCATGGACTTAGATGTCTCAAAAGGATGACGGTGGGCCAGTCCCAAGAAATTCGGGGATGCTCCTCACCGAAGAGCCTCAACCGAATGGCGCTGCGACGCATTTCGTCAAGTAACTTGAAAAATCCTATAACTACTTTCTAAGCAGTCTCCATAGTCAGCTCTAGAGAATGGATCCACCCACACGCACTCCAGGTGATTGACTTCTTGACCTTAATTGAGCCAACGGCATTGCCCCGAGCTGTGACAGCTCCCACACAGTGTCAAGCTGCCCTGGACAAATTCGCATTGGCTGTCAGTCATTTCGAGCTGAAAGGCAACGTCCCTCAAAGTTAGCAGGGACCCAGTCCTGAGCTGACTATTAGCGGGTATCAACTAGGAACCGTCCAGAAATTCAAGTATCTAAACGCTTATATTAGCGCCAGTGGAATAGAAGATGAGCACGAAACGTATGACCAAAGCACTAGGCACTTTTGCAATCCCTGCCACTTGTGGCGTCGGCGCAACATCACCATAGCTATGTAGGGCAGGGCTTACAACACAACCATCCGTTCAACCATCCTGTATGGTTGCGAAGCCTGGCCCATCAGATCGACAGACATAAAGGGGCTTGTTTTGTCCGAGAATTGCTGCCTTCGCAGTTTAGCGCATCTGGTCGGAACAACGCGTGAGCAATGCATGTGTTTGGTGTCGCGTATTTGGTGCAGGAAGAGCGAGTGAAACGTTCAGGACTGCTATTTCACGCACCAGAGTCTACCTTCAAAGTCAGCCGAGACCCCGATCGAGATTGTGTGTCGCAATCCAAGCCACACAGCGAGTAGTACAAAAACCCAACATTCATATACTATGTCATTTTTTCATATATATCTGTGTTGCAGACCAATAGCGGTTTCTCACTTCCAGATAGCGTGTAATGATGATGAGAATGCGGGCACCAACTGCTGAGATTGATTCAATGGACAACGTTTCCCGACGCACATAACCGTACTGAGGATGTCACCTCGTGTTGTGCCCAAATGTATGCAAGTGTATCTAGCAAAATGCCCAAAAATTTGCTTATATCCAGCAGCAAACGACAAAAAGTTGAAGACAGAATCAAGAGATCTTCCTTCTGACAAAACCAAGAAGAAGCCCTCCTGTGTGTAGTACGCTAATCTACTCTGCCCAGTGTGTGATGTGTCAATACACGGAGCATGCCCTGCGGCATACCACGGATGAACAACGGAACACACATTTGGTGTGTAAATGTGGGTTGCGTATACTTTTATAATAAGTATCCGTCTGTTATGTTATCTGTTTGAAAGAAATAGTAAATATTGTCACTTTAAATTTGCTAACAATTGTGTGCTTGCTCAGAAAGTGCGATTTCATGCTTTCTTCCAAATTCTCCATGTCACGGTATCATTTGTTGCTGGCGTCCTTCAAAAAGGACAGTTAGAAAAATTCTCATATTTCTATACTAATCAACATTTCCAAAATCCAAAGCTCATGTGAGTGTTCTTTCATCAACAGAAAGTGGGTTAATCAAGCTAAGTGAACCAAGCACTGGATGAACCAACCAAACCGCGCTACCAGTGCTTCAAATCATTCCGAACACCCACTCCCATTCACTGTAACCTCTTACTAGGTAACATTTAGCCAGTCACATGATCTTACCACGGGATCTGCAAATACAAATGCAAGCTTCCAAGACGAATATATTTTTTTGTAAGAAGCAACAGCAGGGCTCGAACAAGTGCCTGTGCATACAGCCTCTGCGAGATTGCTCGTGTGTTCTGGGATTTTTCATTCTGTTCGTGTATACACATCAGCGTTCAGTCACTGGGATATGACCCAAACTACTCCAAGTAGGTGGATAAAATATTAGATCGTGGATAGAACCAGGTAGTATCGAAATAATTAGATTTATACTCAAGCATGTGCATCAAAATGATTGTCATACGGTTCACTAGTGTCGGACTCACTGAGGATTGGCTGGGTGGTGGCACAGTTTGATTGGATCGGGGAATGGATGGCATCGGGTCATGTGCAGCAATTAGATTAGGCTTCCGTGTAGGACACAATGGCTTGAATTCATAGTGTGTCCTACCGATGCATCAGCTCCATCATTACAATGGCACTTCGTAATCTGTCTCTTACAGCGTCAAAATGTGACGATATTCTCCTTTCGCCGCATGGAGCAGTTCAGTACATGCAGGTACACAGCCTGCACCGTAAGTTCCATTTTGACAGCGAAGTATTGCACACTTTTGCATTTATGACACTAACAACAATTCATCCTGGGCATTTCATGCAAATGAAACATCCACAAAAGTCGGAAGCTTGTTTTTCTACACCTCACGGTTGACAGCCTTCTCTGTCTCTCATGATTTGATAGTTCGTTTTCTCCACATCTGTTTAAATATGCATATGTTATTGTTCCTGGTTTCCTAATTTCTTTAATACCTTAATCCTGTCAATTACTTTAATACCTGTTTTGGATCCATGGTAAAAAGCGTGAACAAAATGATTATTTCTTGCGATCCTGTTGTGCACACTGATCAGACTACATAGCTGGACTGCTCCTCGAATCACCGAGGCATATACCATTTATTTATTTATTTATTTATGCATGAACCTAGCCATGGCAACCATCTGTCCAAGGCGACCACTTTTTGTCCATCCTCTGAGTGGTCGCCGTAGACAGGTTTGACAGAAGGTTCGAAAGTTTTGGAAGTGGGACTTCCGTAGTGCTGAATTACTCAAAGCGGTCCCATCCACAGAGCTTGCAGGGTTGCCCAAACCCTCAAATGGAATCTGATTGGCGCAGCGTACATTGTGTACTGTTCAATAGTGTATGAAGGGATAAAAAGCATAAATTTACAAAACCAACAGGATGAAAGATGAAAAGGAAACTTACACTCAAAATGTTCCAACGTGGAACGTGAATTATCAGTGGTTTGGACATCGCGCTTTGTCACGCATTTGTGTAGCGTTTACCACTAAAACAAAAGTCTAATATATTTTCGAATGTCGTGATGTTTGTTGCGTTCACCAGTTGTATTGACTGTGCATTTCAGTGGGAACAGTATCTAAGAGTAAAAACACTTGCTACAATTCAAACATGCGTGCTGTGGTACCAGTTTACTGTGGTTGCCTCGGCATTGTTTGTAAGAGGCTAGGGTTAGCGGTGATGTACATGGTTGCCGGTATTTGCGAAGAACTTCTCCACGAAGCCGTCGGTATTCTGAGGAGAAATTATCGAGTAAACGAAGATACAATTCGTAACTGAGACCGGATAGTCCATGCGTTGACCTGGTGGCTCTTCTTTGGGATTAGTCGAGGAGACGAATGTCTCATTTTAACTATGGAAGCCACGTTCTAACCGCATATGCAACGTGGGGATGAATATACGAGTTACTCAGCAGTGGTACTAGCCGTCGCTCAAAGTTAGCGAGAGCTCGTCTCAAAAGTCGTAAGTTCATGTTCAACAAATTTGCTGCTTTCGAATAAATTGGAGCGAAATGCTAAGATGCTTGTTTCTTCTCGTGGTTCCCTATCCACACGGTCACTGTTCCCATCACCTTATCAACCTTTTCGCTCTTGCAAACTCAGAACAGGAAAAGTTGCTTAAGTATCGTTTTGCGGAACGAACACGCAATGCTGGAGATTAATTGAGTCAGAACACGATCATCGAGGTTCTGTGAAAGAGTACATTGGTACTGGATGCTTTTAAACTAATAAGCTGCATTCAATTCGGAAAGGTGCAACAAAGAATGCATTTTAGTTCCTAGTAGAACGAAGAATGATCTATTTTTGTTCGTCGCAGTCAGCCGACAATTCAGATAAGTCAACTACCTATCCGGAAAAGCACCTTTTCCGGATAGGTAGTTGACTTATCTGAATTGTCGGCTGACTGCGACGAACAAAAATACTCACCAAAATCCTTCTACTCATAAAAAGAATGATCTGTTTGTGAGCGAATAGGGTGGCGAATAGGGTAAGTACTCTGGCGCGGTTGCCGACTCACCGATGTCTCAGGAAGGATCAATGTAAGTGGATGAAGTCGAGCTCCCCAAATGGGACTGGAGCTGGCTACAGTGATCCAGCTCATCTACAGGCCAGGAAATCCGAGTTGGAGTATCCTGTTCGAACTTAGTAAGGAGTGTAGCTAAGTTGCGGTTGTCATTTTAAGCAAACTATTGGCTGTTCTATTGTGAACTGCTTTGTATAATAGTTTCTCGACCTCACTTAGAACGTATATCTACGTTGCTCCTTGAACTTTGTCTTGTACCACACCGTGTACTTTCCAACTGATACTGCTGCCCTTGTTCTCATATATGTAGTGAAAAATGGATTGACAAGTTCTTGGATTGTTACCAACTCGTCTTTAGAATCAACGAAGATGGTCCCTATAACATCGCAGCTCTGAGCACCGACCCTGTCCTCTGCACATTCGCGACACGCATGATAATGGGGGATGAGCCGCGTCATATCGCAGTTAGAAATCAGTCATGGCGGTCCGCCTCCGCCATTCATGGCCTAGTGGCATTAGTCGCTGACTGGCTGGCTGGTAAGATTAAGGCCATGTTTCGTATTTGAGAGGATCCGATGGATGCGCGCTTCTGACGGGTCCCAATAGGACGAAACGGCCGTCTAGCCTATTTTACTGAATGTGCCCTGACTGCCTGGCTGAGTCTAGCTGCGACGGATCCTTTCAAAACACAATGAACCGTCCTACTATTCTATCCCTGTTGGATGGAAAATAGTACCCGCTTTTGAGCAAGAAGCCACTTCTTTTCCGACGGAATTATTCACTACTTTGTCGACTACTTCCCGCTGATTGTCACGTGTCTTACTTGACAACTTTGGCCGTTTGTTTTGCACGCTCTCGTAGTGATCACTCCAGTCGTGTGTATAACGTGCGAACAGCACGCACGGCCACGTGGTGTAGTGCGTTTGTACAATTAAGCGAGTGGGTATGCGCAACACTGCATCTTCGGAACCCGAAGTAATCAATAGTACTTCGCCAACCGCCTGCATGTTGAAAGTGGGGATCAATTTAAGAATTTCGAAGGAGATTCATCATCTCACACTCAGTCGACACCAGTGCACCTCTGAAAAAGCACTAGACGGTTAACATATTGAGATATGCTTGGAATCGATCGAGGACTCACGATTTAAGAAGGGCTTGAAAACAACCGGATGGAGGGTAACATTTCGCTTTTGACACATAAGCTTCATCAGGTCAAGTGAACCAGTGGGTGATTAGCAAACTGAGGCGCTAATTACGACGACGGAGATGCAAGTAAATTATCACATTATAGGTCAGCGCAATTGCAAGTGGCATACTAAGTATGGTAAGATCCCAAGTGGTTCACTGTAAGATATTAGCACACGTAAGTTCCTGTCGGTGAGGAGGATAGAAGTGGTTTGATGTTCACTCACTGTCGCAAATCCGTCTGCCGACGCTCCTCAGACTGGTCGGGTTAAGACGTCTCGCCACACATTCGATACCTCTACTTCATCAATCCTGTGTGCGTAGCTATTAGCTTTGGAGTTTCCAACGCCTTAGCAGTCAGCTTTTGGGATGTTGATAGTAACCCTCCTATTTATCTCGACATTACCCGAGTCCATTGTATGCTGTGTCTAACGTGTACATTGTCACTGCCAAATCTGCTAGGACAGCCCAGTAGTCAAACTCGTTCTTCGGTGGCCACAACATGCGTCCCTCGTGTTCTTCCAACCTCGTGCGCAATTCTCTAGCGGGTTGGCTCATGTATACGTGTGCGCAGTTCCTGCAGCTAACCTTGTAAAGGCATTTGGTGGATTTTTGGGTCATAGATTGTGTGAACTGTGATAGGTAATTTCGGTTGGGGCTGCGGTTTGCTTTGAAACATAGCTATGCCAGTTAGATCACTGGGACCGCATCCGAGTTGAAGGTTCGGAGTTGCTCTCTCTCTCTCTCTCCGAACACCGCATTTCATACGCTGGATATTGAATATACTTATTTTTGTTCGTCGCAATCAACCGACAATTCAGATAAGTCAACTACCTATCCGGAAAAGCACCAGGCGGCCGTTTCGCCCCATTGGGGCTTGTCAGTGGTGCGCATCCTTCGGTCCCCTACGGAGGATCGAACCCATGACTGCTACTCAATGTACTTCTAACCGCTATGTCAAAACTGCTCGCGGAGCGCTGGCTTAGTAACTAGAGCGTAGCTCGCCAACCACTGTAACTCGGGTTCCTCTCTCAGCTGACGAGAGCAAATTAGGACAAAACCGATCGGTCGTGAAGTGCAGTGTTCAGAGAGAGTAACTACGAAACTATCCACTAGACGGCTAGTTCATCCTTTCGATAATCGTCGATAATGCGCATTCCGTCTACTTGGCGAGGGGCTGGAAGCAGCTGCCCTTCACTTCCTAGCCAATGGTTAAGACCACTGGGCTGAGCTGACATCATCCGGTGGCCTTAAAAGCCGGCTTGGGTAATTCCACTGACTTAGAAGCGCGGGGTTAAGATGCGGATTGATAATACTTGTGAATAGTGCCATCTTTCGGTTCAGATTGACGTATTAGGACTCATCCAATCGGAGACGTGTCACTCAATCCACGTAGGAGATCTCATCGCCTATAGACCATGTAGAAGAAACCCGGTTGCCCTGTTGCCGCCGTGCCAACAGAACGTCAAGCCCTTCAGTCGACCAATGAGACATGATCGGCTTTTGTCAACCATAGTGATCCTCGTGAAGGCCGTACTGGATTAAGCGAGAACCTACGAGCAAATGATCTCGCTGAATGAATGTGGATACGCGAAGTTCCAACACGACAAATTGACAGGTTGATAAGCGCAACTCCTACCGCCACTTTCTTTGGAATAAGTGAATATCTCTACCCGGTTGACAACATCATATGCTTGTTGCACGTACAATTGGAACTCACTAGTAAATAAATAAATAAACAACTATGTTTTTTGATGAGCGGGGTACGTTCCCTTTTGTGGAACGATCACGCTCTCAAGACAACTGACCACATTTGTCATTTGAGCGAAGTAAGAACCTTCCATTTGTCAGCGCTAAAGTAACTAACCAGGTATCATCTGCTACTAGACCCCATCCTTTACTGTCATACGCGTTCTCAACGCGCAAGGGGCAGTGGAGTAGTGAACGGAGTTCGAAATGAATTTAGGAGATATGACGCAGCCACAGAGCGAAGGGGGAGTCGAACTGATAGTACGTGTAGCTCCACGCTTACAAAAGGAGTGCCCCCGACAAAATCGACAGTGAACCATTTACGAAGACTGATTCCTTACAGCTACACACAGTCAGACAGCTACTTTATATTCGAAAATGTACTTGGCGACTGTTTAGTCATTCCGTAGCTGTGATGACTATTCTGTTGAAGTTCATTCAAAATCCCTCCATTCGCTACCTCTAAATGATGGTAACCGCCCAAACCAGCCTATAACGCCATCCGACGAAGTGGCTCGGTAAGTGAGCCCGTATCTCAAGAGGTCGGCCAAGTACTCTCTAACTTAGAAACGGTGGATGATGAGATACTTTGTTACGACACCTGTCGTTCATCCCCACTAGTGGCTCAGTGAGTCCATTGACAGGCATGAAAGAAGAAATTCGCGAGCTATAGTCCCTCACCTGGTACACGTAATGCGCACTGCTGATGATTCACGAAGTGGTGAGAGGACCGCATGATGCTTTTCCGGAAATGCAATGGCTGGGTGCAGCTGTGATTAATTGGTTTCGAAACCTAACATCAACGAAAAAATGGTGTTTTTGGATCCCGATTAGACAGACTGTCCCATGGTAATGCATGGAGAGAATTTGCACTTTCATTATTGTTAACGACAGGTAGACGTTGTCATCGTCCTCGGCGAACCGAGGACGCGAATCGAGCGCCAAATAAGCAGCCACTTGGCGTCAACATGAGTTTATATATCACACACTAACTTAAGTCAAATGACCGGCTCCGATACCCGAACATTCTCATTAGTTGGTTCATTAGTCGGTCCATATATCGGAAGCCGACACGATCAGATCAGTGCAGCGCTTCGCAAGTTTCAAACCGGTTGAGTGCCAACGCTTAAACTAAAAAGTTGATCGAAGCAAATGTACAGCTGAAAAAGTAGACCAATTCGCCAGAACGCCCATAGAAAATCGCCCCTCAGAGTGTTTCGTTGATAAGCCCAGACAGGTTAGGCCGGCGAAATTTACGGCATCAGACAGAAACGCTTACGATGAGCTCCCATGTATGTGTAACGCAGACACGAGAACGGCCACAGGCCTAATCGGGGCGATCAAAAGAGCGGAGGGCGATGCGGAGGAAATGTTACCTAGGATAACTCGATGATTGATGTTGAAATCAGCAGGGGAAGATAAACACATTTGGCATAATCGATCTGTGTTCCTTAAGTTGCATTTGGTAAAGGAATCAGTTTCTTAGAAAGAACCGACAGATATGAATGGTAGCGTGGGGGCAACACTAAATCTATTCTCAGTTAGTTGCATCCGTAATTCTTTCACTTAGCCTTAAGGAAATAGGTTTCATCCACACGTCTTTCAGAATCCTCCTTAACGCTATCAAATATCATCCACCTGGGGCGAACGCACCAAAGCGCGCCCCTCGTTGGGTGACCAATCCCAAACCAGCAAATAGCACATCAGACTAGTATCCGACATGAGTTACCAGAGAAGTTTGGGGGTGGCGCAGATCGCGTGCGATTTGGTGGGGGCCCAGTCGCGTTCGAGACTCGTATTCAGGCATGATTGCCTACACTGAAGCTACACACATGCTAGATGGTATACTCGAAAAACTCACGTGATGCCATCTGGGCTTAGCAGTCACGAGTGATCATGGTGGTTGGCACTTAACCTTCCAAACATTTCCACTTATACGTGAAATATGATTGCACTAAGCTGAGCTGTCCGAGGCACCCACGTGAATTAGTGCGAATGAATTGGCCCTTGGGAATAATGACATGAAGTCTCTCACAAATACCCTTGTCGATGATCAGCTGGCATGGAAGTTGGGCTAGTGACACCGGAGGGACGTGGAGAGCGTGTGGACCGCAGTGTGGTTCGGGGTGTCACACGCTCACTGAGCGCAATATTGAAAGGTCCGGGTTTGGTGGATGTAGCGATTCGAACCAGGATGAGTGTGCGTGCAGTGCCCATTGGCATCCTCACCGAGGTTTCGCTGGCCTATTACCTTTGTTAGGCAGTTGTTCGACTGACCTTGCTCCTGGGAAATATTTTATATTCTCGCATCATGGTTCCCATTGTGATTACTATGACATGTAAGGGCCTGAGTGGTTCCCCCAACCGTTCTCACATATGATTTGCATTGATGCGAAACAGACCGAATGTGGTGTTTTACCAGGGGCGACACACACGAACACTCGGGGCAGTTATACTATTCTGCCAGTTACAAGGAATGATCTCAGTTAGGTGTTATTGCTAAACTGCAGTAAATGGCGGCGCACATGATTTGGTTAACTCAGGACAATCTAAGCATTAGCAGATTATCAGCTAATCAGCAATACCCGTGTTTCCGCCTCTTTTCATATGGCAAATTACGCGTTCCAATGACGCACTTGGAAACCCCGACGTTGAGTCTGCTCCAGATCACTGACATTGTGCTTCAGTTTTGGTTGCCTTGTTTGAATTTCTTGTTCTACGTGTTAACGCCGAGGTGCAACTAGTTACCGAGTGAGATGGAGATGGGTTCAAACGGAGACGTATGGGCAAGCCAAAGTTGTGAGCATCAACCATACTGGGAGCAGTAAATATATTACGGGGTTCATATTGGCCAATCTACCTGCACCATCGGCGCAGAGCGGTAATGGATGGGCCACGATTAGAGCGCAGGCGGCCTTCGTCGGAAGGTTAGGGCATTCAGTGTGGCAAACGTGGGACAATGGGGCATCCAGTAGCGATGACAGAAGACTCCGTGACACTCTCCTCAGGGAGGACAATCGTTGCGGATTTTGTGTGTCGAAGGAGGCCGAAAACTTTCCGAAGCGTGGTCGAGTTGTACGGCACGCCACGGTGCCGTAGGTACGTCTGGGTTATGGAATCATTTGGTACCCCATATATAGGTGTCACTGCAATTGCTGGTGAACCGGGAAATACTAGAGCCTGGTCCGAATGCAGACAAATACTCCAAATTTGGCTGACGGTCTTGAATTGAGGTGCACCATGTGTGGCCTACAGCAACAGGGTCAATTTTGCTCAACGTCATCGAGGCGTTAGGTGGACACATGTGACACGATGAGAACGTTAGTGCTTGAAAGCAGTGCTGCCAATATGCTCATTGAGGTTAGCACATAGATGTAGGAACCGATTGCCACTGTCTGTTCGCATGCATGCACCCCGAAACAACCTTCCATGTGTTGTTCAGAGTCCGAAAGGCGACGCACTAAGACATTCATGTAACCAGCAACAATCACAGTCTCAGTAGTTCCTGATGACGATAAAAGTGGTCCTTCATACCCTCCGAACTGCAGTCACTGGGAGCATAAACAGTAGCATTGAAAATGCACGATATCCTCAGACGGTTGTTATTCACCACAATAGAGTTTCGAAGTCCAACAGCACATATACGGCTGTTGACTAGCATCCAGTCGAGTAGATTGCATTCTGCATGATTGCTGAGGGCGATACGGACAGCTATTTACTTCGTATCGCCAGAGGCGCTTAGAGTGTAGTCGCTGTCAGCAGATTGGGAACCAATAATTGGAAGAATCGTCACGACGCAGTTATCTTATGGAACAATGGTTTATGACGGGTATAAAAGCAATGCTTGACAGGTCCCGTAGGATGATGAGAATTAACATCGTAAAATTAAAAAATCGTATCGATGAAAGTACATGTGAAATGCATGACTCACCAAGGGATTGGAGATGCACATAAACAAGTAATCCAATAGGAATTTTAAGTGGATTCCGTCCACGTTCGTTGTTCACTAATACCATCATCCAATGGTCGCACGTTATATCACATAGTGCAATCGTGTCAGAGTTTCGTCAAGGCGTTTTTTGAAAAGGGATAGGGTGGGAGCGTTAATTACATGTTCTGGAAGGGCGTTCCAAGGTTGTGACACTCGGAGGGAGAAGAAATTGAGTCGACCTTCCAGTCGACTGTACTGTGTGATCAACTTAAACTGATGACCTCTTAGGGATGCGTTTTGACTACGTTTCAAAAGGGAAGGACACGTGTGGTTGGGGGTTCTCAGTATCCGGTACACCAATATGAGATCGCCTCTCAAACGACGGTAACGTCCACTGTATAAGTTAAGAGTTTTCAGCCTGAGTGGGCAGGGAAGGCTGGAAAGACCTTTGACGTATTTTGTCGCTCTGCGTTGTGTAGTATCGAGTGCAGTGAGGTGGCACTTCTGCCATGTTTCGGAGACAGCACATACCAGTAGCGAGAAAGTGTATAGTGAGAGTTAGTGCTGTTGTTACCCAATCTGAGAAAGTGCGTGGATGTCAAATGAACCATTGAAAAATGCGAATCTCGGTTTGATAACTTTAGTTACGAGGTCAGTGACAGTCCCTTGCGCAATAAACGGGGCAGAAGAGAGCGGTACTGGTAGAGAAGTGTTGGCGACCGGGTCGAGAGAGCAGATTATACTCTCCTACTGCCCATTTCGGAAGAGAGTTGTTGGTTGAAGTGCCCTACCGTTAACCGTTTACCAAAGTCTGATCCACCACGCGGTCACGTGTATGGAGGTTTCACTTGAGTGGCTCCACCCAGAACCTTTGGCTCAACACCTTGACCCACTATGTAGTGGGGAGCTAGTCCAACTGGAGAGCGTAATTGCAGTGTCTCATTTGAATCTGCTTGAGTCCTGTAAGAAGCAGTCCTTGAGGATTTAGGGCAATTCATGTGTGACTATAGGCAACCGCATGTGGGAATTGGTGGGTGTGCATCTATTTCACTAGGAGTTGCCTAGATTGAAGCGGGAGGTAGCAAACCATTAAGCACCGCGTGGTACACTCCCACGATCAGAGACAATGCGTGGCACTCGTGCACTACACCAATCCAGCCGTGAGATACTCTAAAACCTGTTGCCTCCGTTGGCTGTTCTAAGGGAAGAGGACCATGAACCTCTACCAACCCTCGAAGAGAATTGTGAGACTGAGTTAATCCGAGCCCTAACCACTGACACGTTTGGTAAGAGCAGTCCTGATGGCACCTAGGTGTCAACGAGCGAAGCTCAATAGGTCACGAAGGTAAGCAAACTATCGCATCAAATTAAAGTCCAATCCAGTCGCGTCGCGATAGGCTTTGTTTCTCCGCCATGTCGCTGTTGTACTGTGTAGTATCAGTCTGAGACTTGCCTACGCTCACGAGGTCAGTTTCCACTTTCGTGACACACTACGAGTTATTGGTAATAACAACGCATATCTCTCAAAAGTTCACAACTGTTCGACAGCTGTGTATCTCAAGGATTCAATTCCCATAGGTAGGGTGACTAAACGCGTGTAAGATACCCCTCATACGAAACAACGGCTTCTACATCTATAGGTTCGAAACGCAGACCCTACAGTTCTCTATCGTCGAAAGTGACCTACGTCACTGGTTCGGGATGATGGGTTGTTCTGAGCAAACGGAAATGGCATTACCACGTAGAACAAGAAATTCAAACAAGGCAACCAAAACTGAAGCACAATGTCAGTGATCTGGAGCAGACTCAACGTCGGGGTTTCCAAGTGCGTCATTGGAACGCGTAATTTGCCATATGAAAAGAGGCGGAAACACGGGTATTGCTGATTAGCTGATAATCTGCTAATGCTTAGATTGTCCTGAGTTAACCAAATCATGTGCGCCGCCATTTACTGCAGTTTAGCAATAACACCTAACTGAGATCATTCCTTGTAACTGGCAGAATAGTATAACTGCCCCGAGTGTTCGTGTGTGTCGCCCCTGGTAAAACACCACATTCGGTCTGTTTCGCATCAATGCAAATCATATGTGAGAACGGTTGGGGGAACCACTAAAGCATTTGGTTTGGTTGGCGGCATCCGGTTTCGGATTTGCCTGTCACTGTGGCAAGCCACAGGACGCTTGCGCCTACAGAGGGACCATGGATGGCTTGCGCTGCACCACCCACAGCTCCATCCACACACCCCATATCCAGTGTAAACCCGAAGGAATAAGACCGGGAGGCATGCGGATGGGAACCACGTTTCATCAACGGAGCGGGCCCACACTCCTTCACAGGCAAACACAAGCACGCTGCATTTGGGGAATCAAGCGCACACAAGGCGGTGGCTGGACCGTAGTCCGCTCCACACTGACTGCATGGAACCGCTCTTTGATCCTAACACGGCCACAAGGACCGTGCACCCCGTCCTCTCCAGCAACGACCAACTGTCTCCTGGAGCCAGTATGGACGAGGTAGTGGGTAATAGGCAGGTAGGCACCTTGTCAACATGCACATCAAGCGCAGCCACACCGGGGATATCAAACAACAGCCAAACACTTGAAAGAGAGAAAGAAAAGGAGAAAAACTCGATTAATGCATAAGGAAACGGTGATATAAACCTTAATTAAATAGCATATGTAATAAGTTGATTACAAACAAACCTAGCTAAGTGCACGAGGTCAGGAAGTATAGTTCACGGAATGCCACGAACGCAAAAATGTTATGGAAATCGAATACAATTGGCTTAGGCGAGGTGTGCAAGTTAATGAAATAGAGTACAGGGAGATATTTATATGAGAAAGAAAAGCATTAAGGTAAAAAATGTAAACCCACCACCTGAAATAAAGAGACTTAGCATGCAAGCACGCGGTTAGTAAATCGAATTCAGCGTGCCTACAAACGCTGCGCTGGTGCTGCCTACGTTCACTGCGTGACCCGTCGTCGCTTCGGCAGTGGTCCCGAGTGACCTCTCTCATGGCTCACTAGGCCTGCCTGACTAAGGCACTCGCGACCGCATGTTCTACAGCACCATGCGCTCGATGTCGATGGAGTACACTTCATTGGTGCTTGCCGCTTCCGCAACTGCCGCTTCTTCTCTGCATGCATGAGGGCTTTATCCCGCACTTCAGCAACTGCCTTCGTGATTAGATAGCGCCATGCACGCCGATCAACAGCCTTCGATTCCCATGATCTGCAATCAAGATTAGAACGTGCGAGGCTCACTTTAATCATGTCCTGGTAACGTAACTTTGGTTTCCCCATATGCCGCTTCCCAATACTCAGCTGACCGTATAAAAGTTGTTTCGGTATCCGCGCCGAATCCATACGGCTCACATGACCGAGCCATCTCAGGTGTCGCAGTAAAAGTATGCCGTCCACTGCATACATCCCACTTCGGCGCAAAACTTCCGTGTCTGCGACCCTGGCGCCCCAACCGATCCGCAAAATTCGTCGCAGACACTGCTGATGGAACCGCTCGAGATATCACACATCCCGACGGTACATCGTCCACGTTTCACTGCCGTATAGAAGAACGGACAGTACCATGGATTTGTACACCATCAGCTTCGTGCCAATGGTAAGCTGATGGTTGTTCCACACTCGGTACTCTAGCTTCCCGAATGCCGCTGCCGCCTTCGACACGCGAATACGCAACTCAACGTGTAGCTGCTGATCAGTCGATATCACACTCCCAAGGTAGCAAAAGCGGGAGGTGGTTTCCAATACTTCAGCACCAATGCTGATTCGCGGCACTATTGAAGATTGCACCTCCGGTGAAGGCTGAAAGAGACAGACAGTTTTGCTTGTGTTGATGGTGAGCCCGAATTTGGCCGCTGTCGAAGCCAGAGCACTAGTCATATGCTGCAACTCATCCGCGCTGTGTGAAAACAACGCACAGTCGTCAGCAAACAGCAACATACGGATAGTTGTCTCACAGACTAGAGTTCTCGCACCGAAACGACGGATGTTCAACAAGCCACCATCCATACGGTGCTCCACACGAACACCGTAAGCACAAGCCGCATCAGAAGCACTAGACAACATTGCATGAAGATAGACATTAAACAGGGCAGGAGCTAAGACACAGCCTTGCTTCACACCAGAGACAACTGCAAAGTCATCAGAGGTCTCTCCACTCAGCTGCATCCTCGCCCTCGTGCCACTTTACAGACATTCAATTAAACTTACAAACTTACGCGGGCAACCAAACTTACCCAACACCAGCCACAATGCCTCGCGGTTCACCGTATCAAATGCCTTGGTGAAATCAACAAAAAGCGAGTACAATGGCTGGTGTCATTCTCTGCACTTCTCTTGCAACTGACGAGCCGCAAACACCATATCTATAGTGCTGCGACCCGAACGGAATACACACTGCTCTTCCGCCACGTTAGGTTCCACAATCTGACTCACGAGGCGATTGAGCAGGATTCGGGCAATCACCTTGCCCACACAACTCAGCAAGTTGATGCCACGATAATTCGTGCAACATTGCTTGCTCCCTTTGCCCTTGTACAGTGGTAGCACAAGGGCATCCTTCAGCTCAGGAGGCAACTCCTCCTCAATCCACACGCGTTGCACCAAGTGGTGCAGCGCAGTCAACAACGCGGGTCCACCGTGTTTCAGTACTTCAGGTGGGATCCCGTCACCTCCGGCACATTTGCCGTTTCGCAGCTGAGCAAGTGCTCTCTGCGTCTCATCCAGTGTCGGCGTATCCGCCAGATCCGCCTTCACATCGTGCTGCTTCAGGTCGTTCAATGTAGGCCAGTCGATCTCTGGACGGTTGTTCAAGAGACAGTCAGTGTTTCCGCCAGACCTGCATTATGTCTGCAGTCTGGGTGCAGGTAGCGCCTGAACTACCATCGATCAGTGTCCTCAGCGGCTCCAATCTCGGTCCATACACCGCCTTCAAGAAGTCAAAGAATTCCTTTGTTGGCGGCGTTCGGCGTAGCATTCCATCTGCTTCGCCATCTCCGTCCACCATGCATTTTTTATGCGACGGAGCTCTCGGGTCAGTCTCCGTCGAAGTTTGCGAAACTGACTCCTCTGTCCCAAGTCACTGCGGTCTGCAGCATGTGCAGCAAATGCTGCATTCTTCTCCGACAACAATGCGCCAATCGTCCCATTGTTGTCATCAAACCAATCAGGCCGCTTACAGTTTGCGTGCCCAATGGTCTCCTCGGCAGCAGCTGCCACCTGGTCGCGAATGTGGTGCCACAGGTCGCCCACTGTGGCTATGCAGTCCACATCACCACACAGGCGTGCAGCCATCGCCTTCTCCAGCTCAGTACGTTTCGCCACTGTACCGAGGGAGAGAGTGTTAAATTTACGCCGATTCACGACGGGAGTGCAATACATCGATTTACGAAAATATATGGATAGTTTGGTTCGAACCAATTTGTGATCAGTGCCACACTCAGCTCCACGCAGTACACGTGTCATGCGCACTTCACGCATATCACGCTGACGTACGATGACATAGTCGAGCAGGTGAGCGTGACCACTCCGTGGGTGGGTCCAAGTTGCTATATCACTCGCACTCAGTGCAAACCGAGTGTTCGTGATCGTCAGGCCGTGAGTGGCACACAGTGAGAGCAGCCTGTCAGGCACTTACATGTCATAGTAATCACAATGGGAACCATGATGCGAGAATATAAAATATTTCCCAGGAGCAAGGTCAGTCGAACAACTGCCTAACAAAGGTAATAGGCCAGCGAAACCTCGGTGAGGATGCCAATGGGCACTGCACGCACACTCATCCTGGTTCGAATCGCTACATCCACCAAACCCGGACCTTTCAATATTGCGCTCAGTGAGCGTGTGACACCCCGAACCACACTGCGGTCCACACGCTCTCCACGTCCCTCCGGTGTCACTAGCCCAACTTTCATGCCAGCTGATCATCGACAAGGGTATTTGTGAGAGACTTCATGTCATTATTCCCAAGGGCCAATTCATTCGCACTAATTCACGTGGGTGCCTCGGACAGCTCAGCTTAGTGCAATCATATTTCACGTATAAGTGGAAATGTTTGGAAGGTTAAGTGCCAACCACCATGATCACTCGTGACTGCTAAGCCCAGATGGCATCACGTGAGTTTTTCGAGTATACCATCTAGCATGTGTGTAGCTTCAGTGTAGGCAATCATGCCTGAATACGAGTCTCGAACGCGACTGGGCCCCCACCAAATCGCACGCGATCTGCGCCACCCCCAAACTTCTCTGGTAACTCATGTCGTAAACTAGTCTGATATGCTATTGGTTGCGCTTTGGTGCGTTCGCGCCAGATGGATGACATTTGACTGCGTTAAGGAGGATTCTGAAAGATGTATGAACGAAACCTGCTTGCTTAAGGCTAAGTTTTAAAGCGTTCTGGATGCAATTAACTGAGAATAGGTGTAGTCTAATTAGAATGGTAACGAGGTCAATCAACCCCACTCAATGTTCCATGTTCGCGTAGGCCGCTTTCGTTACTTGTAGGCGGATAGATTGTTGCGACTCGCCAACGGACAAGGGCAGCATCAATGTTCTCGAGTTCATTGCGTCATACGCGTTCACGCTTTATGGGTTTAACGAGGTCATAGCGATAAGCGATTAGTTCTGGTATTTCATTTGCCATGGTTCTAGGGCCATCATTATCGTCCAATCCAACCCCCCCTCCTCTTGAGTGGTTACACCCCATGACACATAGATAAGGAAATTGCAAGCAGTACTGATGGATCAATCAATGCCCACATTTTCAGTATGTTGATCAAATCACTAAAAATTCAGCTGACTTGATAAACCAATTCGTTTGGGGAACGAAATGAAAATGACCTAGTGGGCACTGAAGAGCGAAATAATTGCAAAGGCATGTGGCTCCTGTATCACTATGGATGCAATTGCAAAACAGAACTGGAACTAACGGGACAAGAAATGATTAGAGGCGAGTACTTGAAATGAGAAACGCCAGATCCGTAACCAAAATGGATCCTCTGACAACTTTCAGTACTTGACAAAATGTCTATTAAAGGGTAAAAATACTGTGACTATTCGAAACGAATTGTCCGGGATATTTCAAACGGCGTTCGGATCCCAAGTTAATAGCTGAGAAGTTTCTGCTACAACGGCCCGTGTGAGTCCAGGTTCCATGTGATCACAAGCGCAAGACATCTAACGGGTACGTCGAATAAGCATTATCTAGATGGAGTATCGGAATGTCGACTGACCATTCCTTGTGTAGAGTGAAACAATATTTCGAAGCTTAAACGACAATTGCCTTGAATAACAACGGTTTCCAATGAGAACTGTGGATAAAACCCGAAAGCATTAAATCCAAGTCATCAATTTTTCCGAAGTGATAACAGTTGTAAAGTCCTCTTGGCTATATTGCCAAACAAGGTGACATAGATTGCAGAGCAGGCAGCAGCCGTGAAAGCTGTCCAACGTGAACCAGACAAATCAGTGCCTCGAGCTCGATGCTCAACATCAAGCTCCAATTCAGAAAAGTGTAAGAGTAATGACCCAAAGTTAGCCACCACGACACTAGCGGCTGCTCATAAAGATTCGTTTGCCACACATTCTTCACGAATCACCTGCCACAATGAACATCGTTAAAGGCCCGATATCATACGCGTCCGCTGTTGCTACCCATATGACGGAGGCACCACCCGTCGTAACCCCGCCCGCTGCCAAACGAGTTACTACTACCAATACCACCATGGGACTCAAAACCCCATCATTTGTCCAACTGAAGAAAGCAGCCACTGGTTCCTCCAAAAAGGAGAGCATGAAACACTATCATAATTCTCTGACTGTTACATGCTCTAATGTGGCTGAATCCGGGGCGAAGTGCATAAAAGATATCAGATAACAAAAAACAGTGGGACTCCCTGTATCAAATAATAGGAGTTCAAGCTAAACCAGTCGATATGATGCGTCACGTCCGTCACCCAAACTGCATACACTACAGTGAACCGCGGTTACTCCAAGTAATGATGCGGAGGCAGTTCTCTTGTCAGCCACTCGCCGCCGTATCACCCCGCGCACTGTTCAAAATTTTCCACATGTTCCCTGGAGCGAACGCCAGAAACATAAACAAATTCCGGATGACGTCCGTAAACAACAAGACGCAAAATCTATCCTTGTTCACGGTGTCCCCGAGCTCCAGACATTAAGCGGGCTAGAGGCCAAAGCGCATGACTGGGAGAAATGGCGTTTTATTCGTGAAGTGCTCTCACTCGAAAGTGTTATCGCTAATTCGACATCAAGGTTACCGCTATCACCTAATTACAAATGGTGTGGTCCCCGAGTGATGAGTATCACTGCACCCCGAACTGATGGAAGAACGTGGTTAAAATGTGGCAAAAAAGCGTAATGTTGCCATCCGAAATACGTATAAAGGCGATAGGCACCGGGCCACAGATAGACAATGTAACACTGGGCAAGAAACTTACTAATACAATTCTGTCACCGTATAGTTCAGAACGGAGACAATGCCGAAACCCACCGACAGTTGAAAGAGGACAAGATGGTCACCCTCTTGATGTCGTTGAGAGCTCTATACAACAATCTGAACTGACCCAAGGACCTGCGTCATCGGCCCAACAAAAAACTACAGGCAACCGACACCACAATGGTCGGCATAGACCCTCATCGGAAACCAGCATTCACAAACACGCTTAGAACCACCGATGCCCTCACCTGCTTGTATACCAATGCACAAGGTCTTCTCAGCAAGCTAACCGAACTTCGTATTCGTCAGGTCTCCATGCCTTGGGACCTGATTATGGTCACGGAAACATTGCTGAACACAGATATCACGGATGCTGAGATTGCACTACTCGGTATGACATCTATACGAAACGATCGACCTAGCAGAGGAGGGGAGTGCTCCGTATTATCTATCCGACCTGCATGTTGATATCATTGAGGACCCAGAAACGAAAGTCGTCGATTCTCTTTGGTATCGTACAGACCTAAGATATGGTGATGTGTGTTTATTAGCAATAGTCTACCACCCTTCAATGTCCACTTTGGAAATGCATCAATGCCTAGCTTCTGCGATGAAACGAGTCCTGGCACGACCATACAGTCACGTCCTTCTGGTGAGGGACTTCAACCTGCACGCAATCGAAGTTCCAGCATCGCATAGCGAATGATTTAACGCTGATTTGCAAGAGGCGATCGCCGATGTACCTCTGTACAACCATGTCACCTCTCCCACGCGGTTCCGGAGGGGTGACACCCTCTGTTTTGGACCTTGTGCTCTCCAACGAGGAATAAATGGTCGACACCGTGACCATAGATATGCCACTTGGCCGTAGCGATCACGCGAGGTTGCTCTTTCGTTACATCTGTTACTTGGAGTACATCAGTGAGAACAATGTGGAAACCTATGCCGATACACATTACGACATCGTTCAAGCAACCGACTGGTCCTTCCTGGCCGAGAAGCCGCCCGATGTCACCTGGATGTTGCTCCTCACCCAACTCACTGAGCTAGTGGCAAATGGGTCAGAAAGCAAAGTCCTTCACCCGAAGCAATCGAACTCGTTCCTGAGGAGCCGTAGTAGAAAATGCATGGCCTTAGGGGATTCAGTCTGACGCGCTTACAAAGTCTGTCCAAGTAACCTGACCTGGGGTGCTTACACAACTCAACGAAACCACTGCGTCAAATTGATCCGCGAAGACAAACTCCAGTATCAACAGAACTGTAGCGAAATTCAGTACAAATCCCAAGCTGCTGTATGAACACGTCAACAAGCTCCGCAGAGTGCAGCGCGGGATCCCGGTTTTACGTGTAACAGATGCTTGCGCAAACCGCACAAGGTGCAGCCAACGTGCTTCGCCAACACTACATCCATACTTTCCGGAGTGAATCGTGATTTCATCCGCTTTTGACACAGCTTCCATCGCCACCAGGGTTAAACCACGGATTGTCCACGGCAGCCAATGTGACGAAAACGCTAATGTCATTGCGCATGCACAGCTCACCTGGCGTGGACGACATCAAACCGAAGGCCTTGAAGAAAGCGGCCATGAACCTTGCCGAACCATTAGCTCGGTTCTTTCGACGTTGTCTCAACGAAATGTAGGTTCCCACAATGTGGAAACATGCGGCAGTCACCGCTATTTATAAAAGTTGTAATCGTTCGGAGCCGTCGAACTACTGTCCAATCACCTCCAAGTTTTATCCAAAGTAATGGAACGTATAATCGCAGAACCGCTCATGGGATATCTTGAGAGCAACAACATCCTAGTGTCGCAGCAACACGGATTCCGCCGAAATCGATCCTGCACTACAAACTTGCTGCTAGCCCGAGCAAGCTGGACAGAGTCAGCCGATGCCAGAGCGGGAATCGACGTTGTCTACCTGGACTTCTCGAAAGCGTTCGATCGTTTGGACCACCGCATTCTCCTTCATAAGCTTCGAAGTTATGAAATCGCTCGGTGGATCGGCAACTTCCTCGCTCAACGTCAACTGAATGTGAGAGTCCGCAGCTCCATTTCGTACCCAATTGATGTAAAGCGTAGCGTGCCCCAAAGATCGGTACTGGGGCCACGTTTATTCCTTACCTTCATTAACGATCTTGCCAGTGTACTGCAGTCGAATTTCTTATTATTTGCAAATGATGTCAAAAGTATACATGATATCAGGACATCGGATGATCGCACGGCATTGCAGAACGACCTCGACTGGGCGTATGCGTGGTCATCCGGTAACCGGCCCCAGTTCAACGTGACCAAGTGCAAAGTTGTAAGCATATGCCATTAGCTTATCTATGAATATGGATTTGGGGACCAGTTGTTACAACATGCTTCCCAAGGAAAGGACTTCGGGGCGATCGTACAGGACGACCTGGGTTGCTCAAAACAGGCTGTAAAGGCAATAAAAAGAGCCAGTCAACATCTTGGACTCTTACGGAGGGCTTTCGGCAGTTTTGAGCCATCAATCTTCCCACAAATGCTGAACGCCTACGTGAGGTGTCACGTGGAATATTCGATCTAGGCTTGGCGTACCTGGCGTAAGCGCGACGGCGATGCACTTGAAGCTCCACAACGTAGAGCGGTAAAACTCGTTAGAGGATTGTTTCATCTCTCCTACCAGCGCAGAGTGCAGTCCCTGATATTGTACAATGGTGAATATTGACGTCAGCGAGAACCAACCATGGTTTACTTAATAATGACGAAGCCAAATCACCCATGTCGCAATCTGTTACAGCTGAGCCAAAATACCAACCTGAGAGGCCATCAGCTCAAACTGGCTACTCAATACAGTCGACTTGATTGTCCACGAAACGTTTTCTCCCTCCGTGTGTCCCGTGCCTGGAATGCCCTTCCGACTCACCTTATCCTTGCCCCTACATTAACGTTATTCAAAAAAAAACGTCTTTATGAAACGATTTCCAACTTACATTACTTGATATAGTCCGTTCCACTTGGAGGGCGAAACAACGCAAACCTAACCATGTGCTTAATGGCCCTCTCCGCAATGTGGCGGTGAGGATACATACAGAATTGTCATGTGAGTAGCCTGGATGTAGCCAAACTGGATTAACCTATCACATCTGTCAAATGAAGAAACAAACGGGTGAGCGTTGTCGTTCCATTTGTTCTTTCTCACGCATTTACTGAACTACAGCGGCACTTTAGACTATTTTGTGTGTGCATATTCCATTCCCACTTCAAACTATCGCTATGCAGTAGTGCATTTAAATCGGTAGACACTTAAAATAATGATGATCTTTCCAATTTTAATTTTTACTCCAATCATCCTACGGAACTTATCAAGCACATACTTTTTTTACCTGTGATAAATCATTGTTAATTGTTCAAGCTTATGAGTAGATGCGTAGGTGCCAGGAATCAACTTTTTGATTCAGATACCAGACTCATTCACAGTGATGGGCAGAAAGTTTAGAACGGTCCATTCCCAACATTTCACTCCACAAATGAATTCGTCTCTGTTTAGACCCCACAGCAGCAGATAGCCTAGTTCGGACTCAAACCCGAGATACCGCGATGGCTATCCAGTATAGTAACCACCAGCGTTAACAGGCTGCACCTTTAATGGCCACTGGGAATCATGTTCGATGTAGATCGTCAGTTGTGAAACAGTGCTACGACGCAAAATCATAGTCTCATTGGTCGAATTCAACCATGATTGGCAGAATATTCCGTGGCAACCCAAATACACATCAGGTGATGTAGACCAAAATAACGGGGAAAATAAATTAGTTGCTGTGCCTGAAGGATGTTCGACGAAAACTGGACTACTCCAGATGAGCGTAACGGAGAGTTCAGCAGATAGCTTGAAATTAGAACGTTTCGGTTAAGGTTGTGTTTATCATTTTCAGGTGGATAGTCGTTATTGGTTTATTGGCTGACCGCCTACTGCAACTACAAAAGCAGCATCACAGCTTCCGCCATAAGCACCCTCACCGTGATGCCCCGTAACCCACATTGAGGCACCGCGCTGGACCCAGACTGACTACACTACCTCAAACTACAGATGGCAAACGTCACTAGTGCAGGATTATCGGTGGACGTGGATCGATTTCGAACATGGATGGTTTGAGCGCACAAGATCTTGGCAAGGTGGCCAGTTGGTCACCCAAGATTATAATCTGAAATGTAGCAATATTAAGCCGAATTGGAATGCTACTTGTCGTTGACAAACCGGATGGGTGAAAAGGATCCTGCTTGGAAGCACTATTCGAAAAGTTTTCAAAACGATTCACTCTATCGTAAATAAACTTATGAGGTCTACGTTGCTTTAACTAAAGCGTGAAAAATGATGCTGTTGAGTAGATGGTTTTGATATTCTCAACTCTCCGAAACGGTGAACGACTAGAACGCTTAGGATTGATGGGTGCGATGATGAATGGTAAAGATGGGTTGATCGAATGAGTTACAGCTGAAAACAGCGGACTGATATTCCAGCTCACCACCCAACTGCATAGTTAAAAAAAACTACTCCTGTTGAGTGAAACAATAGCTGTGAAATCGAGCACTGAATGGATTATTTCGAACCATCCGTTCCTAGGTCCTTTGAACTCGACGGGGATGTTGAGTTGCGGTCAGCAGCGTGGTTGCGATACGGCACGAAATGTGGCTGTAGATGGTAAACAAGATACACCAATGTCCAACAGACGTCCACGATGGCAAGTTACTGGCTGTTGACTTAGCCGTTTTACTGGGCATTAAGTAGTTTAGACTGGATAATTGAAATTCGTCACAGTCAGTTTCCAAAACAGATAGTCGTCCACATGCCCGGAAAAGCACTAGACTACAGTTTTAGCCTGTTGGACATCATCAATAGTGCGCATCCATCGGATCCAACAGCATTCGAACCCATGACCACCAGCGGCTTGCACAGCCAGTCAGCAGCTTGTGTCACTGAGCCACAGGGAAACAGCTTCGGACTTGCTAAAGGAATGGTGGTTGTCAACTGTTGTCCCGATATTAAAATGGACCGAAGAATGACAGATGAGAATCATGCTGAGGTTGTTAAGTGCTAGTTCAAAGCTCTGTAGATGATTTTTATGTTTCGTTCTAGTGATCTAAACTCACATCCATTTGACCTAGATTCACAACAATATAACCCGCATTCATGAATCACTGCTACCGTAACGGTCCGGAGTTAATCTACCGGACGCAGAACAGGATGTGTCCACGCATCGACGAACTCGGTCCACATTTGTCAGTAGTGCCACTGCAAGAAGTCGGTTATAGTGTGCTCATCAAAAAGGGGACAATCACAAATGATACATTTCGTCACAAAACGTAAGCGTGCCAAGCGAAACAGATTCACAACACTGACGTAAACTTTTACAACCAGAAAACTTGCCAGTAATTCTTCTCAGCTCCATTAACATATCTTGCACAGGCATACATTAGCTCACCTATTTTACGTAAGAACATGAGATGGCTCTTGTTATTACTAATAACTAGAGCATCAGTAGATTCTGCATTCGCGTCTGACACCTGACACCTTGCCTTCTAACTACTCGGGGAAGTCACATTTCGTCAGTTCAACGGGTCACGGATCCATGAGTACCAGGCAATAGGATGGGTGCTCATGTCTCATAAACAGAAGACTACCGGTAAACTACTGATTTGTTAGGTTAGAAGCGAAGCAGAAGTGGGATTTGCAAGGTCGAAATAGTGCAACCGTTGTCAGTTAGAGTAGTGTCTATGACCGCATGACTCACTAGGGTGGACAGACTCGCTTAGTGACCCGAGTGCGGGAACCAATTGGACTGATGAGGCACGAGTTTCAGACGAAATGTCAGCAGACGGCATTGGTACTGGTAAGATGCTTACTTGGCCCCTAGGGAAATGAAAGTTGGTACCTTCACAACGAGGTATGACACGGCCCAATAAAGCTGATCCGATCATAAGATGGGGAGAAAATCCAAACTGATATTACAGGACTGAGGTACAAGGCCAAATGTTAATTTCGTTTCAACGAGGCTTAACAATGGACGACAGTCAGGAATCGTTCGGTTGATTCGTCAAGGTGACCAAACACAGTGTAAAAACGAATTACCGAGCTTGAACGAGGTAGCCAATTCAGTGGTTCTCAATCCTTTTGAGTCTGTTACCGACAAATAGGGTTCACTATGAAGATTTACCCCAAAGAAAAAATTTAGTCTGAAAGATAATTAACGATTGCATTTTTTTTCTATGAATTACGGGAAATGAATAATATTCATAATGACTTTCGATCATTCAAATAAAGAAAACAACTACGTTTGAGCAGTTTTTATTAAACTGATATCGCTTAGTTCTAACAAGTTCTGGTATATTTGGTGCGGTTTCGGCTAATGCACATCGTAAGTCGTGCTCCAAGTTCATTCGGTTCCTTGTTTTGGTGTGTGACCTCTGAATACATAGGGAAGATTGCAGTGGCTTCTCAGTTGTTTCAACCATCCATCCCAAGTCCTGGATTACAGGTTCCCACCACCACTCTGTATCGATACGACCTGAACACCAGTCGCCTGCTTGTCCCTTCTATCTGGTAAACACTCGCTCGTCCCTTTACCTGATCGGCTGACCTATGCTTCCACAGTAGTGTTCACTCAACTCTGTAATTCGACTCAGCCAACGACTACCTAAATCAAAAAGTCAACGATCGACGAGCGAGCCGATAGAGGAACCATCTAGCTGCGCTGTTGTGCAAGATAATATTCGTATTTAAGGTTAGAAAAGTTATTACTGGGATTTGTCTAATCCACTGTCCACTCACTAATGATTAGTCATTGATGGCTAATCAATGGTGATTAGGACCAGATGAGTTCGATAGTAATTTTGTTTGGTAACAGATTTATGACCCCATCCTCATACTTATATTTACCCTCCGTAAAATTCCATTAAACTCCCTTGGGGATAATTACCCCTAGATTGAGAACCACTGTTCTAAGTGGTCCGCACTACCGAAAGTCGGTAGCTTGGCTAGGTGAGTGTCGTGCGTTTCAAGGTCACTCCTGCCTCCAGTTCGCGACCCAGACTCCAGAACACCGCTTAGCACTTCGCCTTGAAACTTGTGAGCATAGCTGAAGCTGGCCTAGTCCAGTATCGGCTCCTCATTAGACTGATGATTTAGCTGTCAGTAACATGACCAGAAAGCTGCTCATCGAGTGTCATTTCCCACTTGCTATTGTACTGAAGCCGATCGTGTTTCCGATTGCGATGGCATGCTTGTTATGGCCATCGCGATTGCTCTAGCATTCGATCAAATGATCAGCAAGGAATAAATACCGGTTTGACTGTGCCTCTATTGTGTAACTGCCCACAAGCTTCCAGCTGCAAAACCAACACCAAAAGTGCAGCAAAGTTGTAACCGTTGGCAGCCAGTGTGATGCTTCTGAGAATAAGTAAACGCAACGCGCTAGTGCGTTACAGGAACAAAAGGGCCGGAGTGGTTTCCTATAAGTCTTGGAGGCCCGTCTCTATAATGTGAGTAGACCACCAGCTATAGGGTCACTGAACACTTCTGTACCCAGAAGTAATAAGTACCTTCCGGAGGGCGGATGAACAATTTTGCTGGTCACCGACATGTGTGTAGACTGCAAACCGAACACAAAGAAGGCGAATGAGGCACTTGGTTGTCAAAGGTCTTCACATTCGGAAACTTACCTGAATCGCCCCGCTGCCTTGCGGGTCATGTTTTTAAGACCAGAGGCTTGGGATGGAGTCCCTTAAGTCAACCCTCTTCTTCGACCTGGACAACCCGGAAGCTCACTGCGCACGCAACACAGGAACTCTCCTGACCTCTTTGCTGACTGTATTTTCCTTTTTTTTGCTTTTACGCATGTGTTGTGGCACTCGACTAGTTGTGTATTGGCCAAGTGTTAAGTACACCAAACACACGTGAGCAGAGCTATTTCGAGTTAATAGGCCATTTCAGTGCTTAAAGCGTGACGTTTCAGAAACGCAACCGTTTTGTCAGTACTCAAGCAGAGGTAGCTGTCGCTAGAAATGAAATCGACGAACGAACTCTGGGTTGACGCCACAGGCATCATAATCAAGAGTAACACATCAGCCATTTGAACTGATGTTTCGCCAACGTACAAGCATAACGAACTACGGAACGAAGAATAATAAGGATAGAATGGGGACTAACTATAAAACCTTAATGCCATGAATAAACATTCAAGATCAAGGTGCCTACATCATCTCAATAACATGTTGGCAAAAACAGCTAGCTATCATGTAAGAATAAGGCGGCATCGGTGAGAAAGCTTCCTTACGACTTTCACTTCCTCGCGCCTTAATCAGCCAGTACTCCGCAGATAACCCAGCGTCAAACACACTTTAAACAGGCAATCTGACTGGGAGACGGCAGCAGACGAGCCACTGGTGTAGACTGTGAGCCATGTACTGTAACATTTCAAGCCAAACACAATGGGGGTCACGCGGACTCCAGTCTGGAAAGCGAGACGGACCAACAGCACGCAGTTTGGTCGTCAGTGACATCGCTTACCACTGCCCAGTTCATTTGCTCACCTCGAGCCTTGCAACATCCTACATCTAGCAAAAGAAACAAGATCGTCCTCGGAAAATCTGTGACCTGGCATACGTAGTACGTGCTCAAGCTAACGCAAATTATTTAGTGCTGTCTGTTATTCTAAGTAACTGGCCTGATTATCACTTCCTAGCACTCGCCTACGAGCATCATCATTGCGGACACACTGGTGCCAACTGAGACCAGTAATGCATTGCAGACAACGATGATCAAAATTTTGAAGGCACCGCAGATCTTCAGATCAAAGGGGCCAAGTCCCACTACCATAGAGCAGGACGCCCTCACTGTGGCCCTGTAAACACGAGCCTTCTGACGCAACAGACGCCGCAGACTCAAGAAGACAGTTCCAGCTTTTGCAATGCGAGAACTGACTTCTGTGGTCATGCGCCCGTCGTCG
Source organism: Dicrocoelium dendriticum (assembly GCA_944474145.2). Classification (NCBI taxonomy): domain Eukaryota; kingdom Metazoa; phylum Platyhelminthes; class Trematoda; order Plagiorchiida; family Dicrocoeliidae; genus Dicrocoelium; species Dicrocoelium dendriticum. The sequence continues at coordinate 14,812,108 of OX104069.1, forward strand.
CTGATGTAGTTGCCAAGATAAGTGAATTGACCTAGTACCTCGGACTCCATGCAAAGATTACATAAGAAAATAAAGGGCGAGGTATGTCCAGACATGCTAAATACGAGTATACATACTTAACACCGCCGCTCTTTTCCTAAAAGGTTTTACGTTATAGTAAAACTATAATTTCAGTCAGCACTAGTGACTATTTGAGCGTCCTGAGTGATCAATTTTGGTGTCCTCGGTCGTCCTAACTGGACACAGTTAGGACGAATTTCGGTTTAGCCTAACGGTTACAGTATTGCGTAGTTACAATTTGAAAATCGATCTCCGTTTAATATTGACGGTATTTGCAAATAGGAAAAATGCATTCACGGCATATGGTGTGCGTTGGATAAAGACATTCCGCAAAAACACACTCCATGTTGGAGTCCATTACGTATTTGAACCTAAATGGGGAAATTGGGCAACTCGCGACAAGCGAGGCCAAATAGTACGGAAGCAAAGTGAGCAAGGTGTCTGTGGTCAATCGCGTTCGAGTTCTAGCTGCCATGCAGGCTATAAATAGATAGTACATGCAAGTAAGAAACGGGTACTGGATTCTAATGTCGAAGGTGGGAAATCGTGCCAACCTCGGGGTGGTTAAATTTGAGGGAGGAGGCGACGAAATTGATCGGGTGCAAATGCAGTATCATGGAAAGTATTTTCAATTGTAACGTTTTTGTCACAGCTTCCGTGGTGCAGTAAGATTCTACAGAAAGTGTTTCTTGAGCTTCCCACAAAACGTTGGGTGCACCGATCGGAATTATCATGAGTGATTAGGCTCTCGCAGTAGCCTCTAGAGTGAAGTTTCTACCGGGTGGCTTGCTGACAAACGCAGATGACAGTTATGCTTGAGCATGCGCTGCTGGATAAATTGGCGTAGTGCTGCACGCATCGTAATATGCCTTGCATCTTCAAAGCACAAGTATTGTTGCGCCAACAGGTCTCCGTTCCTAGCTAAAACCGACCAACCACTTGAAGTGGTTAAAAACTTGACTTAGCTTGATAGTTGTAGCACCTCTGCTGATCACACCGCTGTGCAAGTCAGTTGACATGTCAGTAAAACTTATATGATCTTCTGAATTATAAACCATCTATGCGGACGGTGAGATATGAGCCTAGCAATCAGATATGGCCAGTGCTACTGTATACAGTGGGACCATGACCACATCGCACTAAACACATGGTGAAACTGGTCACTTCTGACCACCCATGCTTGCGGAGTATTACATCCACCTCGTTGGAACAGGATAATCCTGTAACCGTCAGCTGATGTTCGGGAAGGTGTCATATAGTGTATCACTGGAGCAATTGCCAAATTTGAACCGCTTAGGCTGGCTGTCAGATCCTTCGGATATACATTGACCACCTCAATCAAAGTGCACCTAGTTGGGTAAACCGGCGGAGTGACTGGTTAAATATGTGGCATAAATGAACACACTGGGTGGGAAAATTGGTCATCTTCGCAAATTAGGACCTTGGGATGAGGAACAAATGACAGAAAACTCCTTTCTCATTGCACGCGCAAAATTTTAGAATAAGGTAACCAGAAACATCAGGAAGTGCGGTAAAGTACATGAGTTTAAAATCTCTGTCAAATATTTCGCTGCGCAAAACATCATATCTGTGTTACGGATAACAGCTTTAGGATGCAGTATTCAGAGATGATAGCAACATCTTATGTAAGCATACTGGCTGTTTCTCGCATCGTGCTACTGCTTGTGAAAGCGGATCACTTCGATTTGAACAGAATGAAACAATTATACCGCCGGTTTTATCTCGCGGAAAAATGCGGCAGAATTCTACATTGCAATATACTCATAAAATAAACTAAATCGTCAGTTGTACGCCGTAATGGCGCTTCGCTGTCACGCGACCATCGCCAGTCGCGCGCGGACTGAGTATGCGGCGCAGATTCCAACCGGTGACCTTATGGTTGCAAACCAGGCGCACAGACCACATGGCAACCGGCCGCGACCGACTTTTAGCCATCGATGCGACCAAAGGCAAGGTGGTGAGCGACGAAAGTAGGCCGTCACATGAATACGAGGAACTCTTCCCCAGCACTTTTCAAACGTACTCAACTACTCCCAACAGTCAACACAGTGAATGTCTGATATGGATATGAACTTGCCACATAGTTCAACAGTGATATGATTTGCAACCATGCAAAGTCCAAATGCTGGAGTGAATTCTTTCCAATCCTATGGTGGATGAGATCGTATGTGAAACACAACTATGTACCTTTTGATCTGTCCCTATGCGGAAACAGACTCTCGTATCGTCGAGAAATAGAAGACTAATTTATTGGTTCGAGTCCATGTCCAACAAGGTGCCTTCGTAGAATCAGCGATAGCCCAGTATCGGGGGGCTATGTAGCCATTAACAATCCAGTCAGATAAAAAGTAGTTTTCAACAGCTTTCTTGCTTTATATTCCGCTCGTTATCTACGTCATTTTCCTCATCAGTAATAATTATGGGTATCTTGATGGATCCACCGTACTTCGTTGCACAGATCAAAGTGGTCGTGTATTAACCCAGCCGCAGATGTGCTCCGATCCGAAATTCCCTGTAGCAAACACGGTAGGCGACGCTACAGTAACTCCATGAATCAGCGTAGCACGGTCGCCGGAAAAACGACACCTTGTGTAGATTGAGTGCACAGTTTACCAACAAACTAAATCGCTAACTGTAGCAGAAACTGCGCATCATGGTTTAGTGAAGTGTCACTATGGTATGTACGCGAGAGAGGAATTGACCGGCATAGCAATGCCATCCGGTGCATTCTAGCATACTTTAAACAAAAGCGGAAACGAAAGCTATTGTACGTATGTGATTGATCGGATGGACTAAAACAAGTTACAGTTGATGTGAACATTCCGCGACAACCATTCTGTGTGACCGGAACGGCTTAGTAACGCATATCACGTGAGCGCACTATTGGCAGGACATTATTTTGCAACAGTCTACGAATAGACATAGAGGCATCAGAAGCCATGGGTGCTTTGCACCACAGACTGAAAGCTTGTCGAACATGTCCCTTCTACTTGGCACATGGTACTCTTAGGAGAAACTACACGGTCCCATTTCGGGACATCCGATTTCCATTGGATACCAAATTCACACCAGGCACATGTAAAATAATTGAGACCGTGTAGGAGCGATACATCGGACAAAATCTGAAGCCACTAAAAATCCATCGATAGTACCGGAATTCACTAATCAGAGGGCACTGCTGCAACGCCGCAACTTGCCATGGTGATAGTTGGTCCGGTTGATCTCACATTCAGTGGCAGTGATTAGATTAGTCGATGATGGCTGCTACGTCAGAGAACTATCCAGAGTTCGCTGTCGCTTTGAGCAAACGCGACTTGCCAAATCTATGCCAAGCTAGAAATCTGCGCCCAATGTGCAAAATTAAGATTTACCAAAAAGTAACCGCATTATAATCACTATGCTTAGTAAGGATAGAAAGGATTCCCTCCAACAGACCGAATACACTTAGAAAACGGTCTGAGAGCCGCATGGGTTGTGCGTGGCACCTGGTAAGGGGACATTTGAAAAGATATGTTAACGGGGTGAAGCGTAACATGGTGTCTAGTGCTTGATGCGATGGCGCAACTACGTAGCTCCAACCCAACGACAATGAAGATGGCAGCTTAGCTATTGACGCAATAAGCATAAAGGGCTACCCATTGTTCACAATTCTCATGCAGTGCGGACAACAGTGCAATCACAAGTATCATATGCGGCTGTAGGCCGTCCATCTAATAGTTTAGAAAATTGCCATAGACAAAACAGTCCAGCTGCTAGCATTTATGGCTGGGAAATCCAATCAACGGAACTAAGTTGGTATAAATTCTTACCCGATAACAATGATTAGCAATGGACTAAATAAGAATTGGCTCGGGTAATAGTAATGCGAAACAACCAAACGCTGTTTCCGTCAAAAGAAAGAATGAAGGCAGCGATAACGATTCCCACTTGGTGCAGCGAGGCCGTGCTCCTTCAAACCAATGATGTGAACGAGAATCACGAATTTTTATTGCGGATTCCGATCTCGTAGAATTGGCACACTACTCAATATTGCATTACAAAAAGTGGAGAGGATACAAGGCATCAAAAAAACAACTGTACATAAACCGCTGGACTAAAAAAGTGGGGCTAAGATAGACAGAACCAAAAGGCTAACCCACAAGTTCGGAAAAAATAAGAGGAAGAAATCTCAGTAACTCACTCAACCCAATTCGTGAGGTAAACATGTACAGATTGATTCACATTGATCAAACGGATCGAGCAGTGACACGATAACGTGACACTAGATCATAGTTCGATTTTGGCACTGTTATCTGCCGATCCCAATTCCGAGCTGTTCGGATCATCTAACACACTAATACCGGCTCCCTGTACACTGTCTAGCCAAGCTAGAACGCGAACTTTCAGTCGATGCCAAGCCCCATGGAAGTCGGGATTAGAATTCGTGTTATCGGTCGGATCACAGAATTGCAATGTTTCCATCCGTAGATTTGCTTGGGTACCGAGGCCCTCACAGACACTGCCGTTCCAAGCGAATGAAATGTCTTCCTCATCAGATGGCTTGATGGGGAAACTGAATCCACGAAGCGAGTGGTGCTGGTGGTGATGATGGTTGTGATGGTAATGATGATGGTAATGAGGGTAAATTTCTCGAAAATGGGGCTCATTCACCGGGTCACTCGGCGTAAGATAATTGAGATTACCAGTCTGTTCAACGTGTTCTTCCGAAAGTGGGGACGAACGTGAGGATGTGTAATGGAAGCAACTGGAACCATAGTGATGCTGTTGCAAGTAATGTTTGTGATGGGCGTAATCATGCTCCTGATGGTGCATGGAATATTCCGCTTCGGAATGAACGCAGGTTAGTTTATTCATCCGTCTATCAGCAGCGGGCGAGTGACGGAAACTCACTTTCAATGAAGTCATCCAGGTGGACCCAGTGGGAACCATTTCGTCATCCGAATGAGAATTCAACTTGGGATCGAGATTAATCTCTTGACAAGGCGATATTTTCATTCGATCGAAAACCTCATGGCCAGCGTCAAAAACGGAGTAATCCCTCCATGGGAGTGCAGAGTGATAAGCGGAGTCCGCGGTGGGGAATTCCTCCAATGACTGTTTCGGATCAGCTGGTAGAAGGGTTGGTTTAGCGCCCCACTTCTCTGCAGCCTGATGGTAAACAGTGGCGGATTGAGCACAAATATTCTGGCACGCTTGACCGCAGTATCCGGTGTGCATATTCCGCATTCCACTAACTAATTCACTTAATTGATTCACACAGTCGTTTGAGCCTTCCATTTCAACGTCTGGAACCATGCGTACACAAGACAACTCTGAATCCACATGGAGCTTTGTCTTTCGAGCAAATCCTAGTGGGCCTACCACAATGAACCCGCTTTCATGTCAATGTCGCCACCATCAACATCAATCAACCACCACAACTACGCTCCGTAGCGTACGAGCAACACAACCACCGGCCTGTTGTGAGTGCAGCTTGCAATTGTAGCCAGCTTCCAATCAGGCCTTAGCTGGATTGGTCATTGTCAGCTGGGGATCACATGAGCCAATCGCGAGCGAACGTTATACTTATCGATCGATTCGACCGCCGCTTAGCGGTTGGTGCGCTGTCTGGCTGACGGATAAGTCTATCGCGTATTCAATCCGCGGTCAGACAGCCAGGATATTTGCACGACCAATGCCACGTCATCTGGTCGATCCTACTAGGATCCCATCGACCAGTTCCATAAGGTTGCGTATGGTGCTTTGAGGTACCTCTATGGGTGGCTTAGGACCATAAGCTCTAGGTCTTGGGGTCGATGTAGTTCTGTTATGACTCCTGAAGATTGTGATTGTTTGAAACCCGCCGTAGAGCTCAGCGTTGCAACCGGGCAAGTTTGACATTTGACAAGCGTGTCACTCGCACAATCGTGCCTAAACACTATATAATTTAACGGTAGTAGCAGTACTATCAATGTGCTTGCTATAATCAACAACCTGGTCTACATGGTAAGCTTAGCAACAGTTATCTGCTTGAATGTTTATTGCACAAGGACGTTCTTTTAATGACTTCCGTAAAGGATCAGTGCTGCGACATTTTTTCTTGTACCTATGATAGGTAGGCTAGAATGGGCCGGAAATTGGCTTCTAAACAATAACTAGCCAGAGTAATCGGAAAGTTGGAGAATCGCTTAACAGTCTCGAATGTCGTTAATAGCTATTTCCCCTCAAGGTATGTAAGCGCATGACAGTGCACGTTTTCTTCACATAGTACGCACGTATGCGAATGCCACTCAATGAGTGTTAAATTGCAGTCGTATGGTATATCCAAGTTCTTACAGTAACATGGTACACTGCTGCCGTTCCGCTTCACTTATCGAATGCACTGCCGCCGAATGTCTCGACAGTATGCGAACGTAACTGCGAACTAGTTCAGGTTAACAGTTAAACCAGTCGGTGAATTTCGTAGCGGTTATATCCCTGCAACAATGTGAAAAGTACAATATGAAGACAAATTTCGATTGGTGCATACATTTCATATTCACTTCTCAGAACAGGTATCAATAAGTTAGTATACCTAAAGCGATTATCGATTCGCCTTAGGTCTCCCGGGGAGTAGGTGCGAAAATTCCGCCCTTCGCTTCACTTGTCCACATGTTTGATTGCACTCAAGGCGAGTTGTCGTTAACAGTCCTGAGCGGATGATATGCGTGCATTTTGTGAAGTCCAAATAGAACCATGATTTCTTCCCCTAACTGGACTGTATATTTATGGATAAGGCATTGCTATTCCCAAACCCTTTTGCCACTACGATACCAAAATTTATGCACGTGCTCTTTGGAAATCTACGTTCTTAAACATTAATGTATTTACTTTAAATCAATAGCATGGCCTTGACTACTTAATACCGAAGCATTTCGCTTTTGATAGACTGCCAATTAGTGAAGTGCTACGCTAAACCGCCATACCTCCCTGCTCTTTTTTCACTACGATTGAAACTTACTTGTAAAGTGTTTACGCTCCTTAATTCGCATATAGCACCTTGTTTACCGTAATTTGGGTTTCATTTATTCTGCTCAGACAGTGCGTAAAGTCTACGTTTACTAGTCTACAGTTGTTCATTTAGGAACAAGAAGCAATGTCCCGTTAGATGGCCTTTGTTGCGGACGCGTCAAATATCCCCGCAAAAACGCACCAGAAATTCCGGCATAGTGGCTGTGGAAAGCGGGGTCCAATTCCTCCCCACAACGCAGCAGCGTTCAGCCACTCCGAGACGCTGCCCAACTGCGCACCTGTTGACAATGCTCTTTTACTAACTACCACCCCATCGTGATAGCTATTTTCCCTAACTTAATGACCCATAGCATTGGATGTGATTTGTCCTCTGCTGGTCTTAAAAGGGCCTTGTCTTGCCTCCTCTTCGCCTTAGTTGGGAGTTGGTAGGGTCACGTAGTCTTGTGTGCGTCGTTACCTGGCAGCGTTCGCGTCTAAGTCACTAGCGCGCGTCTACCGTAACCACGTCTCGTGTGCGTCCGTTCCGAGGGCTCAGCGTCTACCCTAATAGGTGTGGCTAGGATCGTTCTAACGCTCACGCACTTTCCGTCTCACCAGCGCGTACCCCGGGCTAAGCTAACGCCATTAGGTCAGCGCAAATCCGTTCGATTGGCCAGCGTTCCAAGCCGTCACCGTAGGCGTGCTCCAACCGTGCCAGTGACAATCTGATCATGCATCTACGCAATCATAACAGAGGCGTTCCCTCAATTATAACAGGTTTGCATGGCTTTCGGAAAATAAAAACCAGTTATTTACGTTTAAAAGAGGAACATCATTTGTTTCGCTGTGGTCTTGCGATCCGTGTGGTTTCACAGCACAGCCATGTAACAATAAATCGAAGTATATTCCAGTAGTGGGATGGAGATGTAGTACTAAGTAACAAAGTGCAGATGAGTAAGTGAGCCATCCAAACATCTGTAAATACGGATAGTGATGGTGCAGATGACTGATTTTGGAAGAGCATACCACGGATGACACACGCGGACATAAAGGAAGTTCCCACGGCTTGCTTAGGCTGATTTTGTATCATTGTTACACATCTGCTAATCCTATTCTTACGGGGTCCTTCGATTCAGTCAACGTCACACAGATGCATATTCAATTTCGTTTTATTCTTTATCAGAGGGAGGTGTAGGATGAAACGGACTTTAATCCTAATTTCGATTGCTGTTAGTTGCTCTTTGAGATACTGGAGAATCAAACAGACGAAGATGGGATATACTGATCACTTTGAAGGCAGCTATGGGTACTTGGCAAGGAAATAGAAACTACCGGTACCAACCGCACTCATAATAAACCAGACCCTGAAAGCAAGGAAAGCTGTATGTATGACTTTGACATAGCTGCAGATCTGCCTTGTTTTATTTCGCCTCAGGGATGATGGATGATCCCATTGTGGTGACTGAAATTGGGTTTTTTAGTCGTAGTCGTAAACCCATGCCTCACCACCCGTGATCAATTTGTAGAGAAAGTTAGAACCACTGTTGACAGTCTCCAACCTGTCCCGTGTGATCACCAAACGGAGTTGCTTCTGCTCGGTTGCTGGCAGTTTCGGCACGAACTTCGTTGAGATCCTCTTGAGGTTTAAAATCCTCAGTCAAAGTGGAATGAACAGATCCAATGCTGATGCGCACATCTTCTGCAAGTTCTGGGGTCGTGATTCGGTGATCCTGAATTATCAATCCTTCTTACTAAGTCAACGTTAATTTCATTTCTGTCTGGCGGGCACCTACCAGGCAGTGCTTCGCCCTCCACTGACGCGCAGCTTTCTTTTAAGTGGCCGTACCATACTGTTATCTGTGGGATGCTCAATGCTACGTCTTCAATATTTTAGACAGTTCCAATTTTGGATTGACATGCTTCACGCAAATGTAATGCAGGAACCTTGTTCAGTTTTTAGTCACCTTTTTCAAAATGAAAATCAGACGACGCACACTTACAAGTCCCCACTCAACTGAACTTCGACGAGAAACGACTTCTTACTGTAGCGGGAAAAAATACACGCATAAGGGTCGTTCGTTTAGGTGCACCAAAGCATGTCGACCAATCTTTGTTATTATTCCCAGGACAAATAAAACCGATACTTTTAGTACACGCTTTGCGTTTAGGTGATTGTAAGTGTTGCCAAAGTGAAATGCGATTACCGTGGGGACGATACACAGAAATTTATTCTCGTTAACAAGACCAGTAAGCTTCTGAATCAGGTATCGATAACGAAAGACGTTAGTAACGATTTGCCCGCCCGTTAAAGCGAATGAAAGGGTGAATGAACGCGGCGCGCTGCGGATTTTCATACCGAACATGCAATTCGGCGTCACCGTTAATCGTTCACTAGGCTGCTTAAATGACTGGCCTAAGTCATGTGAGCATATTTATTTACGTTTGGTCAGGTCGATAGTTGTTCCGTGTTGACTCGATCGTTGAAACAGAGAAGGAGGTGGTAATACGCCGCCTTGGGTGGAACTATAAGGTCGAAATCTAACCCACCAGTTGTGTTGTAAAAACAACTCACTGCTAAGACATCTGTAGTGCTTTTTCTCCGTGCTTACATCACTTCCTCGGCTGTCAGTTCAGATATTGACAATCATATTGGTGCGCCTGTTATCTGTTTGTAGGTTGAGCAGTTGAAAGTGAAGTGCGTGATGAGACAGAGCTCAAACGACTCTATCATGTGTGCGACTCCAATTATGTTCTTAGTTGTCTTCCAGTGTAGTGCTAGCAAGGTCATGGTCATTTGATTGGCCAGATTAGTGTCAGTTACTGTGTACAACATTATGCCTTTAAAGGAGAACATTATTTGTCTCTAATGTTATTCTGTTAAGCTTTGCAATGAACTGTTCTGCCGATTAAACGGAACCTTCTGAGTTTGGACTGGATGTTTCATGCGTTCTCAGAAAGAAAAAAACACCGGACATTATTTGCAAAATTCGGCAAAATGTGTGTGGTTAGTAAGGGGTCAAAAAGCACTGGCTTAACAAGCCCTGTCGGCTGATAATAGAAGAAATTAAAATATTACATAGGTAGACCAAATTAAAACACACGGGTAAAACGAAAGCGTAATGCCGTAAAGAAGTATGGGTATGGAACTGAGCTAGCATTGGCAAAACCAATTAGAAACTTTGTAATGATTAGTATTCACAGCAAGTTACAAGCGGATTGCTCACCCCTCTGCACAGATTTACGTGCATCAGTGTGGATCGAAATTTCTAAAGCCTAATTAACCTAGATATATCCAGAATTGTAAAGAGTGATCGAAACTAGTTTGGCGCGTGGTCGAATTTAAATCGTTGCTCTGACGGCACCTTTTCTGTCTGCCTTTCAGAAAGACACTCCTGCGCAATTATTGAAGAAGGACGAAAACCTGAAGCGAAACAGTTGACTGCAAGTTTTCTTTCACCCCTTCCTATGTTACTGATTCTTTTTTATAGAGCCTAAGTGTTGCATAATAGATGTTCCGTCTCAATCTCTGGACTTCTCCCTTGCGTGTATGCTATAATTGGCGACCCTGCCAGGATCAAGAGATAATGGTAAAGCCCGGCAAACCGTCTGGTGATGAAATTCAGCCGCTGACCTCCGATCCGGGGTAAGGATTGCTTCTGCTTTGGAATCCTTGTCGGACGCTATGCGGAAGATGACAACAAACCTGACACCCACCCCTTCCACACCCCCGTTACCCCCCCGGAAAAGTTTTTTCCGGGCATGCCATATCTTCGATGGGAGAAACAAGTGCAAATGCACGTCAATCACTTTCCAGCCCAACAACGTGGTACTGTTATCTTGGGCCTGCTAGTAGGCGAGACATTTGACAAAGTTATGAATAGTAGGGTGTTAGATGGAGAAATCACCACGGAAACCTTCGCTGCCCTTCGCCGTATCTAAGATCGGCCTAGCCTGCCCGACGAACTGCGCAAAGTTTTCCATGCCCGGTATCAAAGACCGGGAGAAAACGTGGAAACATTCGTTCGCGAACTGCGGAGGATGGCTGTAAGGGCCTACACAGATGAAAGGCCGGAACAACAGGACGAGCGCGTGTTAGAGCAGTTGCTCGAGGGAGTTCCGTTTACGACGCCCTACATGTCTTCAGGCAGCCCTAACAGTGGCAGATCAACTAGAGCAAGTCGACGCGTCCGTGGGCCCCATGGAACCATGCTGCGCGCTGAATCGATACAGTCCCGCTTGATTCCAACCACCAGACCGAAGAAATTGGAATCGCTTTCCGTATCGGGGGGATTACTCGCGACGTCCAGTACAGTCGAACTTTTGAAGGCCCCGTCCTCCCCCACCAAGAAGAAGAAATTCCCCGCCAAGCCGTGGCAGCCGAAATCCTCAAGGTGAGTGTGACCGAGTGAAGTCCGTTTTCATTCCCGCTGTCGCATGTACAACGTCCGCACTCGCATTAACGGTGGAGCTAATCATAGCAGGAGTGCCACTGGTAGGTCTAATTGACACAGGTGCATGTAGGAGCCTAGTCCGAGCTAACATAACTAGATCTCTGTCAGATTGTGTGTGGACATCATGCTGCTATCGTCTGACCGCTGCTAATGGGGAACCGCTGTCTGTTCGGGCATCTATCACTGCTCAGGTACATATTGCTAATGAGCAGTTCCGCCACGAGTTCATTGTCGCTGATAACATCCCATTTTCGGTAATCATTGGAATGGATTTATTGAAGCGTCTGAGATGTCACTTAGATCTAGACAAATGCCAGTTGATCACCGACAATTGTGTTGTACTGCTCAGACAAGGCCAGGCCGACAGTCTTGAAACGTTTACTATTTGTGGGAGCTCCTCTGACGAGGAAGACCGGGTAGACACGTTTATCCGCTCAATCGATTTGCCAACGGACGTGCGAACGTTGGAAAAGCTCAAAGAAGTGCTGCTAGCCCACTCTGATGCATTCGCCTGGCAGACAGGAGACCTGGGCCACACCAGCGTCGTGAAACACCTAATCGACACGGGTAACACGACCGCGATTAAGAATCACCCAAGACGGATCTCAGTGCACTGGGAAGGCGAGCTGCAAAAGCTCACAGGCGACATGTTGAAAAAGGAAGTTATACGACCCTCTACTTCTCCATGGGCATCCCCAGTCGTCTTGGTAAAGAAGAAAGACGGTGGTTTTAGGTTGTGTGTTGATTATAGGCGGCTAAACGAAGTCACGCGGAAAGATGCATACCCACTGCCCAGAATTGATGACCTTTTCGACGCGCTCGGAGGATCAGCTTATTTCAGCACGTTAGATTTGGTGTCTGGTTATTGGCAAGTGGAGGTTGAAGAGAGTGATCGAGCGAAGACAGCCTTGGTAGTCCCTTCAGGTCTTTATGAGTTTCAAACAATGCCTTTCGGCCTATCAAACGCTCCTGCTACTTTTCAACGCCTTATGCAGAAAGTGCTTCAGGATTTAATTCCTCACAAGTGTCTCGTCTGTCTGGACGATGTCATCGTACGTGGGAGAACGAAGGAGGAACATTTAAGCAAGCTAGCTGAAGTGTTAACGTGTCTAATCGAGGTAGGTTTGAAACTCCAACCAAAAAATGTCGCTTACTACAAGAAAAAGTTAGCTGTCTTGGACACATCATCTTTAGAGCAGACAACCGGACAGATCCGTGCAAGACAGATCAGATAAAGACCTGGCCGATCCCCACTAATGCCGAGGAGTTACGCAATTTCTTAGGACTGGCATCATACTACCGTCGATTCATAAAAGGGTTTTCGGAAGTCGCAGCCCCTTTAAACGCGTTGTTGCAGGATACTCGTAATTTCGATTGGACTGTCGAATGTCAAACGAGCTTCGATCGATTGCTTGAGTCTCTGTGTACCGCCCCGGTGTTAATCTTCCCCGACTTGTCACCACACGCTGGGGAGTTTATCTTGGACACGGATGCCAGCGATCAAGCCATTGGAGCGGTTTTGTCATAAAAAGGGCGGGATGGCATAGAGAGAGTGGTTTCATACAGTAGTAGAAGCCTTACGTCGAGAAAAAAATTACTGTACGACAAGGAAAGAAATGTTAGCGTTGGTGTTTATCATAAAACAAAATCGGCACTACCTTTTAAGAAGAAAATGCTTAGTACGGACTGATCACCAATCACTCAGGTGGTTGCAAAACTTTAGGGACCCTGAGGGGCAGATTGTTCGATGGCATGAGCAGCTACAGGAGTATGAGTTCGAATGTCACCATCGGCCTGGGAAACTACACGGCAACGCGGACGCGCTATCGAGGATTCCATCTCGAGATCACGGAAACTGTCCTTCCTGCATTACACAACACGTGGCGCTAGTCAGCCTACAAAAAGCCGAGTATGGCCGTTGGCAAGAGGCACAGGCTTCGGACCCAGACATATCACTTATCTACCACGAGCAGCGCTCGGGAAGAGACAAACCAGCTCCGAAAGAAATGGAAGGGAAAAGCTACGAGGCCCGGTGCTTGCGGGCGATGTCGGATAAACTCGCCATCGAAGAGGGTGTGTTGGTCTTCGATTGCGGCCCCACGTACCTGAGGAGGATCGTAGTTCCACAGGCGTTGGTTATGGAAGTGCTGTCAGAACTGCACCAACAGCTGGGACACGCTGGAATCAATAAACTCGAATCGGTGGCGCGTCGACGATTTTGGTGGCCTCATCAACGAAGAGACATTTTCAACTTCTGCCAAACTTGCGAAAGATGCGCGATCTTCAAAAATCCGCTTATTGCTCATAGGGCACCATTACAATCCATGACTGCAGGTTACCCGAACGAAATAGTTGGAGAAGACCTCGTTGGTCCACTACTGGAAAGGCCGAGAGGGAATCGCTACATTCTAGTCATGGTAGACTACTTCACCAAATGGTGTGAAGCCGTGCCAATCGCGCAGGCTGATACTCTCACTGTGGCAGCAGCGATGACTAACCACTGGGTTTGCCAATGGGGAGCGCCTGAGCAATTGCATTCCGATAGGGGATCATGTTTCGAAAGCTCACTGGTCCAGGAGATGTGCAGAGCACTCGGTATTGATAAAACGCGAACAACGGCCTACCATCCACAAGGGAACGGACAGGTTGAACGTACGAATCGGTCGTTGAAGTCACTCTTGAAGGCGTTCGCGGACCAGAACATTTACGAGTGGGACACGTTGTTGCCTAAATGCTTATTGGCCTATCGCAGTACGGTCCACTCTTCTACCGGACAAACGCCGTCGTTTATGTGGACGGGTAGAGAAGTTCGGTTGCCCTCGGATGTCCAATTACCGAGATCACAACAGGTATACCCGTCGGTTGTTGAATACGTCAGCAAACTCCTTGACTCCGTTCTACGCACACACGAAGCGGCACGCATCCATTTGGCAAACGCTGAACGGCGACAGAAGGAATACTACGACAAGAAGGTCTTCGGTGTCCCATTGAAAGCAGGTGACCTCGTATATTTGCATCACACATCGGTATCCGGAATACCAGTGAAGCTGCATCGTGAGTGGGCTGGCCCCTACTTGGTAGACCGAATAATATCTGATCTGACTTTTGTGATTAGGGACCCAAAGAACGCCGTTGGGCCGCCCATGGTCGTACACTTTAATCGGCTTAAACCATTCCATATCGAAGCTGAGCATTCGGATGAGGAGCACCACAATGAGCCACCGACAGAAGTAGCCACCGAAGTTGAAGTACCAGCTCAAGGGGGCTTTGGTGTGGCAACAGGACGTTGCCTACATAGAAGGGGTGCGGTGTAAAGTGATCGAAACTAGTTTGGCGCGTGGTTGAGTTTAAATCGTTGCTCTGACGGCACCTTTTCTGTCTACCTTTCAGAAAGACACTCCTGCGCCATTATTGAAGAAGGTCAAAAACCTGAAGCGAAACAGCTGACTACAAGTTTTCTTTCACCCCTTCCTATGTTACTGATTCTTTCTTATAGAGCCTAAGTGTTGCATAATAGACGTTCCGTCTCAAGCTCTGGACTTCTCCCTTGCCTGTATGCTATAGAATATCCACCCATGCAACAAATTGTAGGGTTTGCAATGGGATATGCAATCATTTTGAAAATAAGCATGCTGGGGCACAGACAACCGAGTTTGGAAGGGCGTTCCAGGGTTGGCGGGCCCGAATGGAGAGGTAATTTCATCAACAATTTAGACGACTGTGTTTTTGATTCAGTTTCAGGTTACAGTCTCCGAAGTTGGTGTTCGGGATGAGTTTCAGTAGGTGGCGGCATACATTATTTGGGTCGGTAAGTATCTGGTAGATTATGCACCTTACCGCCGGTAGCATCCACTGAACACTTCGAGTGTCTTCTATCGTGGGTGGTACGGAAGGTCACGCAACTCATTGACAAATTTCATTTCTCGATATTGGGCAGTTTCTTGCAGACATTGAGCCACTGCTAACTGATATTGCCATGGCGAAATTGGAACATGGCCCACTTGCAACGCAAATCCGTGAAACCGAAATCTACGTACGGTAGGTTGACGACACCTTCGTACTTTGCAAATCCAAAAAACATTCGGAACATTTGTTGAAAGCTCTCAATGACGCACACGAGAATCTCCACTTCACTTGTGAACACGAATTCGGAAACCGGTTACCTTTCTTGGATATAAAGGTTATCCGTAACTCGGACGGATCATGCAACAGAAAGGTACTCAGAAAGCGCACATGGACTAGGCAGTACACTAACTTCTACAGCGCAGTACGTGTACAGCGTAAGCGGAGTTTAATCAGATCTCTCGCCTTCAGGGGGCGCAATATTTGTACACCGGACACCGTCAACGAAGAACTACACAGAATCAACGACGCCCTCAGGGAATATGGTTATCCTGATAAATTTATCATGAAGCATTTGAAGGGACACAATCGAAAGCCACCTACGAGCATTGCTCCTAAGAAAGAGCTTTCACTCATATACCATTTAAGGGGATACTGCAGTTGTTATGTTATCCCGACGCCTGAAAGATGCTGTTGAGAAAACTTATTTCTCGGCCCGCCTGAAAATGGTTTTTCACAACAAGCCGTTGCTTACAAAACCCTTGTAGGATAGACTGCCGTCGTTGGCCCGTTCAATGATCGTTTATCAGTACTCGTGCTCCTGTGTTGCACGATACGTGGGTCGTACGACGTGGCACCAATAGAGCATTCGTGAGCACACCCCGGCATGGCTTTACAAAGGCGGAATAGGGTCCTTAGACAGCTCAGTCATGTCGCTCCTCCTTGAATGTGACCATACAGCTTCAGAGAATGACTTCAAACTCATCTACTTACTATTTGAACAGTTCTCCAAAGGATTCCGCAAACAGCTCTTATCCATCGCGCAGGCTATGTTCATTCACCATCTGAAGCCGGAATTATGTGTACAAAATCGATTCATACGCCCGATACTACTACTTTGGCTAACGTACACTGTCACTTTATTTATTTGGTTGTTACGTTACCTAGCTAGTTACTTCGGACTACTGAGTATTGTATGCATGTTTATTTAGTTCACGTGGCATACCATCTAGATCCCTGTCTCACGTTATCGATTTTGATCGTTCAAACCGTCCAGAGGTCAATCCCAGCCCGAGTTGACGCTTTCCCCAAAATCTGTGTTATGTAAACTTTTGGGTCCAAAGAGATTTTACTGAAAAGACGTCTTTACTCTGAACTGGTTTCTGATATTGATTTATGTTAATGAAATGGGAATATTTGCTGTGCTGTAGACCAGCATTGCCCGTGATTCAATGAAACGCTTGAATAAATGTTACTCTCGGCTACTTAAGGCACGCCATTAAAGGCATGTTCATAAGAATAGTGCAACAATTGAACAAGGAATGTGCAATCGTATAATAGGATTTTCATAAGCGTGGATCCATAAATATAGATATGTAGGTAGGTGCATTGCTTGTGTCCCTACATGTGTTGTTTCTCTTTTGAATGAGTTCAGTTGTAAAATAATACCCCGAGAAAACATTAGAAGTAGGACTTAGCGGTCGCAATTTTCCTTCTGTGTGTACAATTGCTCTTGCTAGTGTCGAGCAAGGCCTTTTGGAAAAATGACCGTGCGACTGTCCGTAAGAGCTCGAGAGCATTGTCCAGCTTGGCTATCCGGTGGTGTGAGGAAGAATGTGACGAGCACAGTATGGTCACACTTAGTGGATACCAACCAGAAAATCAACATAAAATATACATTGCAACCGATCTAACGTGTGCCAGGACGCCACACGAGAGCTATCAGATGCCGTCTGTTGTCGACAGCAGAAGCAATCGCATTTCGGATCCATAACCGGGAGTTTGTGCACAGAAGCATTTTGTGCAGACGCTCTGTCTACCCTGGCCCAAGCCTAACACAAGTAAGCAGACATATCACGCCATTCCCTCCGACTCCACACAGGTCTAGCTAATCACATAGCCTTATTAATGAGATATTTAATTTATTGACGCCTGTGATTCACGTGAACATTTTGGACCTATATTGTTGTGGTTGTACTAGCCAGATGAATGAGTTCAGTTGAGTTATCAGTGTATAATGGAATGTTTGCCATCTGTGGATTTGCTCATATTGTCTGGATGAATCCAGACTAGCGAATGCCCTCCATAAGCGGCCAGCATACTGATGCAGATTCTAACTGTCTGAAACAACCGAGGTCATCCTGTATGAGCACAAGGTGGTCACGTTTCTATGAGCTTGTCTGAAAATCATGCACCTCAACTTTGTAGATGTAGGCTTGTTGATGGCGGATGTGGAGAATGCGGCCCTTGTTCACATTGAATAGCAGTGCCATCCGCACCTCACAATACCAGGCCTTATCGAGGTCGCACTGGAGGATCTCGTGGTCGTCCTTTCACTTGATCGGCCGCCACAACTAAACGCCGTCCATAAAAAGTAAAAATTTTGGGGCGATAGCTCTCGATAGATCATTGCTGAAAACTAAGAACAGGTGAGGTCCAAGTATCTAACGCTGCGGTACGCCGCACCCCACTCGAATCGGGTCGGAGAGAGATATATGGACCCTTGGCTTCAGTTGGCATTCGGGAAGAAAGTTACCAAACCATCCTAATACTGATCTCCGATGCCGTATAGCTGCAGTTTGTGCAGGAGGATTCGATGATCCAAGCGATCGAAGGCTTTCGAAAAGTCTATGTAACCGACATCGGTTCCCGTCACTCGTTGAGTGCTTCGGTCCGATTGTCGGTTGCAATCACCAGATTCGTGCTAACTAATATATGGTGACGAAACCCATGCTGCTCCGCGCACTAATGCCGTGGCTTTCCAGGTAGCTCATCAGTTCGTCCGCAATGATCGCTTCTATGACTGGCTTTACCGGACGGTAATTGGCAGGATCAGATCGATTTCTCCCCTTGTGAATGGGGGTTAGAATACCCCGTTACCACTTTGACGGAACTATATGTTCCGTGTAAGCAATTCTAAAAGACGAACACTGGCAGATGTCAACATTTCGTATTGTCTCTTCAGTGCCAACACAATAACATGAAAATATATAAGACGACAGATAGGGTGAGACCGGAACAAGTTAGAACAGGGTAGAGGGGCAGGCGTGACACCCCTACGCCCAGGGCAGCCGTAGGCTTACGAACAGCTGTTTCTGCACACAGAGTGCGGGTTTGATACGGCTGATCGCGACTGCCTCTGCAAAACGTAGGAAACGGGTGTTAGTATGTCTTAACACGATAGTAAACATTGTGGCCGGATCAAACTGGTGACAGGTGGCCAGTAAGTGCCTACCTATGGATGAAGCAGGTGGTTTACGTGAACAGATGGTATGAGCAACCGACGACTGGGTGATTTGACGCTGCAACCATTTAGGTACATGTTCCCTTATTCTGGAATTCAACGATCGATTGGTACGGCCAATGTAGTGTATACCACAACTACAAGTAAATTGGTAAATGCAATGTGAGTTGGCGCCAA
Source organism: Dicrocoelium dendriticum (assembly GCA_944474145.2). NCBI lineage: Eukaryota > Metazoa > Platyhelminthes > Trematoda > Plagiorchiida > Dicrocoeliidae > Dicrocoelium > Dicrocoelium dendriticum. The sequence goes on from OX104069.1 coordinate 14,831,092, forward strand.
TAGGTTGTCGTCGGTTGCTCATACCATCTGTTCACGTAAACCACCTGCTTCATCCATAGGTAGGCACTTACTGGCCACCTGTCACCAGTTTGATCCGGCCACAATGTTTACTATCGTGTTAAGACATACTAACACCCGTTTCCTACGTTTTGCAGAGGCAGTCGCGATCAGCCGTATCAAACCCGCACTCTGTGTGCAGAAACAGCTGTTCGTAAGCCTACGGCTGCCCTGGGCGTAGGGGTGTCACGCCTGCCCCTCTACCCTGTTCTAACTTGTTCCGGTCTCACCCTATCTGTCGTCTTATATATTTTCATGTTATTGTGTTGGCACTGAAGAGACAATACGAAATGTTGACATCTGCCAGTGTTCGTCTTCTTACGGCATTGTTCAAATTACTAAAGGGATCTAATTGTTTCAAAATTCTAAAAGAATCCGGCGAGTGGTCCGGAAGTTGCACGTCTGCTACCTACAGTGCTTTAGAGTGGTTGTTATCCACTCCAGGAGAGTTGTATGTAACAGAGGACAGTAGCTTTTACAGCATCATTTCTGCTGTGAAGGTGATGCTAGATAACACTGATGGTGTGGTGACAGAAGCAAGTATAATGTTTGAGGCTAATACGCATTGAAAGGTGGGTAACTACTGGGCCCCTAAGGCGTTGGCCGTCGGTTTCTCTGTATGGATATACCCACCAATCGCTGTACCTTTCGAAGTCCACTCGTGTGTCTATAAAGAAGCTAGCGTTTCGAACAGGATCGTTTCGCCAGCTCCTGTTTGTGTGGTAAGTTGTTTTCACCAATTAACAATACGGAATAACTGCGCTGAACTACGCACGCTGTCCCATTTTCGTGCTGGGATTGTTTTTGTAAAGGCTCCGTGTCCGATCCCTCAAGGCCATGAATTTTGTGTTCGGCATTTCAGAAAGGATTTTAGTTTGACGAGACGGTGGAAAGCTTTTGGCTCTGATGCTTTGGATACTAGTGACTTGAAGGTTTTCAAGAATATTTATTAGGCTATCTCTGGGGAGTATTCATTCTTGAATGTCCGACTAACGTTTTTAACGAATGCGGTCAAGACCTGAGAATGCGTAACAGTTTGCATCTTTTCGGGCTCTGCTTCGGAGTATTCGTCGGAGCAAGTGTTATCAAAGCTCAAACTCCCTTGATCGCTTCGACTCAAAGGAATGCATATAGTTGGCCCATCAATCATGTGCTCCTCGTTGCTGAGCACTCGATCTAACATTGATGGCTTATTCGCTGTTCTGAACCTAGTTGGATCGGTCACGTGGTTGTATAGAGGTGTGTTAAAGATTAGCTCTCGTAAATAGGTCTTGGACTGTCCCCCGTCGGTTGCTGGAGCTTCCAGATCATGGATGTTAAAATCTCCAGTAATGAGGATATGGATTTATTTCTGAGCCATCACAGCGCGAAATTCAAATATTAGTCTGTGGTCCATCTCCGGAGTGGATTTGGGTGGTCTGTAAACTACGGACACGAGGAGTGTGTCGTCCTCCTTCAAACACAGTTTACACAAAAGAAGATCAGTAACACTCGTTGGACGATTATCTATGAGCTTACGGCGAAGGTTTGTTTTGTAATAAATGATCACTCCTCTTCCCTACCCGTTCTATCGTTCGAGAGAAATGTCAGACAGAGTACAGTGATCTTGGGGTTGGCAATTTCACATTTCATCTACGTTTCGTTGATCAGTATGGTATCCCGAGATTCTGATGCTTGACAGTGACGGAGTTCGACCAACTTATGTATTAGTATACAAGCAAGTGATTATCTCAGTGACCAAAAGTGAATCATAGAACCTTGAACCAGGATCGGAGATTGTGCCGACCGTTAAGGGGTCGGCCACTAGCCGCTTTTTCACTGTCGTTGGTCTTTGAATTTCTGTCGGTTTATACGACTACTCTCGGCTGTCCTGGTCCTGGTGATCTCCCGTGTTTAGTGTTCTTCCATCGAATGTTAAGGTAGCCATTAAACTACTCCTTTCACCCTGTTTTAGGATGGGAAGCTTCACCAATCTGGTCGTCCCCTATGAAATGTTAGCCACCCCTTGCCGTATAACTGCTGCTTTTAATCAAATTGCTGAGGCAGCCTCTTGCGGAAGCTAGACCAGCTTGCCAGTTTAAGCGGTATCATTAGCTTAGACTGAAGTATTACCCTCATCATCGTGAGACCATACGCCTTGCAGTTGGGTAATATTAAAATTCTGGTCAACCGGTTAGCAACGATACTGTTGAGCGTTCGTATGGAGGCAAATGATGCGTACGATTCCGGGCTTTTCTCTGTGGTGTAAAATCTCAGGCGCCAAGCAGCAATCACCACCACTCGCTTGACGCAGGCTTCAAAGCTGAAAGGAGTGGAAGCAGTCTTGTTTGAAGTCTGTTCGCTTATGGGAGGGAAGTGAATCAGGGGATTTAGAGACACAGAAGTTGCAGTAAGGTTGGAGTGTCTGGCTCTCTTCTTCGATTTAGAGGCGGGTTTTGTGTTGGCTGCTTGAGGTATTAGTGTGGTCATATTTACCTCCGAGGGAGCGATCTTAGTATTTCCGTCGCTACGAAACTGGACCTTAATGGGGTGCAACGGTTTGTTTAGCTATTTGACTCATTGAGCTAGACAAAGTGGTGCATCCAGCACCTCAGGAGCCACTCCTACCAGGTTGGTCGATAGTAAGAGGTCAGAAAACTTCAGTCTCCTGGTCCTCCAGGTTAGCGGTTTCAAAGATGGTGGCGTCCATTACTGTACAACTAAACCATTTCCCTCTCTTTGCTGCCTTGCGGACAGGCTTTTTAACCGAAGACTTTTGGTTGAGGACCCTAATCTTCCTCCTGTCTAGATCTCTACGGGACGTGTCAAGCACTTGCTTTTATCCCCTGATAAATCATTGCTCATTGATCTAGGCGCTTTGGCAGCATCTCAGCTCACATACCACCATGAGTTTTTCTTCATACGTAAAGTACATCCTGTATCTGCCGTCGCGCAGATTCTCAAGAGTCGCCTTATCTGCTGCATACAGCAGGGCGGATAAGCGAAAACGCTACTGCGGGTACGTTTTTTCGTCCTCTTGCACCTGTCTGTTTTGCTCCCCTCCCAATCCTTAGTAACAACCTTCCTTCATTAGTTCCCAGCTCAATTGACAGCAGCCGAAGTGCCACTGGAGTAGAATCATCCGCAGCCACTTTCCCACAACACCCATCAGATGCCTATCTACACCAGTGCCTTATAAAGCCATGCTGTCCCGTCTCCCCGGTGGCGTTCAACGTTCGCACTCTAAGCCAAACAGGTCAATAGGCTGCACTCGCACGGACCTTGGACACACTGGGTATTGAGGTGTGTTGTGTGTCCGAAACTATGATCAATGACCCTAATGGGGTTGTTGCATTAACTGCACCACGCTTATCCTCTCGTTATTTGTTGCACGCATCCGGAGACGCCGATGCGGCACTCACGGGTCAAGCTGGTGTAGGTATCATTCTAAGCTGCAAGGCTGAACCATCGTTGGTTAATTGGATTCCGGTGAACAGCCGGTTGCGTGCAGCGCGTCTGACGACAACAGCTAAGGTTGATTCACGAACTAACGCAAAACGCTGTTTGGTTGTGATTTCCGTTTATGCTCCCACAGACTGCAGTTCTAATGCAGTCAAGGACACTTTCTATCATCAACTGAACGCCCTACTACGCAGTGTTAGTAGTTCAGATATTTTAGTACTTGCAGGGAATATGAACTCAAAAGTAGGGCATATGAGCTCTTCAGAAGCTCACCTGGGTGGTAATTATGGGGTTAACTTCGAAAGGACTGACAACGGCAAGTGTCTGCTGCAACTGTGCGTGAAACACCAGTTGTTTGTTGGTGGCACCTTTTTTAAACACATTGGGCGCCGAAGTGCCACTTGATATCCTCCTGTAGCTGGCCAGCGATGGACCTAAATTGACCACATAGCCATAAGTTACAGTTGGTGTGGTTCCATCCTGGATTACCGCTGGTGCTGGAGCACTTGCATCGACTCTGATCATGACTTGATACGCTGTCGTTTCTCCATGAACTTTACGGAGATGCGTACCAAGGGTCTCCTCTGATTGGCAACTAACAAATTGTCTCAGCCCTCTGTCAGGCAAGCTCATCAAGAAGCACTGTGTACCGAACTTGCGCTGTCTTATCCTAATGATACAGAGCTTCAGTGGAATAGGACCTTGGCCGCTATGTATGGCGCAGTAGCATCTGCTTGTGGCACTATCCATCGTCACCGATCCAGCCACTGGATATCCGAGAGGTCGGTGAACTTGTTGGAATCTAGAGGACACCGCCCGACTGGATCTGAGCACAATGTGGCCAGATGGACTAGTAGGTGCGAACTAAAGCGGACTCTACGTGCTGACCAGGAAGCCTGGTGGATCAGTAGAACTCAAGAAATGGAGAAGGCAGAAGCGGTAGGCAATTAGCGCAAACTCTTCCAGCTGATACGCACCACTGGTCCCAGGAAACCATGCGTCAGTGAAACAATCAGAGACAGCTCGGGTATTCTCCTTCGCCTTAAGGAGCGCTGTATGCCTCTTTGGGGGGGAAAGCTTTCAAGATCGGTTCAGCTGACCCCTGTTCCCTGGCCTCTTCCTACTCAAGTGATGCAGGACGAGCCAATTACGGTTGGTTTTGACGCTTCATCCGAGGCTGAGTTCCGAAAAGCGACCACAGCTCTCAATCGTTTTCATGCCGCTGGCCCGGATTCCCTTCCACCTGCACTATCAGGATAAAGGTAAGTTCCTCTGCAAAGCACTGACCTTATTGTTCGAACATATATGGATGGAGGAAACCGTCCCGGCTAACTGGAGTGAATGGATTTCTAGTGGCAATATACAAAAAGGGCAGACGCACAGACTGTTCCAACCATAGGTGTATTAGCCTAACGCCTCGAAGCTCGTTCGTCGCATCTCTGTGGAACGGAAATCTCATACTAGGGAAGAGCAGGGAGGTTTCCTCCCAGGACGTGGCTATATAGACCATATTTCACTCTGCGGCAGGTGCTAGAGCAACGCCATGCATACAGCAGACGGACGATAGCTGTGTTCCTCGATTTTAAGAGTGCGTTTGATTCATTCGATCGATACGCTCTGTTCGCAATACTTGCGGGGAAAGGTGTTCCCACAAAATATGTGCACATCCTACGTGCTCTGTATTTGAACTTTACAGGCCGCTTCAGGGTCTACGGTGACCTGTCGGATAGCTTTCCGACCATAAGTGGCTTTCGTCGGGTTTCCCGACTTCTTCGCTTTTGTTCAGCTTCGTCGGTGACTCTATCATGGAACGTTTGCTTGTAGAATCTCCCGATATATGCGTTGAGGTCCTGCGTGGTTGATTTTGATTATGCGGACGAAATCGTCTTGATTTTCGACGAGATTGCGGCAGCGTAATCAATTCTGAATAGCTTGTCCAAAGTGGTCTCATTATTTGGTATGCACTTCGCACGTTCAATGTGCAAAGTGTTGCTGCAGGACCACTAACCACTTGGTGGCCTCTTGACCCTTGCTAACGAGTAACTCGAGGTGGTTGGTCAATTCACTCATCTTGGCAGCTACATCAGCAACGAGGGGCATATAGAAACTGACGTCAGTTCACGCATTGCAAAGGCCAAAGCTACCTTCTTGAAGCTGCGACATCTTTGGTGACAGAAGGGTATTCCTCCGTCTGAAAAATATTGTATACAAGGCCACAGTGTGGGTCATCCTGCTCTATGGTAGTGAAACGTGATCCCTTCTGTCTGAAGATCTGAGGCGCTTTCAAGTCTTTGATCATCATTTTTTGCGAAGCATTGCTGGTGTCGGATGGCACCAGCTTGCCCGCAATGATAATGTGAGTAAGCGAGTACTAGATACTGATAATGATGCTAAATCCATGGAACAACAAATGGCATTGAATAAGTTGCGTTGGTTTGGGCACGTGCTACGGATGCCCGGTCACCGCTTACCTAGGAGGGTCTTGTTTAGTCTACAAGGTGTAGGGTGGCGCAAGGCTCGACGTGGACAGACGTTGACTTCGCAGCGGGAAATGAAATTACTGACGACCAGACTGGGGGCCGTTGGTTCGCCTCGCCTTCCGGGCTGGAATCTGCATGACTCGTCTTGTGCTTGGCTCTGGACTTTACAGGACATGGCTCGCAACCGACACCAGTGGCGCGTCTGCTGCCGTCTCCTAATCGGATTGCCTGTTTAAAGTGTGTTTGGTGCTAAGTTATCTGCTGGATAATGACTGAATATGACGCGGGGCAGTGAAAGCCGCAAAGAAGCCGTCTCGCCGATACCGCCTGATCTTTGAATGATAGCCAGTTGTTTGTGACGGCATGTTGTCTACACAAGCTGCAGGCGCCCTAACAATGAATATTTGATTAAGGTAATAATATTTTCAGATAAGTCCCACTTCTCTCCCTCTTCTTATTCTTTATTTCATAGGTTCTCATGCTTGTATGGCAGCGAAACATCAGTTCAACTGACTGATGTACTACTGCTGTTGATTGCTTGATAATTGATCACAGTAGTAACTAAAAGCTTGATTATCTCAGTCCTCCAAACACATTGCTCAATGAGCACAGATAAATATTTGACAAAGAGAATAACTGATATGTTGGAAAAACCAAAAGGTGTCAGCAACGTTGCTGATCTGCTTCACTTCATGGACGAATTTTCCTACACGTTGCGAGTGTTACGATTTAATATAGCTGTATTACGTAACCCGGTCTTAAAGATTTGCCCCAACTCTAAATGCACGCAGCAGTTGGACCGAAGCAGCTGACGCTGGAGAAGGCGTTAATGTGATCTTCCTGAATTTTTCGAAAGCTTTTCATCGTCTAGACCATCGGATACTAATCTCCAAGCTACAGCATTACAGGATCGGCGACCCACTTTTAAGCTGGATCGCCAACTTTCTATTCAACGGCAATTAGTGGTCAGAGTTCGGAGTTCTTTATCGCACCCTATCCAAGTCGAGTGTGGTGTGCCGCAAGACTCAGTTCTAGATCTACGTATGCATTTTGGTGTTTAATAATGACCTTGCGCAGGGAATCGCTTCAAACTTTCTAATGTTTGCCAACCACATCAAGGTCTGGCGCAGGATCCAGGCGAACACCGACCAACATGTGCTTCAGAGTGAACTAGCTACGGTGTATCAATGGTCAAGCCAAAACGTACTGAAGTTCAATGTCAGTAAATGCAAAGTGCTTCCCATGCGACATCAGAGCAGCTACTCATACCGACTCGGAACGTATATACTACGACAATCAACTCTTGAACGTGACTTGGGCATCCTTGTTCAAGATGACTTGGGTTGCTCCAGGCAATCCGAAAAGGCCTCGAAGACCGGGAATCAACACGTCGGGCTGTTGAGGCGGGAGTTTGGACAAACAAAGAGATACATATTTCGACCAATGCTCAATGCATATGTTCACTCCCATGTCGAATACTCAATTCAAGCCTGGCATCCATGGCTGAAAGACGAGCTTAATGCACTGGAGCAACCTCAGCGTCGAGCATATAAGAACGTATTTGGAATGCGCAATCTTTCCTACCAGGAGAGGCTGCAACGACTGGGAATGTTCAGTGAAAGTTATCGCAGAATACGAGGCGACCTGATTAAATAAATAAATAAATTGTATATTCCTCGGTGATTCGAGGTGCAGTCCAGCTATGCGGTCTGATCAATGTATACAACAGGATCGCAAAAAGATAATCACTTTGTTCACGCTTTTTACAATGGATCCATACAGGTACTAAACTAATTGGCAGGATTAAGGCATCGAAGAAATTAAAAAACCAGGAACAATAACGTATACAGATTTAAACAGATGTCCAGTTAAAGTAATACGGCCACTCGTGGAACCATCCCCAGGGGACCTGCTTCCATGCAAGGTATTCCCTCGAAAGGTTTCGCTCGCACTTCCATGCAATAACTGGCCGTGTGCCGGTGTGGCATAGTAGCATATGAGCCATCACCTGTTTATCATATGTTCTGTTCTTTTTAGAACTGCTTTTGTACATGTAATATGGGCCATGAAGGCTCAACCCAGTCCGTCATGCGGATCATTCTATTATGGCACTTTTTTATACGCCAGTCAGTTGGTGGCAATTTGCCTTGCATAGGTAACGTCTTTTATAATCTGGAAGCTGTAATCCGTCACCACAGGAGATCAGTCTAGTCGTGGCCAACTATGAAATAAGGAAGAATATAGAAAAGAAGAATTATGTGAAAGAGGTACTATATCGTTAGTGTAAAAAATAGGCAGGTATGTTTTTTACATCGGCGTAGAAATCGATCGAGCCGATCATACGATAAATTGTGTGGCGTGACAGCCGGAGACAGATGACTGTACGAGTTGTCCATAGGCAAAAGTCGCATAGGGAATCAGTTATTGCCATCACTGAATTCAAGTATATGTTTCTGGACTGTTAACTTCGGAAAACAAGGGGAAATGATTAACCCTGCAGAACAAATGTAGCGAAAGGGATTGCAGAACAATATCACAAATTAATCAATTTGTGAGCAAAAGTACGAAAATAGTTCCTGACGTCACACCAGTTAATAATTTTGCTCTCTGTTTTAAACAGAAGACAGTTGGTATGAATTAAGTTTGCAAGGAGTAAAACCGCATAGGAGGTAGCATTAAAGAATAGCATAAGAAGCGGTTTGTAGCAGTTTATCCTAACTGACCATGTTTCCTCTGGTGCATTCGAGTCGATGTTCCCCGGTATCATACATGATCCGGCCCTTCTTCATACAGCTTTTCATCATCAAGTTGAATTTTTAAGATCCATTTCGCTCTGTCCGTTGACAGATAAGCCTTTATCATTTTCTTGAATATGCAGAAATGTTCAACACATCTAATCTCTTTTGGCAGCTTATTCCATATGGAGCCATACCTAAGAAGATAGAAATTTCTCCTTAGACTGCTCTTGTATTTAGGTAAATAGAATATGCGTTCATTATCTCGAAGTTCATAAATGGTGTTTTCCCGAAAGTGCAATTGATAGGTTCCAAAATATGCTTTCCGCCACGCGAGTTTGTGGAGGAAGCACAGATTTAATTGCATTCTTCGTAACCACAGAGCTTCAAGATTCAATTGCTTGCACCTATCTCTGTATGAAAGAGTGATTGAATAGCCAAATATGCGTTTCGTAAAGGCGCGTTGGACGTTTTCAATGGCTCTCAAGTCACCCTTTCGCAAGTTACTGAACACAGCACAACAATATTCAAGCAGAGGCCAGATACTGATTTTGAAAGCGATTAGTCTAGTTTCTTTCAAGGTTAGCAGGTGGCATATGAGTCCGACCGACTGCTTAGCCTTTTTCACTATATGATTTGTATGTTCGCTAAAGTTTAACGAACTAGAATATCTTCAACCTAAGTCACGAACAGACTGGCTGATGGGAATGACTTCGTCATGAAGTCTGAACACTTCTGCTGCTATCTGACATCCATACGCTAAAATATTACACTTCGATGTTGCAAATGTCATCTGCTACATATCAGCCCATCTCTCAATGGCTTTCAAGTCGCTTTGGATAGTGTTAACTTCAACGGTACGCTGAGAGCCTGGGAAGGTGTAAACCACCTTTAAATCATCAGCAAACAAATAAGGCTTCCCAAATTGTATAACAGAAACCAGGTCATTTATATACAGTAGGAAGAGTAAAGGGCCTAAGACACTGCCCTGTACCACTCCACTGGTAACCGGACGAGGTGAAGAGATATAACCATTGATATCCACAACTTGCGACCGTCCTACTAGGTACGATTGGATCCAAGAGCAAAGCGGATTTGTAACACCGTACTTACTTAATTTACATAACAGCTTTTTGTGTGGGACTCTGTCAAAAGCCTTTTGCATGTCGAGGAAGATAACAATGCACTGAAGACCTGAGTCAATTGCTTCAGTTAGATGGTTAAGGAAGTCAACTTGACAGGTAACACACGAGCGAGACTTCAGAAAGCCATGCTGTGAAGGTGAGAGAAGTTTGTGCGATATTAGGAACGAAACCAAATGTTCCTTAACAATTCTCTCTAGCATGCGTGAGAGAATGGCTGTGTGACTAATGGGGCGGTAGTTCCGGATGTCAGTTTTCGACCCGGACTTATGTCGCGGTATAACCGTAGCCGTTTTCCAACGTTCGGGGTATTGACCAGACTGGAGAGACAAAGAGAAGATATTTAATACTATAAGAGGGATATCATCTCCACCGTGTTTGATTAAACCAGAAGAGATCCCATCCGGGCCAGGTCTGTAGGATGGTCGTAGACAAGTAATCATACGTTTTATCGTAGCAACACTAAGCTCGATGGCTGGGACTTGTTCAGAGAAGTGAAACGAGGTTGACAAATCCAGGGTTTCTTTTTCAACATTAAAGGATCTAGCAAAGTATGAGTTAAAGGCTTCCGCCATGGCAATTGGGGAATCAATGCATTCACCTTCAGGCATGACGATGTGGGACGGTAGGTCAGTTTTGCCACCTCTCCTTTTCCTCAGTAATGCAGTCACCAGTTGACTTGTATTACTACTATTTACAGCCCGTCGTTCTTCTTGCATGAGACGAGTTTGATGTTTCATGTCCATCTCCATTATAAGGCGTTGGAGTCTCAATAATACACTAAAGTCATGAGTACGTTCAAATGTTCGAGTTAGCAATCGTATTTTCCGCTTGTCCTTTGCGTTGTTAGCGTATTTAGAAGAGACTCTCTTATTACAAGCTTGTTACAAAAGTGATCATGGTTGAATACAATAACGTTAGCAAAGTCCGGCTTTGAAATACAACTACACCAGGATAGATGCTGCATTGACCTGGTAATTACCTTGAGATCTTTATTCAGGAGATCAAGAAAAAGTTCAGGTGAGCTGTTGCTCCAGTCTGATACCACACATGTAGTGATAAAATGGTGGATTAAAAAACGGAGTACAGCATTACACCTGAGACGTGTGACATAAAACGAGCGTCTTCCAACTTTAGTGAGTGTTTCACTCCCGTGAGGACAGCAATTAAGTCCACTGGTCAGTGTCACTCCCATGTATTTTACTGACATGAAAGACTTCAAATCTTCACTAGCATAGGAAAGTTGCGTACGTTAAGTTAGTATTTGGTGGTAGCGATTTCCTTTGAGCAACGATGAGAGACGCTCTTGCATTTTATGGTGTTCATAGGTAGGTAAGGGGAATAGGACCAATTTGTGAGGGTGTTGTAATGGTTTGGGAATGAAAATGGAACTAGGTTCCAGCCCAACTAGCCGAAAACCGTATTGAGCACGGCGAAGCTAGAAATCGAATTTCGCAGGTACGTATTCTTGGACAGTTGTTGAAAAGGAAGAACAATGCTTAATTATTGGATATTGCGTGTACACTAATCACATTTGTCTAGGAGGGTTTGTATTTTGGCTAACGACTTTATGCTTGGATAATGGAGGCCAAGATTTAAGTCGTCTGCATGCTTTAATCAGATGATTTTTTTCAGGAACGGGGATTGTGGAAGCGTAATTGCAGCATAGGAATCGGAAAAAATGGCTATCTGAAGAAGGCTAAAATTTTTTGGTGAGTGAAAAAGAGGGTTTTCCCTAAAAAAATAGCACACTGCGTACGCCTGGTAAACTGTAATATTTCAGCAGAAGAACAATCAAAGTTTGAACTCCAGAACCTCATAGATTGCATAAAAGTGGTTCTCCGTTTAAACAAGCGAAGGTGTCGCTAAAATCCAAGAAGCAGATGGGAATGGATTTGTTTTTATTATCCAGTGAGGAGATCAGAGTATGTGCGAGATATGCTACCGCTTCTAAAATGAACCTTGAGCTGTGATATGCAAACTGATGTAGGTCATCCACATGAATCTGTGCTGAGATTCTTTTACGAATAACCATCTTAAATGTCATCAAAGCAGCCAACGTGCATGCGATCGGCCGATATTTGGAACAAAGGAACAATGGTATACTACGGTTAAAAAAGAATATGCTTAACAAATCCCGTAGAATAACTAAAATGAGAATCACAAGTTGGTGGAAAGAAAACGTAGTGATTGAGTTCGCACAGAGGTATGCGAAAAAGCTAAAAACCTCGCTCGTCTGGGTTATTGCTGTTTGTGCAACATTATATCATCCGTCGGCGTACATAGGCTACATCTCGTAATGTAGGGGGATTGGGGCGACCTCAAGGCTTTTTTCAAACACAGATAAAGTGGCGGCAGAAACAGTGTGTAATACGGGAGGACGTTCGATAGCTGGAAGGTACGCAGAGATCAAAAGTTTTGTCGACGTTCTAGCCGCCGGTATGGAGTGACCAACATGAGCTGGTGGACCCTCAATCTCATGTTGACTGAGTTCTAGTAAATGGCGGTAAACGTGGTTGGGGTTCCCCAAAATCTGGCAAGCCATAATAAGGTTGCCACATAGGCGCCGATACTAGCTGCTACATAACTTTAGGGCCCACAGTCTAAGTTGAAAAGCAAGATGCAACAACGCTTTGACATGTTTCGTGGCTCGTCACTGCGAGGTCATGTTTGTGCCAGAGCTGGCGGGCTTGGATGACGTATTCCACATGAGGCTGCACATATGTGTTAAGCAGCTGCGAACAGATAGAGGGATCAAGCCACCCGAATGCCCCAGCAGCATGCTAAGGTGTTGGTTTGTAGTATTTGACGCCTTCTCAGATTGTTCTGAGCCGCCCAGATCAGCCTGCATTAATGTGCCAAGTTCGCGTTCCTGGGTGACTGTTTATGTGGCATGGTCTTCAAGTTTGTATGATGTCCCGCTGGTGACGAACGTGGACCAACTTACACCTAGAGGAATTAAACTGGAGCAGATTGTGGAGTGACCATTCATACCCACTGTCCAGGTCTCGCTGAAATGCATCGTGATCTCCTAGGTCAGCGACCGCCTGTTACATCTTAATGTCATCAGCAAAATAAGAAATCCTAGGCGGGCAGACGTGAACGTTCACAAATAAAGCACGAGAAACAGACGTGATTCCAGAACTGATTCTGGTGGAATTCCACATTCGACATGAATAGGATCAGACGGCGCATTTCGAACTCTAAGGTGCAGTTGCTGATTTTGCAAGAAATTCTGGATCCACTCAGGGACAGTATCCCATACTCCATAGCTTACGAGTCTGCGAAGCAACTTCTTTCTTTTACACAAACGCGATGCTATCCCCTCACCAACTGTTGGCTAGGTTGTGTTACTTAAAGCACAATGTAAACTTTGACGGCTCCCAACATTTCTTTATATACGCACATTCACTTCCATTTCAAACTATTGTTATGCAGTAGCGCAATTAAATCGGTAAACGCTTAAACAGTCAAACCACATTGTTTTTGATTGATTAAGTTTTCACTCCAACCATATTACGGGATTTGTCAGGCACCTACATTTTACCTATGAGAACACATTGTTCACTGTTTAAGTCGGCAATATGCTAGTCCAGATAATATGCACATTCTTTGTGAAAGACAGAAGATAACTTATCCGGACCAGGTGCTATTTTCACTTGCAACCCGACTAATTCCCTGTACACTTCTACGCTGTTCACAGAAGGTGGGTTATAGAGTAGTGGTAACTCGGCAGAGGATAGATATACCAACATAAAGTACTTGGAAGGCATCAGCGGTCCAAATTCTGTGTCCACTTTCCACCAGATGTTCCAGGATGGAACTGTTGGGGCGACTGACGATGCCTTTCCGCAAAGCCGCTGGGCAGTGCTCCGCAATGCGTTTCGACAGACGCCTGGTTGTATGTCCCACGTACCTCGCACCACAGGCGCAGGTAAACTGATATAAAATGTAAGATTGGGATTGAACCGGAAGTCCATCTCTAATGCGTTGGGCTATAAAGGGGGCTGTTTCCGCAAGGACGTGTGGGCATGCGGCTGGGAAGGTTCTAGCCACTGCAGTGGAAATCCTTCTGGTCAACAGATCTGTTGTGAGAGCTGTTAAGATGGCCGGAACCATGCAACAAGCAATGGAACAATGCCATAATGCGGATAAAATAGCTAAGGTCTGACAAGTCCCGCAGGATGTTTTGTAGGAACAAGGTTAGTTCAAAAAAGTTGCACAAAGTGAAAAAGTCATCTATGGACTCACCATATTATCCACATTGACACATAGATATATCCGTCTACACCGATTTCGTGCGGTTAGTGAGTACAATGTTTAACCGTGCCATATCATCACTCAATGAATAGAAATAAGCTTAAGTAATCTAAATGATGCAGAGCATCGTCGAGTCATTTGTTAAACATGGGCAGCGTGAGCGCGCAAATGTCAAAAGTCGAAAGAGCGTTCCACGGTTGACAAACTCGAAGGGAAAAGTAATTCCAGCAGCATTTCAGCCGACTATAATCGGTGGCGATTTTCAGATTATTCCCCTCCATTCCATGCTGCGGCTAGGCTTCTGGTCTGGGCAGACATGACCGGGGTTTCCGAAGACCTGGAACGCCAGCATGTGGCCACCCCGTAGGCGATGGGATCTTCCGCTGTACTCTCCTAGGACTTTTATTCGCCCGTGGTATTGCAGGTGAGGCAACCCATTCACAGTTTTTGTTGCTGTTCGCTGTGCGATCTCCAGCGCAGCCAGCTCGCGTTTTAACCAGGATTGTCAAACGTCGATCACGTACTCTACGTGAGACCTCACATATGCATTGAGCCGTTGGAAAAAGATGGAGGGATCGAACTGACCGAAAGCCCTCCGTAACAGACCAACATGTTGGTTCGTGGTTTCAGACACCTTCAAGGATTGCGCCGAACGGGTGAAGTCGTCTTGGATCACCACTCCAAGGTCTCGCTCTTGTGAGGCCGTGTTCAGAATGTCGTCTCCAAGCTTATATGCGTACTTGGGCTTGCGGCGGACATCCACAGTTTTGCACTTGTCCGTGTTAAATGAAAGTAGATTTGACTATGACCATTCAAAATCGTAGTCTGAGTCACATTGCAGCATATTGTGCTCTTCCTGACAGCCTATTGTCCGCCATATTCTAATGTCATCAATAAAAAGCAGGAAATTTTACTTGAGGACACTCGCAAAGTTGTTACTGAAGAACAAGAAGAACCGCAGCCCCAACACTGACCCTCGCGGAACACCACAGTCCACACCATTTGAATCCGAAAATGAGCCTCGAACTCGAACATGAAGGCGCCGCTGAAAGCGGAAGTTTCCGGTTCACCAAAGACAGGGTTCCAAACTCCGTATGCTTGCAGCTTTTGGGGAAGGACAAGGTGATCTATGCGGTCGAATGCTTTAGAAAAGTCTAGGTAAATGACACCAATGCCGGTCCCAAAGTCGGCTATCTCGGTCCAACTGCCACGGGCAAGCAGTAGCTTGTTAGTACCTGACCGATGGTGACGGAATCCGTGTTGCTCCGGTGCTATGAAGTTGGACCTTTCGAAGCAGCCCATTACAGCTTCAGCTATGATCGATTCCTTCACCTATGAAAGCACCCGGGATAAACATCATTGGGCGGTAGTTGGCTGGATCTGAGTGGCTACCACTTTTGAAAATCGGGGTAATAATGCCTTGCTACCACATGTAAAGGGCCTACTGTTCGTCCAGGCATCGTTAGAAAAATCGAACCAATGGGTCTGCTATCCTCGCAGCTGCCACCTGCAGTGTTTTCGGGGATGACTGTCAACTCCGGGGGAACAATGGGTGCGCAACGACAGTAGCTTCCTCGAAATGGTCGCCGAACAAAACGTGACGTGTGTAAAGACTGGCATCCTCGAGAGTGGGACAAGTATGTTACAAATGCTGGTAGCACATCGGAACATTGGGACATGTTGTAGCCGTCGAGCGTTAGCTGCATCCTCGGCGATTAGGGCACATCCATCTACTGATATTAGTGGTGGAACACTAGTTTGTTTACATCCCGGAGGCTGTTCACATATCCGTACAGAAGCTTTTGTTAACACAAAACCTTCTCGCGAGAATCTGCTGGCATACTAATTTGTATTCACGCGCTTACGTGGTACAGTGATTACGACGTACAACATATTTTCTCCAGTTGTCAGGGCTACGGTTCGCTCTATACACATGTCCCGCTGCGTTACTTACTGTCATGTATTTTCGCGTTCTGCTTCAAATTAATGATTGTGATCTTGCGGAACGAAGGCGCTTGTTGACCGATGCAGATTCAATCAGATCACTGAATTTTCCAGTAAACTCTTTCAAAGCACTCTCAATGGAACAATCTTCCGGAAACTCCCTGATGGCATTTTCCACAAGTTCTGCCAGTATGTCGTACTGGGTGATTGTTCGAAACGAGTTAGTATGTTCTTGTAGATACTCCGCATATCCCACGAACTGGTAAATTCTGGTTACATGGTCGCTACACCCAAGAGGGCTCTCCATACTTGGGTTCTCAAGCATGAGTTCTTCGTTCGCGTTCACTAAATCGAGGGCAGCTGGTTTATTTCCGGCTCTGAATCGGGTGGGCAAACTGACCTGGCTGAAGAGCGGAATACGTGCAATAAGCACTTGCAGGTCGGCCAAAAATTCCTCGTTAGGAGATGCCAGAACTTCCAAAGCGGAAATACTGAATTGGTTTGATGAGAAAATAGCTGTTTTGTCCTCTTAGGACAGTTCCCAAGGATAATGTCAGGTGAGAGTCCATCTCTGAGGTGGACAATGGGAGACGATAAATAACGGCCAAAAGGCAAATGTCGATGCGTCTCAGTTGTAGACTACACTAGAGAGAGCCTATGATCAGCATTTCCGGATCGGCCACCGGTTGGCACTGCAGGTCGTCACGCTGGTCTAACAAAACCCTCCCCGCCTTTGCTAGGGCAAACGTTTTGGAAAAGTGACATACCATGTTTCGCGACCTCGGTGTCGGTCACTTTTGAGTACAACCAAGTTGCTGTGAGGTATACGAGGTCACAGGCATGGAAAGCTTGACGTAGACGCAGTTCGGCAAACTTGTTCAGGAGACCATTTGCCTTGTTGCACATGCAGGAAAGTTTCTCTGTTCTTAGCAATGAACAATGAATTTATACGGGCTAAGAAGCGTTGCTTTACAAGTCCCGTTGGATAGTTGCAGGAGATATCAAGATAACAATAATGATGATAAAGATAGTAAAACAGTTAATACTTTGAATATGAAAATAAGGACTTATCGTTTGCTTCGCTCCAGTCCTGCGATCCTCTTAGATGCACTGCATCCACAGTTAACAACAAATAATTCCATGGTATACTCCAGGTGCAGGATGGAGACGTAGTGTTAAGTAACAAAGTGTAAGTGGATGAGTGCATCATCCAACCGTCTTTTAAATACTGTTAGTGTTGGTGCAGAGACAACCGATTCTGGGAGAGCATTTCACGGGTGACAGACACGAATGGAAAAGAAATTTCTGCGGCACTCCAGACGACTGTATTGTTCTGCGAGTTTTAATGAGTGGCCCCTCAAGTTTATATTGCTGCTGAGTTGCAGTAAAGGGCGGCACACATGACGTGGGTCTCGCAGAATCAAGTATGCCATAATCAGGTCGCCTCGTAGTCTGCGATAACTTCCACTGAACATTCCCAGTCGTCGCAGCCTCTCCTGGTAAGAAAGATTGCGCATTCCAATTACGTTCTTAGATGCCTGGCGTTGTGGCTGCTCCAGTGCATTAAGGTCGTGTTTCAGCCATGGATGCCCGGCTTGAATTACATATTCGACATTGAGACGAACATACGCACTGAGCATTTGTTGAAATATGGAGCCGTTTATTTGTCCAAACGCCCGCCTCAACAGCCCGACGTGTTGGTTCCCGGTCTTCGAGGCCTTTTCGAATTGCCTGCAGCAACCCAAATCATCTTGAACAAGGATGCCCAAGTCACGTTCGAGAGTTGATTGTTGCAGTTCATCCGTTCCGAGTCGGTATGAGTAGCTGCTTTGATGGCGGATAGATAGCACCTTGCATTTACTGACGTTGAAACGCAATAAGTTTTGGGTCGACCATTGATACACCGGATCTAGATCAATCTGAAGCACATGTTGGTCGGTGTTCGCCTGGATCCTGCGACAGATCTTGTTATCGTCGGCAAGGTCAATAATAAACACCAAAAACAAACTTGGACCTAGAACCGAGCCTTGAGGCACACCACACTCTACTTGGATGGGTTCCGATAAAGAGCTCCGAACTCTGACCACTAATAGCCATTGAAATAGAAAGTTGGCGATCCAGCTTAAAAGAGGGTCTCCGATCCCGTAATGCTGGAGCTTGGATAGTAGTATCCGATGGTCTAGACGATCGAACGCCTTGGAAAAATCCAGGTAGATCACATCAACACCTCCAGCGTCGGCTACCTCTGTCCAACTACTGCGTGCAATTAGTAAATTAGTTGTACATGACCGCTGTCGACGGAAACCGTGCTGTTCAGGGGTGATGAGGTTGCAGTTTTCCAGATAACACACCAGTGCATCGGCAACTATGGATTCCATGACCTTGGAGAGTATAGGAAGAAGGGTTACTGGGCGGTAGTTGGAGGGATCAGTTCTGCTTCCACCTTTTTGAATCGGGCTTATTATTCCAAGCTTCCACATGGCGGGGACTTGGTTCTGGTCTAAGCAGTGCTGGAAGAACTGAGCTAGTGGTCCTGCCAGTTGGTTTGCTGCTGCTCCCAATGCCTCTGGACGAATGGTGTCGACATCCGGCGAGCTGTGTTTGCGTAGAGAAGTCAGCTTTTGTAATACAGCCTCTGCGGTAAAATTGATGTGGGTTAGTCCTGGTGAGCAGAATACAAAGCTTGGTAGATCGCTTGGTGGCAACACTCCTTGAAACGTGGGGGCGTATTGCATCTGCAGCGCGTTTGCAGCTTCCATAGACGTTCTTGTTGGGCCATCAGCCGTCTTGAGTGGAGGAATTCCTTGCCTCACCTTTCGTAGGTTATTCACGTGCTTGTACAGCAGTTTGTGGTTAGCACTGAAGGTTTTTGCAATGTTCTGCTGATAGGCGGCTTTGTCTTCCCTTAACAGTTGAGTGCAGTGGTTACGTTGGGCTACGTAGTTGTCCCAAGTTTCTGGTGCTGGAGCTTCTCTGTTCACTCGCCATGTTGCGTGGCGTACTGTCATCCATTTTCGGGTTCTGCTCCTAACGAAAGAAACTGATTTGCACTTATTGCAAGTTTTTATCTCTGAAGCCTGTACAATCAGCTGACTGAATGTGTTGACGAACTCTAGCCAGGCGACATCCGGGGGTTCTTCTTCGAGGAAAGACCATGTTGTGGCGCTGACTAGCTGGGCGAGTCAGTCGTACCTTGTGATGGTTCGCACAGTATCATCGTTATCATTCAGATATTCTGCATAGCAGACGAAGTTGAAACTGATGACTGCGTGATCACTGCGACCCAACGGGCAGTCTAAAACCAACACATCAATCATATGCTCCTCGTTGGTAAGCACAAGATCCAGCACAGATGGCCTGTTACCAATTCTGAACCGAGTTGGCAAAGTGATGTGGTTGTAAAGAGGAACAGCAGTTACTAGATCTTGTAAATCGGTTTTGAAGTGTTCTCCGATCGTGGCAGGGGCTTCTAAACAATGAACGTTGAAATCACCCATGATAAGAACGTGAGTGTACTTTTGTTGTAAACTGCACCTTAAAGCATCCATTAGGTGGTAGTCGGTTTCGGGTGTTGAGTTAGGGGCGCGGTACACCAAGACAATAAGGCAAGCGTCCCTGCCTTTTAACTGTAACCGGCACCAAAGAGAGTCAGGGAACTGCGAATCTGAATCCTCCACGGCTTCGCACTGTAAGTCGTTTCGGTAGTACAGGATTACCCCTCCTCCTTTTGTGAGCCTGTCGTTCCGGATCAGCGACATGCCGGGTAGCGACACTTCAGCGTCCGTCATTCCCGTGTGCAACCATGTCTCGGTGATACCAACGACATCATACGAGCCGGAAGCTTAGCGATCTTTCAGTTCAGCCAGTTTGTTAGAAAGTCCCTGAGCATTTGTATACAAGCAGGCCAGTTTCTCGGTCTCTAGGAGCCCGCAGAGAGGTGAAGCTGTCAAGTGTGGGGGAATGCCGGCGTGTTTTGGATAAATGTTGTGCCGACCCGTGAAAGGTCAGCCACTAATCTCTTTATGGGTATGGTGATGACGAACTCATCTGTGTCAGATCCATGGATCCCATCATTACCCCTTTGCTTCTCTCTTTGCAGGTAATGTATGGGGTATGTTTGACAGTTACGCTGGCTCGTTCTATGGTCAGTGGTCAATGGTATATTGTGGATAAAAAGTAGGAGCTAAACATGTCCCCATGATGATCAGCTAGGGGTGACCAAAATCAAGGCAAAAATGGCAATAGCAAATAGTGAACAACCTCAAATCGCGAGCTCACCAACTACAGTGTTCCCGTATGTTTTATGTACTATCCAAGGTTATCGTCTGAGGTTTCCGGGCAAAAATGGAGATGGGTCCGTTTCGTATTGTTTTTCTGCTGTTTGTTTGGGTCGTTTGGATTACCAGATATGGTGCAGTGTGTCCAGTGCACTGTCGACATGTGCTTTGAACACGGCTAACGAGGCTGCTGAAATAAAAGCTACTGAGAAGGCATTCCACGTGTGGTAAACACGCTGCGAGAAGAAGTCTCTTCGGCACTCCAACGGACTGTATTTTTCTGCAAATTTGAGATGATGACCTCTCAGTTATCTGTTGTGACCTGGCTTCATAGTTGATGGCATGACATGGTAAGACATGATTAGGTCGCCAAGCAAACAACGATAACGTCCGTTGAAAATGCCAAGCACTCTGAGGCGCTGTTCGCATGACAAGTGGCGCAGCCCCTTGACATTTTTGGTCGCCCAACGTTCTGGAACTTCTACGGTCATGAGATCCCACTTTAGCCATGAGTGGCGTGCTTGATTTGAATATTCAACATGATGGCATACATAAGCCGGAAGTATTTGGCGGAAAATCGACCGTTCGAATTGCCAGAATGCTCTCCGTATAGGCCCCACGATTTAGATCCCCTGCTCCGATGCCTTTTTGGACTGCTTCGAGCAGCCGAGATCTTCCTGGACCAACACACCGAGATCCCTGTCTAGAGAACAGTGTTGTAGATCCCGGTCCCCCCAGCTTATATATGTGCACCATTCGGGGTCTTACATGGACCATATTTCTACAATATGGAAATGAGGGGTCATCATGCCCATTTATAAGGGAGGTAGACGCACTAACCCAAAAGATGGCCGTCCGAAAAAGCTATTACCTGCGCTTTCGTGGGTTGTGAAGTCCAGCATCGCTGATGCACGCGTGCAGCATCGGCAAAGTCTCAACATCAGAGAACTAGAGCAACATGGATTCCGACAGAAGTACTCATGCAATAAGAACCCGTTAAATGCACGCCAAAGATGGACTGAAGAAGTTGATGATGGAAAAGGATTTGATCGCATTTGCCTGGAATACTCAAAGCGGTTGATCGCCGAGACCACCAGAATCTCCTCCATAAACTTAGCTCCATGACATTGGTGATGAACTACTACTACTAAATTGGATAGGCGATTTCCTGTAGTAATATCATCTGGAGGTCAAAGTACAAGAACCCCATAAAACTCCTGATCGATAAAGATGATTAACAACAAATGTGACAGAACACGTGTCGGTTGATCTGTGGAATGCCAAGCTCATCATCCCCTCACTGTAGGCGTACGAAGTGATAGAAGTTGGTAAGCTAATTAAGGCCAAGGTAGAACAAGTCCTTGCAACAAAGCCTTCTGTTTGCATAATACCGCTTGAATTATCCTAATCGCGATCGCTTCGACCGTCCGTAAAATTTGCTTCATCAGACCCTTTCGCGTGCCGTTTCTGCAATAAATATAAAGCAGCTGGAAGTTGTCAACGGTCCCAATTTGATGTCCGCTTTCTACCAGATGTTCCAGGATGGAATTGTTACGGCGACTGACGATGTCTTTCCGCAAAGCCGCTGAGCAGTGCTCCGTAATGCGTTTAGACAGACGCCGAGTTGTGCGTCTCACGTATCTCACATCACAAACGCAGGTAAACTGATATATGATTGGGACTGAACTGGAAGTCTGCTTTTGACGCGTGGGGCTATTAATGGAGTGGTTTTCGCAAGGACGTCTGTGCAGGTGGTCGGGAGGCTTAGTACCACTGCATTTCCACGGGTATTATTTGCGGTTTTTCGATGATGCTAAGTTAATTACTCCTTGGCTTTACCATAATTTGGGATGAGAGCTTTGTTTACTGCACCCACTGATGGTTGCGACTCTTATGTGACGGTAGCGCTACGCTTTTCGCTTCTCCTGCAATCACGAGAAAATTCGATCGGGATTCAGCGTCTCATATATAAGTGCAGCCTAATTGTTGTGTGCCTCGTGGCACTTTCCTCAGGAATGAATGCGGTAAGCATATATTTGCGCGAATGGATGTGATTTACTAAGTGGTAGGGGTATTTCCTAGACTTGTCCTTCCTATTGCTTATGAATAGTCTCTGTATCCCATCGTGCAAGCCGATCATGACCACGATCACAACGTTCTGCCGCTGTACCCACGAATGCCACCGGTTTTTGAAGTGCCGCACTCAGTATGCTACTTCTGCCTTCGGATTACTGTCTTATATGTGGTTTCTGTGTTGAGTATGCACAGAAAAAGCTCGTCCACACTTTAGCCTTGCCTTGGCCTGAGATCAACGCGACTAACAATGGCAGTCACGCCAATTCACTTGACCAATCAGACCGAACACGTAGACTTATCGATTAGTTACTCTGTTTCAGTGACTCAATTTAAACCATCGTGTCTATTCTGACTTGCTTTATTGTGGTTGTATTAGCCTGATGATGAAGCCATGAAAACAAGCTTGTTCGCTACTTTCTGTTTCTGATGTCATCCCCGGGAATTATTTCTCAATATTTTTTCTCTGGTCAAATGTTCAATATGTGCCAATTTGGTGGCTATTCACCGGCTCTTTTCGGGGACCACAATAATTCGCCCAACTGCTGTCTGAGTCCGCTATCGTGGATTTGTTTGTAGTCTAGTCAGCTAGTGCAACTGCATACCTCAGAGACTGACGTGCAGCCAAATCCACTCCATAGACCCGTAACCTGAACTTTACAATTTCAACGTTCGCTTGTCCGATGCATTCCGCCACGGAATTCGAACAGTCATCGATCCTCCACTGTTTTAGGTAACGTGACCAGGCTGAATGGCGAACATCGAGTAAGTGCACATTGAGAATCGCTCAAAGCCAAGGGTGTTTGCGGGTCAGGTGGATGTAATCGATTAACCAACATAAGCTTAGGTTACTCATGTTTTTCCTAGTGGTACCACCCGTGGTCTGTAAGCTTAAACCGTAGATGCAAGAAATGGATAGCTCTCGATATGTCCTTTGGTACTGCACAACCTGCTCGACTACCCCATTTGTCAAGTGTCTGCTTATCTTAGTCCAGATATGTAACCAGTTGGTAGCAGAAGCCAAGCGGTGAATGAGCACTAAGGTAAGCTTACTGGAAGTAAGTCTGAACCAGTTAGACCTAAGGAAATTTAACCAAAAGAATAGTGCACATGTTGTTGCTGCTGAACCATGATCAGCTAGGTCCCAGTCGCTTTGTCTTCCTCATCAATGGCAGAACACCAGACGAAAACTGACCGTAACTCCGAGAGGCAAACAGTGCCCGTAGCAACTAAAATCAGGCACCAATCGAAACGTGTGAGTAATCGCATCCCACTAGTCTTGATGACACATGTATGTAAAAAGAACAAGGCAGCCGAATAGCAACTCTCAACATCTGAAACTCATGGTTCCACCGTCGAGCCAAGGTCCCCTAGAAGAACATCAGTCATATAAGTCTGATTGCCGCAAAGTTCACCCGAGAGGCCACCTTTTCAGTCTCTTCTGTTACAAACACCGCTAACTTGAAAAGAGAGACAAACAATAAGCAGTCATCACTTGGTGTCAAGTCAGCACAAACAATATCCCAACCTTACAGCTCCACGAAAAAGGGATCTAACAATAATGCCCTGACTGTTGTGTGCTCGAACGTAACCGAATCAGCAGTTATCACTTTGCACGGTAAATTGCCTGACGACTTAAAACAATGGGAGTCACTGTGCTTCTTGAGGTGTAAAAGTCAAATCCACAAACCTAGTACGAATTACTCTTCATCCGAACTCTGCGCACTTTGGCAAGCCAAGACTTATTACCGTAAACTAGAATCCTCAACTGATGTGGAAACGGTTCTACTCTCCGCAGATGCGCTCCAACATGTTTCATGTAGAGTACTTATCTATCCTGGTGTTCCGTGGAACATGCAACAGCCGAAAAGAAAATCGAAGAAGAACCCAGCAAGCCTGATTGCCTAAACACTATCTATATCCAGGGTGTACCAGAGCTTCCTTCACACAATGGTCCTGAGGACGGAAACCACGAGTTGGAACAATGGCGATTCATCCGCGAAACACTATCCTTGGATAATGTTGTAGCGAGATGGCTCAGAAGAGTGCCACTCTCGCCAAATTGTCGAAGATGCGGCCAGAGAACCCCATAATTCGTGGTTCAATTCGGACAAACAGCGACAGAAGTGTTATGTATTTGACGCAAAAATCGAAAAATTTTTCCATCGGAACTTCGGTTAAGGACCACGGGTGCTTAGTAACGTCCAGCTACGAAATTCTCTGAAATAGCAGACATACCGCCAATAACTGTTTTTTACCTGATAGTGGAGTACGTCTAGATGAGGGTTGGGACCGGACTTGTCCAGAGCAAGCCACGGGGTTAGTATCAGTATCGCATCCAAATAAAACGAATAACGGTCGACCTCACATCGGTCGGCACTCCCAAACCCTTGACTTACTTGGCCTCATGTGGTCTACTACAGACCGATAAACCAGCCTACTTGTAAAAGAACGCTCAGGATATCTTCAACAAGCTGGCAGAAGTGAAAGATTGTTCATTTTCCAAGAAATATGATACTATTGGCATCATGGAGACGTGGTTACACACTGAACTGACGGACGCTGAGATTTCACTTCCTGGCATGTCACTTATTCGGAAGTACAGACTGACAAAGGAGGAGGAGTACTTCTGTATTACCGAAGCGACTTACATTACGAGGTCATGGAGGATTCAGGTTAGCTGATTCCTGATTCATTTTGGTGCCACCTCCGGTTGAGAGGCAAAGACACTTGCCTTATAGCCTTGGTGTACCGACCCCTAACTTCACATCTAAAACAGACTACCAAATTGTGAAATCTAAAACGAAGACGCAGTCACGTCTTGACCATGGGTGATTGCAGTGTGCGTTGTTTAGAAACCTTTGCCACTATAAAGCTGAAATGCAGGAGCTTGCAACCAGTGTTCCGCTTTCTAACATGTCACTTCGACCACTCGGTTCAGAACAGGTCATCTGTGCTTGATGTTTTGCTCACCAAGGAAGAAAATTTGCTTGATGCGTTGGTTGTTGACTGCCCGTTAGGTCGCAGTACGCATGCAGTTATTCGTTTCAACTTTATCTGCTATGCAGAATACCGAGACGCGTACCATGAGACGGCGCGAACCATCACATGCTACAACCGATTAACCCACACCATCAATGCAACAACTTGGTCTTTCCTCGCCGAAGACCCCCCGGGATGTCGTCTGGCACGCGTTCGTAAACAAATTCAATCGATTTGTTAAAGATGCTTCAGAAACAAAAGTTTGCAAATCATCTGAAACCGTTACTGACGAAAATTGCTGGCGGTACGCAACGCAGCGTGGCGAGAGTATGGATTATCTCCAACACTAGAAAACTGGGCTAGCTACGTAGCCTAACGAAACCACTGCAATAAACTGCTCAGAGAGGACAAAGTAGCTCATCAGCCTAACATGGCGCAAAACTTCAACTCCGATCACAACCTGCTGTCTAAGCACGTCAATAGTCTACGGAAGATGACGCCAAGAGTTCCACGACTCAAGATGGCTGATAGCCCAAACACGAACGGCGACGGAAGCAGCAAACGCGCTGCGGATTCGACGTGCTAACACCTTCCAGAGGGTGTTACAATCAGGAGATCCTCCAACGTTTATCATCCCGCCGCCGGGACTCACTCACATCTCATTTATCACAGAAGCCGTCTTGCAGAAGCTGACCAATCTATGCAAGCACAAATCCCCGTGCGTCAATACTATTCACTCAGTGGGCTGGCTTGCCGAATAACCTCCTCGTGATGCCATCTGGGTAGTCAAGATTATCCTGTTCCAGCGAATGGTTCCGTGGAAATCTTCCCGGACGTGGTTTTCACCTGGCAAGGGTTTTTCCCATAAAATGCCGCACATGTCCGTTTAACAACACTGTGACGTGCAGGATGTGACTGTTCACTAAAGAAAGTCCCTGCCCCTTGCCTCTTTCTAAACGGCATTGTAAATCTAGGGTGTGTTGGGCCACTGGTTCTATACGGTCCTAAAGACGAATGAACCAGTTGTTTGGTCACCGGCTCCCAACAGGTTGCGATACCCACATTTCTCCCTGCTGTCTTTTAGGTTAGCTCCTGAATCAAAGACTCAGGGTGGACCCCTTAAGACAACCCATTACTTCTGCCTGCCCAACCGGGTAGTATCTCGCCCACAGAAGAACCATAAATGTATCATCCTCTCTCCCTTCAATAAAAAATATTGAAAAACGCAAAAACTGCGAGTGAAAAAGGAACAACAATTTGTCTGTTTTCTTTCTTCCTTAAACCTAACCCTGATTTCCTGTTCCGCCATGGTTTCGATGGCACAATATCTGTACACAAATTGTGCACTTTATATATATATATATATATATATATATATATATATATCCGCCCGAAGGCACTAGGAGCAGTAACAAGTCAACAAGCCAAACCACTAGCTCAGTTCTACCAGCGCTGCTCAGTCCAGAAGCAAGTTCCTGCCATGTGGAAGCTTGGAATAATAGCATCCATTCACAAACTTGGAAACAGAATCTAGGCTACAAACTGCTGCCCAGTTTCTATTCCCTCTATACTATCCAACTTGATGGAATCCATCATAGCCGATGTGCTGGTGGGCTATTTGGAAAATTGTCATTATTATTACTTAGCAGCACGACTTCTGTTGAAATCGACCGTGCACAACGAACGTGCATTAGCACGGAGTAGCTGGACCAGGCCAGCTGATGCTGGAGTGGACCATGATGTGGTCTACCTGGATTTCTCAAATGCATTCGACGGCCTAGATCAGCAATTTTCAGCTGGAGCCATATAGCCATCCTGGGAGCCACAGAGAATCCCTGGGGGGGCTCTGGGATGAGAACACATTTTAGGGAGCCATGCTGTGAAAAGTAGGTTATGATAACACCAAGTACAAAATCTATTTAACAAATTTTTTCTAGCTTCGCTGTGTGCACTAGTTTCCCGTGGTAACCGCTGGTCAATGAAATGAAGTACGCGCAAGTGACTGTTTACGAAGGTATAAAATCCAAACTGGGCAAGCTTTCGTTGCGGATTTGGCATAGCTCCGCGAAAAGTGCGATGATTTCGTCGGGCTCACCTCACACAGAGGCACGGGAAGCTGCAGCAAGCCAACTTGCAGGAAATTAGATCAGTTTTCCAACGTTACTTACAACGGAAGCAGGTTCCGCTATGTGGAAGCTTGGAATACTAACCCTGATTCACAAAGGTGGAAGCAGAACTGCTCCTTCCAACTATCGCACAGTATTCCTTCCTTCCATACTCTCCAAGGTCATGGAATCCATAGTTGCCGATGCACTGGTTTGCTACCTGGAAAACGGTAACATCATCATGCCTGAACAGCAAGGTTTCCGTCGACAGCGCTCATGTACAACGAATTTACTAGTTGCACGCAGTAGTTGGACCGAGGCAGCCGACGCTGGGGAAGGTGTTGATGTGATCTACCTGGATTTCTCCAAGGCTTTCGATCGTCTTGGCCAGCGGATACTACTCTCCAAGCTCCAGCAGTAGGGGATCGGCGACATTCTTTCCAGCTGGATCGCCAACTTTCTACTTCAACGACAATTAGTGGTCAGAGTTCGGAGCTCTTTATCGGACCCCATCCAAGTCGAGTGTGGTGCGCCCGCAAGGCTCAGTTCTAGGTCCACGTTTGTTTTTGGTGTTTATTAATGACCTTGCACAGGGAATCGCTTCAGACTTCCTAACGTTTGCTGATGATAACAAGATCTGGTGCAGGATCCAGGCGAACGCTGAGCAGCATGTGCTTCAGAGTGATCTAGAAACGGTGTGTCAACGGTCAACCCCAAAGTTACTGCATTTCAACGTCAGTAAATGCAAGGAGTTTTCCATGTGACATGAGAGCAGCTACGCATACCGGCTCGGAACGAATATACTACAACAAGCAACTGTCGAACATGACTAGTGTGTCCTGGTTCAAGATGATTTGCAAGATGATATGCAATTCAAGCCTGGCACCCATGGCTGAAACGCGATCTGAATGCACTGGAGCAACCTCAGCGTCGAAGACCTAAGAAGGTAATTGGAATGCGTAATCTTTCATACTAGGAGATGCTGCAACAATTGGGGATATTCAGTGGAAGCTATCGCAGAGTACGTGGCCACCTAATTATGACATACTTGATTGTGCGAGATCCACATCATGGGTGCCTTCCTTTGCTGCAACTCAGCAGCAATGCAACCCTGCCGGGCCACGCATTGAAACTCGCTGTACAGTATAACCTGGTGGAGTTCCGCAGTAATTTCTTTTCCATTCGTGTCTGTCACCCGTGGAATGCTCTCCCAGAATCGGTTGTCTTCACCGACACTAACGGTGTTTAAAAGACGGTTGGATGATGCACTCATTCATTTAAACTTTAGCACCTCGTTCCAGGTAACCATCCTACAACTGAAGATTACCATGAAATTATTTGACATTAAACGCGGGTGCTGTGAATCTGAGCGGATTGCAGGACTACGGCGGAACAAACGAAAGTCCTTATTTTCACAGTTAAAATACTAACTGTTTTATTATCATTAATATCCTTATTGTTATGTCAGTATGCCCACCAACTATCCAAAGGGACTTGTAAAGCAACGCTGCTTAACCCGTACAAATTCATTGTCCATTGTTCATTGTTTAATCAACATACGGCGACTTAGACAGCGCAGCTAATAGCCGATTCGTCCTCAGAACTTTGATGTCTATCCCCATTGAACCAAATGAGTTTTAATCAGGACACTGATGCATCTACTTTGCAAGCTGAAGCGAAGGTATCGAACATTCGTCAGAACATTTGAGGCCGTTACCCCACAGCGCCACACGGACACTAACTGCATTTTCCTCAGGACATTACTGCTGTGTGGCAACTCATGTCCGGTCAGCCTTTCTGCTTCTGGCCTCAGTACGGTAGCGTTAAGTTACGCGTATTTCGTCCCCAGTCTCAGCTCACATATAAGTCTGGCGACTAGATCACCTTCGTCCACAACAATCTGAATCCGTATGGCTACTCTGAGCGCTTTTGGTAATTCCTAATGTATACATAAAAATACTTCTCCCAGCACTTATAATAATCAAATACCTTGCCAGCACGCATTGGGTGCCATCTTTGGTAATAGCCGATGTACGTTAGTTGTTTCGTAGTTGGCTATCCCATGAAAGTGTTTAGAAAATCCGTCATTTGCTTCCGTGTTTGTCGTTTCGGTTTTTCATTTTCCCAGTGAATGTGTCCACCGCGCATTGTAATATGCTGAGTTCCACTTATTTTCTTTATTGACTTTCCTCAAAGAGATTTCTTCAGTTCTTTTAACTATCTACGGTCTTTTCGAGGTCATTCACAGGTACACCCTTTGGGTTGCCTCTAACAATGGTTTTATACTTTTGCTTTTTAGCATTGTAGTCACTAACAAATGTTACACGTCTGCTTACCAAATATCTTGTGACCTCACGTCCATGCAAAAATACATTTGGTGCCGACAACCATTCATAAAGTCTGCGTATTTCGTCTTATCGAAAGAGCTTATTTATTACCCATGATATAACTGTGTAAGTTAACTAAAACATAAGCAATATCTATATTAAATAGCAAGTATTTAGACTTACAAATTTCACAAAAGCTCTCCTCCTCAAATATATAACAATTCTGTCGCTGTTCGTCCGGATTGAACCACGAGTTTTAGGATTCTCTGGACGCGTCTTCGATAATTTGGAGACAGAGGTACACTTTTGAGCACAGTGACACCCATTGGTTTAAGTCGTCAGGCAATTTACCGTGCAAAGTGATAACTGCTGATTCGGTTACGTTCGAGCACACAACAGTCAGGGCATTATTGTTAGATCCCTTTTTCGTGGAGCTGTAAGGTTGGGATATTGTTTGTGCTGACTTGACACCAAGTGATGACTGCTTATTGCTTGTCTCTCTTTTCAAGTTAGCGGTGTTTGTAACAGAAGAGACTGAAAAGGTGGCCTCTCGGGTGAACTTTGCGGCAATCAGACATATATGACTGATGTTCTTCTAGGGGACCTTGGCTCGACGATGGAACCATGAGTTTCAGATGTTGAGAGTTGCTATTCGGCTGCCTTGTTCTTTTTACATACATGTGTCATCAAGACTAGTGGGATGCGATTACTCACACGTTTCGATTGGTGCCTGATTTTAGTTGCTACGGGCACTGTTTGCCTCTCGGAGTTACGGTCAGTTTTCGTCTGGTGTTCTGCCATTGATGAGGAAGACAAAGCGACCGAGACCTGGCTGATAATGGTTCAGCAGCAACAACATGTGCACTATTCTTTTGGTTAAATTTCCTTAGGTCTAACTGGTTCAGACTTACTTCCAGTAAGCTTATCTTAGTGCTCATTCACCGCTTGGCTTCTGCTACCAACTGGTTACATATCTGGACTAAGATAAGCAGACACTTGACAAATGGGGTAGTCGAGCAGGTTGTGCAGTACCAAAGGACATATCGAGAGCTATCCATTTCTTGCATCTACGGTTTAAGCTTACAGACCACGGGTGGTACCACTAGGAAAAACATGAGTAACCTAAGCTTATGTTGGTTAATCGATTACATCCACCTGACCCGCAAACACCCTTGGCTTTGAGCGATTCTCAATGTGCACTTACTCGATGTTCGCCATTCAGCCTGGTCACGTTACCTAAAACAGTGGAGGATCGATGACTGTTCGAATTCCGTGGCGGAATGCATCGGACAAGCGAACGTTGAAATTGTAAAGTTCAGGTTACGGGTCTATGGAGTGGATTTGGCTGCACGTCAGTCTCTGAGGTATGCAGTTGCACTAGCTGACTAGACTACAAACAAATCCACGATAGCGGACTCAGACAGCAGTTGGGCGAATTATTGTGGTCCCCGAAAAGAGCCGGTGAATAGCCACCAAATTGGCACATATTGAACATTTGACCAGAGAAAAAATATTGAGAAATAATTCCCGGGGATGACATCAGAAACAGAAAGTAGCGAACAAGCTTGTTTTCATGGCTTCATCATCAGGCTAATACAACCACAATAAAGCAAGTCAGAATAGACACGATGGTTTAAATTGAGTCACTGAAACAGAGTAACTAATCGATAAGTCTACGTGTTCGGTCTGATTGGTCAAGTGAATTGGCGTGACTGCCATTGTTAGTCGCGTTGATCTCAGGCCAAGGCAAGGCTAAAGTGTGGACGAGCTTTTTCTGTGCATACTCAACACAGAAACCACATATAAGACAGTAATCCGAAGGCAGAAGTAGCATACTGAGTGCGGCACTTCAAAAACCGGTGGCATTCGTGGGTACAGCGGCAGAACGTTGTGATCGTGGTCATGATCGGCTTGCACGATGGGATACAGAGACTATTCATAAGCAATAGGAAGGACAAGTCTAGGAAATACCCCTACCACTTAGTAAATCACATCCATTCGCGCAAATATATGCTTACCGCATTCATTCCTGAGGAAAGTGCCACGAGGCACACAACAATTAGGCTGCACTTATATATGAGACGCTGAATCCCGATCGAATTTTCTCGTGATTGCAGGAGAAGCGAAAAGCGTAGCGCTACCGTCACATAAGAGTCGCAACCATCAGTGGGTGCAGTAAACAAAGCTCTCATCCCAAATTATGGTAAAGCCAAGGAGTAATTAACTTAGCATCATCGAAAAACCGCAAATAATACCCGTGGAAATGCAGTGGTACTAAGCCTCCCGACCACCTGCACAGACGTCCTTGCGAAAACCACTCCATTAATAGCCCCACGCGTCAAAAGCAGACTTCCAGTTCAGTCCCAATCATATATCAGTTTACCTGCGTTTGTGATGTGAGATACGTGAGACGCACAACTCGGCGTCTGTCTAAACGCATTACGGAGCACTGCTCAGCGGCTTTGCGGAAAGACATCGTCAGTCGCCGTAACAATTCCATCCTGGAACATCTGGTAGAAAGCGGACATCAAACTGGGACCGATGACACTTTCCAAGTACTTTATGTATTACAGCAACGGCACGCGAAAGGGTCTGATGAAGCAAATTTTACGGACGGTCGAAGCGATCGCGATTAGGATAATTCAACCGGTATTATGCGAACAGAAAGATTTGTTGCAAGGACTTGTTCTACCTTGGCCTTAATTAGCTTACCAACTTCTATCAGTTTGTACGCCTACAGTGAGGGGATGATGAGCTTGGCATTCCACCGATCAACCGACACGTGTTCTGTCACATTTATTATTACTCAACTTTATAAATCCAGAGTTTTGAATTTCTCTTTGTCGTGATTCCCCTATTCCCACCTTTTTTCTTCATCAGCTATTTACGTTCTGCCGTTCCATTTTATACTTGCCAATGCCTGAGGATATTTGTCGAAAACAGAGCTCTTCGCGTATTGTGTGTCTTCATTGCATGGATTAATGCGATTAGAGAACTCGTTGATCTAACTGTAAATAAATCCGGCGGAAATTCTTCGTCGGTGCTTTCATGAATAACCTAAACCAGAGCAACGCCACCGTTAGCGAATAAATCTCGAGGATTGGGAGAACTCCAGGCTGGTACGGATACGTATTTCTGAAGCCTATACAAGCTATCAAACGGACAATAAGTATTCACCGATTTGAGATGAACCGACGCATGAACCTGTTGAGCAGTCGGTTTCCATGTGTTGCGCATTGTGGGACGGAAGGTCACCCATACTTAGCGGGTGTGGGCGACCTCGGTTAACCGTTGTCGCGTGCAATAATGATTGTGCATTATGTCCATTTAGACATAAGAAGGAGAAGTGCAATGAGATATCCCTTTTCGATGATTCTCTTCAGGCATTTACATTTATGAAGAATAGTAAGCAAACGGACAAGCGAACTGGAGCTTGACTAATAATGGTTAGATGGCAATTTAAATAGAGTCAGGGAAGCCAATCGATAGTTAAGTCAATTAAGCCAGGTGGAAGAAGTTACGACACCGCGTCTCGTGTTTACATGCCGTTTCGTAGCGATGTCCCGATGTAACTGTGAAGCAAATGCGAAACATATGACACTACCCAAGTTAGTTATCAGTACAGGGCATCATGTTGACAAGCGTAACGCCTACGAAATTCTATGTAAGGTGCCATCCCACTTGAGCCATCAACTGCAGCAAGCTTACTAGCTACCACGGAAGCGGTAAACATCAGATTGACGGGACCAAATCTGTATTCGAAAGTTGCTCGCTCACGTGTTACAACTTTCTTGGCCAACAACTACAAGAGCAGTAGCGTATCCAAGCTAACAACCTCACGTGCCTTCCATCACCTGATTACCTGACTACATATCATGACAACCGTTTACTTTTGGTCTAACCAATGGTTTACTTAAGTACCACCGTATGGACTTGATTTGCTTAAAGGACATTTCTGTACTAAACGTGATGATGAAGAAATCTAAAAGGATTGTTTGCTTAAAGCGTTCCGTTTACGTTTTTCTCGAATAGAACTTTACACAAATGATTGGCAGAGTAAGCCCTACGCAACAGCATCGGAATCTTCAACAGGATAATATGATTGGTTGGAGGAAGTGTTGCCTTCTTTGCACTGTTGCTATATTCTTTGCTCCCAAACTATGATTCCAGCAACTTTAAAACAGTCTTGCTTTTGTTACACCTCGCTTAGGAAGATATTTGGGCTGCTAAGTACAAGTTAACTAAGGGCACTGTCAGCAGTCTGCACTCCGGTTGCGATCAACCACCTGATCGCTCCCTCTTATGGGGCCGGGTACCACTTATCGGTAAATACACAAATTTATTTAATCATTTATTTCAGTGACGGCGTCTGAGGACATATTTGAGACTGGAAACTTAGGTCCATTGATAGCCATGCTGATAAATCTAACACTGTAGTGGCCCGGAAGGTAACCATCACATCGAAGAGTGGAAAGCAGCAAAAACGAGCGCGGAGAGAAACACGCGTAGGTATCATGGACGAGATCAGACAGCGCAACACAAACCCCACAGAACGAGCGGAGAGCGAATTACAAGCAACGAAAGATGGCGTATCTGAACCAAGGGGGACGGTGACGGGTTTGGTCGAAAGGCCAATAAGTCAGACAGAAACGGCTTTTTCGCTGCTTCCGTGAGTACGCTCGAGTAGAGTAAGGCAAGCTTGATCAACCAAATCAAGAGCCTTAGAACAACTCCAGGCTGGTCAGAATGTGATTTACGGAGGCGAAGCTAAGAGACCAAACTTGACACCAAAGCCCACAAAACTGGGATGAAACGACACACGTATGTAACAGGCAGTTATTCCCAATGTATGGTGGGTTGTGGGACGGAAACATTACCGAGATATGCGCGCGTGCATGACAGCTTGGTTAACAGTGGTCGTGCACAATCAAGATTGTGCTTTCTTGCCTCTTCGTTCTTGGTACAATGTGAGTCAAGTTGAGGTCACCACGAATGAACCCACTAGGGCCATGCCACGCGAAGAAAGCTATTGTCTTGCAGAAAAGAAAAGAATGGCCGCCTTACCCCATGGTAGCATTTGTTAGAATGTTTAGTGTCTATCTCAGCCACAATGTACCAAAAGAATTAGAGTGCTTTCACTTAGTGCTAAGGGAGAACGGCTATCCGGAAAGCTTCATCAGAGCCAACATGGAACATAAGAAGAAAAAGCCTGTAGTTTTGACAGTCGAACGTAAGCCAATCTTTCTACAGCTGCCATACAAGAGCGAGGTTGCGAAGGAACTTCTATCTCGTCGTCTTTCGTTTGCACTCAGATGCACCTATCCAGCAGTGCAGATGCAAATCCAGTTCAATAGCTTTCCGATGGTGAGGCTACTCAAGGGATAAGAGGCCTGTCCACACCAACTCAATGTATATCTACTCATTCTCATGCTCCTGTGGAGCGGAATATATTGGTCGTACGACACGGCGTCTATCCGAGAGAATGAAGGAAAACCACCCGGTCGGGCTTACAAATAGAAGTGGAAATACAGCGAACTCATCAATAGCCGCGCACCTAGCCGATACAGGGCACGTGACAAAGTTCAATGATTCATTCAAACTTATCTATCAGGCCCCAGAGCACCGCTCGAAATGCGTCCGTAAGCGATTACTAGAAGCCGCCGAAGCAATTGCGATCAGGCTGTATGAACCGGAGCTGTGTGTTCAGAAGAAGCTAACTAAAGGCTTGGGACTGCCCTGGCCCAAACGGCCGGTGACCTCTAACCCACGAGGTAACACGCGGTCGATTGTCGTGGCTTAACAGACAGCGCTGTCAGCATCCAATTAATTCGCTCCATTAGTAACGACTTATAATGTCTATCTACATTTTGATTTTGCATATAATTGTATAAGGCTGTAGATGAATTATCGAAAACATATGTTCGCTTACCCTGACCTCGGATCGTACCAAAAATAGACACTCTAATGAAGCAGGGGCCGCTAATCACTAGAGTAGCATTTCTTATCTGATTAGCCCGCATTTGTGGTACTATCCAGATGCAGTCTCTCGGTGAGGACACTGACAGACGACATGTCACGAATTCCGAAAGATAAGTGCTGAAGATGTCAGCAGGCACTGTTCTGTTTCCTACTCACGACCGAATCAGACTGCTTAACACTGTTTGAATGTTGTAAACGGGATGAACGCAAAGGTGCGAAACACACTCCAACTGCGTGGTCTGTTTAATTTGCAGTTCAATAGTTCAGTAGTGTGATGGGATAAAAAGAATAATTTTACAAGACTCACAGGTTGGATACGCAAAAGAAAAAAGCAAAATATTCCAATATGGAATGTGAAGTATTAGTGGTTAAACCATTACACTTTGTCAAAATTTGTGTAGCGTTTATCACTAAGATGAAAGTCCAAGAGTCGTTCGAATGTCGTCATGTCTGGTGCGTTCACCACCTATCATGATAATGCTTCCCAGTGAGAACAGATTCTAAATGAATAAAAATACTTTCTGCACTTCAAACGGGAAGGTTGCGTCATTAGCTTGTGGTTGCCTCGGCTTTGTTTGTAAGGGACTAGGGTCAACAGTGATGTACAATGAGATCACATAGAATATTTAACTGTTCTTGTTCCATATGATGGAGCTCAATTGGATTTTTAAAGCGATTGACAGTTGGTAGTTATTAGAGATATTAACAATTTGGGAATAATAACCGCTTTATGTCTAACCAAAAGTTCAAGTAACCTAATACGGCCGTCCATGAAACCGACTCAGGTGACTCGCTTCCTTGCAAGGCATTCCCTAGATAGTTTTTACCTACGCTTCCATGCTCCAACTGGCTGTAAACCGGTGTGACAAATTGGCTAGTAAATCATGGCCAGTTTAAAATATGAAATTTTAATGGCTATTTTTTGTAGAACGTATGGGCAATGATGCCTCAGCCAGTTCCGTCATGCGAAGCATTCAACTATGGCGCTTTATAGTTACACGTCAGTGAGTCATGGCCGGTGATCGAAAGGATTGCACTTCTGGTTTACGATCCCTCGGTCACCGGTTCGACTCCACCTAGGGGCGGACGTCCTGGCGGTATACTCAGCCCAATCGCTACCGGTAGTGGTCGCCTGACAGCAAAGCGTCGATACAGTGTGCCGGCGTGTTGCTGATAACTTCATTTAGTATGCCTTGTATGGGTATACGTTTGGCAGAGAAGCTGTACTCCGTCACCTCAAGACATCAGCCTAGTCGTTCACTTTGGGATTTTGAGGTACCCACTGTATGATTGGATTGTGACACGGCTCCTTAAGTGTGACCACGGTTCACCATGAAGTAAACTTAGTCCATCACGATCACTGGGACCACATGTGAAGCGAAATAATTCAGCGTCGCTTGCTGCCAACACGGTATTCCAAATTACTTCCCGTCCTTGTGTGGAGTCGGGAGGTATACTACAAGACACTAATCGGAGAGCTCAGTGACCTAGTTATCAAGGTGCCAGACATCAACCATTAAGCTCTACTAGCTGCGGCATATCTACCTGAGGTGTCAAAAGAAGAAAGAAACTAGCCCCATTTTTAGCGTTGGGAGCAAGTGCTACAAATGCGTCGGCTTCATTTGAGGTCCTGGTGACAGAGATGTCTGAGTTACACATTACAGTAAGTTTTGTTCCAAAGCATGATTGTTTATTGCAACTCAAACTTACACGTACACATAACAGGCACTCCGGATCATTCAGTGAGATGCGCTTAACCACTGTGACTGTCTGCGGAACTCGGTGGTGAAACACTGAAGACGTCCTCCTAAACCAAGTTCGTCACCCATACCAAAAGATCCATGCACCTGTGAAACCGACAGTGGAGTTCAGTGTCAGAGTTAGCAAGAGTGGATTCGCCCACTTCGCACCTAGTCCCAAATATTGCAACGATCACGGTATATTTCAGAGTAACGTATGGCTCAAAACAAGATGGAGTAGCACGGTGGCCATCCAGTAACTGCTACAAGGAAGAACAACCAAACCTAAGGGGCGACTCAAATAGTGTGGATAACTGAGAGTTGTGCACATACCGCTACAATCCTTGAGCATACCTTGGCTTTTAACTAAGGGGTCCGAAATAAAACCACTTTAAATCAAGTTAGAAACGTAGAATAGCGTTTGGTTAGAACAAACTTATACCATTGACTCAGCAATCAATCAATTTGTCTGAATCTTTAAAGGACTCATGCAACCTTGATGAAATAACCAATCGAGCAATCTAAACTAAGGAGAAGCTTTTTAAACACAAATGATACGTATTTCCTTTGAGCTACCTGTCTTGAAAATAACTTTACTAACATCTTTAAAACACCATATGCTAATCTGTTGATCCCATTTTATACACTCCTAAGTGCATAATTTGGAGACACATACGGCAGTAACGGTGTCGGCACCTAGGACTTATATGATTATTTAGGTCTGTTTTTGTTAGCAGGGCTGGTGTAATTTTTGATGGCAGCGTCTGGCTCCGCCTACAGAATTGCCTTGGGTTAAGTAAACCAAAATAAGTCGATCAGCATGTAGAGCGTTTATTTGGTTGTCAGTAGTAAACCACCGTTATATTGTAGGTTCATTTGAGGCATCTTTGTGTGTGTGTGTGTGTGTATGCTTGGAACACGACAACGATTATCCACTTGGACTACTATTTAGTTGCTATTGAATCCCAGTCGTTTCGGTCTCTGAGATGGTACCTGAAACAACCGGTAATCGCCTTCGGAAGGATCGAAGTTCAACTCAGTGTGAGTCGGAGTCCACACGGAGACTGCGAATCACAATCAAAACACACAATGAGAAAGACCAAAGAGGAATTCCTAACAGTCACGGTAGCCACACTGTTCACGAAGTTTGATAACCCAGTTAGCAAAATATTAGTCGTTAAGCACAGTGTGTCTAGTTTCACTCCCAGCCCCAGATAATCCGAACAGGTGGATTCAAACAGGGATGAGACCACAATGGATGGGCAGTGCTGAGAGCGGAAATACGAAACGTTTATCCGTCTCCTGTACATCCTCAGTGCATTTCAAAGTAAATTTTAGGCCACAGTGAAACTGTGTCTGTCAATGAATCTGTACGATATAAGCATCGAAAAACCACTGATGTAACTCCGCTCTCTACTGTGTCTATGCACTTCTCAACCCGGCTATTCATGGTGACATAAAGTCATGCTACATTTCGCTTCTACAATCTGTGTTTTATTGTTTTTGGTCGAAACTATCCGGTTAGTGAACAAATGTTTCATACATTTGTTAAGAAGTACTGCACTTTTCGCCTGTCGTTAGAACTTCAAATGGAGGTGTTTTCTGTCTTCAGCCTTCATGTGCTTCTGAAGAGCCCTTGACTGCATGGTGCAGAGTACGTGTATCCACTGCAGAGGTTTTCCCAAAGGGCCCGCTGTATGTTAAGGTCATGCAGCGTACCAAACCAAGTGGGAGATAAACCAGAGGACAAACCCCACCTCACCTAGCTGCATAATTACATAGACTGTGCGCAATATGAGTGATTATCAGGAATGAAGTGGACTCTTTTATCTAAGTCACCAGTCGTGTTATTGCGTGTAATTGCTGTTTCACCCATCAGAGCACGTCCACAATATAACATGCAAAAAACAAACGTGTTGCTAGCTGACAGAGTACCTGTTTCTTAGCATGAGAGCGGTCAGCCTGGTTTGCAACGGCTTGTCTACGGCTTTAATGCAAACGTTTGAGTAGTGAACTGAGCTGTGGCTTCATTGTTTCAACTGATCTGGACCATATTTTGACGGAGAAGGTAGAATTCGCCTTCTCGCCGATAAGGTATGCGCCGAATGGTCTAACAAAGTAATATGCGACTGTCTTTGTCAAGGAGTTTGGAAGAGTGGCATGGATGTCATTGGTAGATTAGGCTACCTATGGCCAGTATAGTTGAAGAGCTTAAGCAACTTCTGTGCACATCGATCCAGGTTATGGATTCCAATGGCGATTACAGTTTTTACCACCAAGGGAGGTCATCCATCCGGATATCCAGTGGGTGGACCCAGCGTGCCCGAGGGTTGGTGATTCCAACCTAAAAAGTGTAACAACACCGTGATCACCTTCATCTTTTTGGTAGCACTGCAGAGGACACGACAGACAACGCTGACGGTAGCCTAGTAGCTTTCCAGCTCTACTGTACTTTACATTGACAAGAGAACTTGTCCGAAGACTATGAAAGCATGGACCGCATTGCTTACTCTTGGAACAACTAGCCCAAAAATGATTCCGAGGTGAGGCCAACAAATCGATCGGATGTAAAGTACTTTCTTGTAGCATCAATGTGGAGTCGACAAGCGCCGCGTCATGCTTTCGTAGCCCTGTTGCCATAAGTCCCGTGTTGTTCCTGCCTTAAGCTTCAGTCATTCACAGACATCTTCAAACAGTATCCTAAGCTCGTTCGAATACAGAACAACTTCTTTTCCGTGACGCCATATTCCATACGCCACGTTTGCACTAAGGCCCACCTGTTTCGGCCGGTCCCCGCAAAATGGCATCCGACAAACTCAAATTCTTAAGCAAAAATTCGAGCAACTGCTCGAATATTGAATAATTCGCCGGTGCAAGAGTCCATTACCTATGGTAGAAAAGAACGCCGGTGACTGGCGCTCCTGTGGTGACTACAGGAGACACAACAAAGTTACCGTTCCGAAAAATTCCCTGATCCCACGCACGAACCATCCTCAGCTTTGGATGACAAGTCTTTCATTAGCAAAACATACATGATTCGCGCCTTCCATCAGCTACCTGTGGCACAAGACGACATACCTGCAACAGAGGTACTCACACTGTGTAACGCTTCGGCTATCTCAGAGTACCATTCAGCCTTGGCAACGTTGCTCAAACGTGTCAGTTTAATTCATATGCACCATGTGGACTCGAAGGTGTGCATCCACTTTAATAACATACACATTACTCGCTTTTTTGCTGATTAAAACCTTTGTGCCACCTTAAGGCTTACTTCTAATGATTGACGCAACATGGGATTACCATTAAGCCCGACAAATTTGTACTTGACCAAAGTGCCATCGATTTCTTTGGCAACAAGATATCCGCTGTTGGTACTAAAGCCCTACAAGTCAAAATACAGTCACTGAAGGACTATCCAGTTTCTAATTCCTTCAAGCAACTTCACCAGTTCTGTGGCCTAATCAACTATTATTAACCTTCCTTTAATTTTAAGCCAGGGTCATTACATCGGCCATGATGCATTCACTGAACACCGTTTTTGCAAAATCGCTATGAATACATTAGTTTTCACGAAATAATTCACAATTGATCTCTATCAAACTAGTCCCAAGGTCAATATTGCTGTCATTTGCCTACTTTAGGAGAATCACACAGGATACGGCACAATGGAAGGTGGAAAGTCTCGATTGGGAAGCTAACTTGTAACGCTGGCCTCCGGACAGAACTCAACTTTTGATTATTCCATCCGAAAAGGTTTATTTGTTGCTCATTTCTAGTGACTGTTTACCCAGCTGACACCTATACAGTGTCTTCTTTCCATCCATACAAGTTTAAAGTTCTGCTAACCTAAGTTTAGCTAATTTGTAGTCGATATCGTAAAGTGCTGATACTGTACCCATCAGACTACATAAAGGTTATTGTTGACTGACTTAACTGCACATGCACTATACAACTACTTACTAGCTTGCTCCGTTGCAAGCCACCCTCTTTACAACATCGTAACCTCTCCCACCAGATTTCGAACTGTTAAAATGTCGTCCAGACTCGATCTTGCTCCAGCCAACGAAGAACTCATGGTCGACGGGATAGTTACAAGCATTGAACTGGGTCGTACTGACCGCGTTACCCTACTTTTTGTTTATATATGCTATGCGGAATATCCTGAAAAGTAGGATGATAAAGTGCATACCATCACACACTACAGCGTGTTATCTACGCATGGTAAGGTTGCATCTTAGACTTGCTTAACCGAATGTTCCCCAGATATTGTCTGGGAAAAGTTTACAATGACGTTTAGCACACTGATAGCGCACGCATCGAAACAGAAGTCCTTCCAACGTAAAATCCAATAGGCCATTTCTGAGAATCAAAACACGTATATATAAGTCCCGGCGGGATTTAGTATGGTGAGCTCACAAGGACTGCTTGCATACCGAAACCTGGACTGCATACCTGACACATCGTAACTTCTGTGTAACATTGATTCGCGAGTACCAGGTCACGCATCCGCCGGTGTCAATGAAGCCATTCTGTGCAAACCGCAAACTCCTGTACAGGCACTTTAATGGCCTTCTAAAGGTGAATCGCGGGATTCCAGCACTGGTCGCGGTTGATGGATGCACGCGGGCAGCAATGGAAGTAGCCGATCTCCTAAGGCTTCATTAGTCCCAAACATTCTAGTAGGTAACGCGTCCAACTATTCTCGTTTCTATTATTCCACCATCGGGTTTAGACTCCATCACCTTCGCTGCGGAAGCTGTGTTGAAGAAGTTGTTATCTCCGCGTATCCGCCACTAGCCTGGAGTGGACAACAGGTGACCGAAGACTCTTCAAGCAGTAGCTAGTGACCTAGCAGTACCTCTGGCCGTTTCTTATCAGCGGTATCTAGGGGAAAACCCTATTACACCAGAATGGAAGCAACGGGTCATCACTTCGAAGGTAGCAGCACTGATCCTAAGGTAAGCAGTGACTGCCGTACGGCAGCACTTTATCTGCTCTCGCTTCACTCGCTATAGTCGTTGCAGTCCTCCACACATATTCTTGCGTGCGCTCATTCGAACCAGTTCGACAAGAGCTACTCAGTGCTATTTTTCTCTTGGACCTAACTTAAATGGATCATACTGTTACTCCCGTTCTCTGTTTCGGCACAATTTTCGTTGAGTTCTGCTTGTAAAATCACATCACTCCCGAGCTTTTCGCAAATACTTTGTTCTCATTTGGTAGAAGAAGCTGAGGACTCTCAGACGACCATGCAACCATCCCCATAGGAGGGTGCATAACAAAGGTACGAGACGTTTTGCGTCTTTCACCAACTAAACAGTGCATCCGAGACACTTAGGGTAGGTTGCCAACGCGCCGCGTGCATCTTCGTGTGACGCGTCTTCGTGTGCTTGCGTACACACCGCTGAATCCAGCTATTTGCGGCCGATTGCAAGATAGCGAGCACTGAAACCGTCGCCTTGCTCAGCGGACTGACCTTGACGACGGATCAGTTGGTGCACGGTCCTGGGTAGTACTAATCATAACAGGGTTACATGCCCTGATGTGCGCTACTAACCGAGCAGCGGTGTCTAAAGGCACCCGTGGAACGTGCAATAAAATGGCAACATAGGAATTTTCTGTGGAAATTGTTCAACCCATTTTCATGTGAAATGCGGGAAGGTCAAACCAAGAGAGCGCAGGTTGATCAGCAGAAGGCCTGACTCATTTGGTCAGTGGGCTGGAAGTCAGGTGACTTAACTACGGTCATAGAAGTTGAGGGTATGCATGGGCATCTACTGCACAGTTTCGGCAATGGTTACTACTCACCATTTGTATTCAGATGGGTACCTCCTCGGCTCGGTTGGTCCTTGTTCTTAGTTCGCCAACTAGATTTACAACAGAAGAACTGAGAATTTTCCTGGACTTGATGTGCTGCTGAGTGACAAAGCCGTATCCCGCTTTCATTCTAATGTTCTTCTAACCTCTGTTACAACTTAGCTGTTATATAAAACCAGGAACTTGGACTGAATCGGAGTTATTTCAGGAAGGCATTGGAGAAGTGGTGGAGTGCTTTATGCTAGGATAGGACCGCAAACAAAATATTCCATGTACGAACAGGGAACACTTTTCCAAGTTTGCCTTATGATGACCACAGATAAAAAAATACCTTTTGATGACAACACGATTGAAAGTTTTAACCTAAATAACTGGGACTTCTTCGTAGCAAGTTCCAAATCCTCCACATATCCGTAAAAAACACTAGATAATTTTTTCACCTGATCGATTACATCAGCTCCTAGCGCTGCTAGCCTGCAGCTTATGACACTAAGTCATGGGGGACGGTGGCGGATCATCATGATTTATAACCTAACTGCGATGAAGTGTAAATCATTCCCCTCGTCTTTGGATGAACACGACAATGTAC
Organism: Dicrocoelium dendriticum; assembly: GCA_944474145.2. Taxonomy (NCBI): domain Eukaryota; kingdom Metazoa; phylum Platyhelminthes; class Trematoda; order Plagiorchiida; family Dicrocoeliidae; genus Dicrocoelium; species Dicrocoelium dendriticum. Next base: position 14,875,039 of record OX104069.1, read on the forward strand.
CCATTGCTTTCTAGGCACCTGATGACGAAGACTTTAGCCGCTTTAAGCTTCACTGCTCTGACAGCACAAGTAACGTATTGTGTTCAGTGTGCTTTATGGGTACCTAATTGAATAAAAGTTGTACAGACCCCCTTTAGGATAGTCTCCACAGCGACATCTATTTTGTGTTACCTATCATCGTCGTCACGTCAGGAAACACAAGTCAACCTCTTTCACAATTGCACAGGTTATGATCGTCGAGTTCCACTGATAGTTAACATTCATTGGTCTACTCCGACGGTTAGTTGCCAAGGCCTAGTTCCCATCTGAGTCAAAGGGCTGTGCACTGGGAAGGCGACATTCCCACCCGCTGAGCCCGCTATGACTCACTTCGCCCCGGAGATTAACCCACTTGCTGCAGAGGTTTTTTCAATGACAGCTATGGATATTTGATATAAGGTATTGGATTATAGTAATGTTTATTAATTTCTCAAGTAAACTTTTAGCAAAGACATAAATTCTTATTATTTTGAAATCATTTTGGCCAATATAAGCACGCTGTAAATAATTCAATGTTTAAATCACACTTTAGCAAGTAGCCTTAATAAAGGACGCTAGCAGAAAATGGGTAAAATTGACCCAAATCAAAGACGCAACAACCGTGTTTCATTTCTGTCAAACTGTCTGGACTTGAACGGATATGACCCTTCCATTCTCCTTGAGTTAAGGTAAACAGTAAAGATGTTTCGCACCAAATTATTGCGTTGCCGGATGGATCAATATGGTTTTCGTTATACACCTTCCAGTGAGTTGTTCCTATTTAAACGTATGGAAACATCACTTTCACGCTTGGTAGCTTGATGACATCTAACCACAGTAGCCTTTGTCAGATGACCGAGTTTGTCAGCAAGACTTAGTGAACACTAGTGTTTATTTTCAGATATTGTCGTTGGTGGAGCGTTAGCTTGTCTGATAACCAATCAGTTGGTCATAGGTGGACAGCGAGCTGATTATACCATCAGGATTAGAGAAACGCTAGCCTTACCCCGTGTGATGGCTGTCCCATTGAGTGGCTACTTGGTCATTTACTTACCTTATGCATGGCCGTATATGTTGTGTCGCCGCTGACGCCTTCACCCCACGACCGCAAGAAGAAGTCTAAGACGAGCCAGAAGGAGACTTGTATACATGAAATCACAGTTGCTTATATAGTTTGAAGGCAAAATGAAGGGAAGCTACTAAAGTACACTTGAGCCAACCAACTGAAGGAAAACGTCAAATGCAACGAGCGAATAAGCAACCGTGTACTCAACAGCGAATCGCGTATGTCCTTAAAAATAGTATCATTGGACTCCAAGCGTAAAACGAACGACCATTTACAGTGGCGGGCACTGGGGCATCCGGTTTCGGATTGCATTTCACCGTGGCCAGTCACAGGAGGACCGCGCCTAGAGAGGGACCGTGGACGGCTTGCGCTGCATCAGCCACAGCTCCGTCCACACACCCCATATCCAGTGTAAACCCGAAGGAATAAGACCGGGTGGTATGTGGATGGGAGCCACGTTTCATCAACGGAGCCGGCCAACACTCCTTCATAGGCAAACACAAGCATACTGTATTTGGAGAATCAAGTACACACAAGGTGGGGGCTGGACCGTAGTCCGCTCCACACTCAGTGCATGGAACCGCTCTGTGAGCCCAGCACGACCACGAGGACCGTGCATCCCGTCCCCTCCAGCAACGACCAACTGTCTTCTGTAGCCAGTATGGACCAGGTAGTGGATAATAGACAGGTAGGCACCTTGTCACCTAGGCACCTGGGATGTCAACAACAGTCAACCATTCGAATGCAGATATCGAATAAAGTAAACATATATGACGACATAAAGACTCTTTCATCTGTAGCCATTGAGCTCACTTCAGATAAACAACCATGATCCAAGCATCGAGGTGCTGTGGATCCGGTTCTCGCGACTCGCGTAGCCAGAATAGAAACTAATGACAACGGCAAGAGGGCGCGAATGCAAATAGAATGTGAAAATGGAATCACAAAGCTGGTGCACACAACTACCAGGATGGATTGAAAATTAACAAACAAGTGCGGGAAAACGAATGCAGTAACGACACTGATTACACGGCTACACCGTGTCTGGAAAGGTCACCGATCCTTGGTGTGAACCATCCAGAGGCCTCCAACCACGAAGCGGAGCATGCACCAGCATCAACAAGTCCCTCGATCAATCGCTTTTTGCCTTTATGCCACTCCATGTGTATATATTTGGAGTGAGAGTTCATAGCACGCCGAGGCTTGTAGTGCTGATATCCTGACAGATCGTTGACGCACTATTGCTGATGTTGTCCTAATGATGTCCTGGAAAACTCCACGTGGCGACTGCTTGTTTGGAGTTGGCTTTGACCCTCCTTCTAGCTAAAATCCAAGACATAAAATTCCGCATGAGTAGGTTTACTGACGCACGGCACACGGTTGGCTGCCTTTCGAGTGTATATGTTATAGATGACTTTGGTTGAGGAGCCGAGTCGTTCTCTTGCTTGGTGTGGACGCCCTGGCAGTAGCTTAGTCCAACCGCTAACTACGAATCACGCCAAAAATAATAATAATTCAATGCTGCATGGGCCATCGCACAGTGACCGTGGGAAAAGAGTCACCTTATTTGCTCCACACAGCTGAGTGGTTAAGTGAAAACATGCTACTTCCAGCGTCTTCCTTCTTTCTTCTCCCCTGCATAAAATCTCCCATACCAATTTCCCCACACCCATCACTTCTCCCAATCCATGGGACACGGCCATCGAAATCGTATGCCTCTGCGTAAAGTGCTTAACAGCGGGTATTGGTATGTGCGCACACTACTCGGCCGGAACACGAATGAGCGGCCCGAGCGACGCACTGCGCTGGGCGCAATACAACTCGCGTGATACGGGTACGGAATTGCCACACTAAGTGGGATTCGGCTCGCCGACCAAGGCAAGCTCGTTGCGACTGGTGCTGGTTACACGTTTTGTTGGGTGGGAAATCTCACCACAGCACCATGTGAACATGGGGTCGAATTTTGAATATTGGATGGCCTAATTACCCGCCTGGTGACAGTCGACTGGCATCAGCCCACGAATGATGACTTCGACTGCGTCTCGGAGGCTGCATGTTTGCCACTTTTGTTAGCATGCATGGTTCCACTGTGTTATCCTAATGACAAAAGTGAAGCTTTACCCTCCGTTGTCCGCCGTGATACCGTCCGTGACGAGAAGTTACAGGTAATTCATACAGTGTGATTTTAACGCGCGCGTTGGGCTTGATGCTCCGTGTGGACAGACGTAATCGGTGACCGGCTGCTCTCAATGTGTGCCCCCCATGATCTGAAGATCATGAACATCCGGTTTACACCGGGTGGGAGTGATATGGCTAGTTGAACGCACCCACGGAGTGATCACGCTCACCTGCGCATGACATGTGTATTGCATGGGATTGAATGTGGCACTGATCACAACTGGTTGCTGACCAAATTGTACATATATTTTCGTAAATATATGTATTGCACCCCTGCCGTGGACCAGTGCAAACGTAACCTTCTTTCGCTAGCTAGTGCAGATAAGAGGATGGAGCTGGAGAAAGCCATCGCAATCAGCCTTAACGACATCGAACCCCTAGCCTCAGTGAGAGTTCTGTGGTACCAGGTTCATGAGCAAATGGAGGCTGCTGCCTAGAAAACCGTCGGGTGCGCAAGCTGTAAGCGGCCCAACTGGTTTGATGACAGCACTTTGATCATAATCGCATTTGTGTCGGAGAAGAGTGTAGTATTCGCTGCACATGTAGCAGACAATGTCAACCCCGCGAAGTAGGTCCAGTTGCGCAAACTTATACTACGACTAACTCAGGAGCTCCATGGCATCAAGTGTGCATGATGGACGGAGAGAAGCGAAGCGGCCCCAAACGTCGCCAGCGTGAAGGATTCTTTGACTCCTTGAAGGCACTGTATGGACCCAGGTTACAGCCTCTGCGGACGCTAGAGGAGGATACTTCATTTGCTGTCTGCATACTGACTGCAGACATAATGCAGATGTGGCAAATGCACTTCGACTATCTCGTGAACTACTGGTAAGAGATTGAATGAAATATGTTTCACTGGCTACCACAGCAAGAGACGAAAATGTGTCTTGCAGACACAACAACATTGCACGAGACGCAGAAAGCATTTCCTCAGCTGTGCAAGGGCAAGTGTGCCGTTTTCAACGGGATACATCCAGAAGTATTGAAACACGGTGGACCCGCTTTGGTTAAAGCGCTACAGAACTTGGTGTAACGAGCATGGATTGAAGTCCCGGCTGAGTTGAAGGATGTCCTTGTGCAACCACTGTACAGGGGCAAAGGGCGCAAGCAAAGTGTCAAGAATTTCGTTGTAGCAACTTATTCAGCTGCGTTAGCAAAGTTATCGCATCAATCCCATTCAAAAGCTTCATCACAGATTACTTGACCGCAAGTGACGGAAGAGCAATGAAGCTTCCTTTCGTACCTCAACAACATAGATTTGGGGTTCGCGGCTCGTTAGTTTCCGAGCGCGACACCAGCCATTGTACTTGTTGTCTGTTTGACAAGGTGAAACGCGAGGCACTGTGACTGGTGTTGCGTAAGTTTGATTGTCGGAGTAAATTTAATTAAATAGTTACATAGTGGTATCCCGACGAGGGTGCAACTATGCGGACAGCTCTCAGATGACTTTGCTATTTTCTGCTCTGTGTAATATTTATTTAAATTCCATGTGTCTTATGTTTTTGATACTGCCTATTACGAGGTGAATGTGTAGCACCATACTGATGGCGCGTTACTGAACATCCTTTGTTTCAGGGTGAGAACCGTAAGGTGTGCGACAACCATCCGTGTGTTGCTGCTTGCCGATAACTGTATGTTGTTGGCTGACTCCGCAGAAGAGTTGCAGCGCATCACTAAGGCTCTAGCTAAGACATCAACCAAATTTGCGTTTATTAGTAACACAAGCAAAACTGTTTGTCTTTTCCCAGTTTCTTGCAAAATGGAATAGTTTTTCCTGCCCAAAATCCACCTTGGTGTTGAGATTTTGGAAATCACCTCGAGATTCTCTCACCTTGGGAGCGTACTGTTTGTAAACCTCAATTCGATGGGTGAGCTGCGCATCCGAGCATCGAAAGCGGCTGCTGCGTTTGGCAAACCGAAGAAACCTCCGTGGAACAATAATCAGCTTATCGTTGGTACGAAGCTGATGGTATACAAATCTATGGTGCTTCCGTCCTTCTATACTTCAGCGAAACGTAGAGGATGCACCGGACAGACGTCAAACATCTGGAGCGATTTCAGCAACAGTGTCTGCGACGGATTCTGCGCATCGGTCGGTGAGATATTGTTGCAGACACGGAAGTGCTGCATCGAATTCGAATGTATACAGTGGAGTTCATACTTCTGCTGTGCCACCTGTGGTGGCTGGGTCAAATCAGCCGTAGGTATTCGACGATAATACCTAAACATCTGTTGTTTGGACACCTTAGCAAAGGGAAGCGGCACACGAGCAAACCGCAGTTACGTTCCCCGGACATGATCAAGGTGAGTTTATTACGAAATGATATTGATTTCAGGTATTGAGAAGCAACGGCAGTGGATTGGTGCCGATAGCTAGGGCATATCATCGTTGCGGTTGTCCACCTACGGAAACAAGCACTATTACATGCGGAAAGGGAACGCCGGCTATGGGAGCGACAATGCCGATGGAGTCTACGCCATCGAAATCAAGTGCATGGTGCTGTAGCGTGTGTATTCGTGATTGCCTGTGCCAGGCTGGCCTGGTAAGCCACAAGCGTGACCACGCGGTGCCAGCATGCAAAGAGGAAGAGTTAGCTGATTATCTAAACATATACAGTGCAGCGACTGGTAAGTACGATGCCTCCGATACAAGTTATTATCCCAGGCCACTAATGCACACATACCATGTGTGCTACATCATCGCTACATTTGGTCTTTAGGTGTGTATACGTCTTGGGTTAGTCACATTTCAAATTGTGGAGATGACTGAAATCCACTGTGCGGCTGCGCGTGATGTGAATGTTGACAACGTGCCTGCTTGTCTAACACCCTCCACCTAGCTTACTGTTTCCAGCAGACAGATGGTCATCGATGGGGGGGGGGGGGTACACCGTCCTTGTGATCAAACTGGTCTCAGAGAGAGACTGGTCGGTAAGAGTGGTTCATCCAGTGTGTAACGGTTTGCGGCCCAGCCACCACCTTGTGTAAGTCTGGTACGCAAGATTCCTCAATTAGACGGACAGAAATGTTGCTGCTATGTATGATGAAGGAGCGTGGGTTCTCTCCGTTGATAAAACATGGCTCTCATCCACATGCCTCTTTGTCTTATTCCTTCGTGTTTGCACTGGATTTAGGGTGCGTAGATGGAGCTGTGGGGGGTGCAGTGTATGCCACCCATGGTCAATGTGTAAGCTCAGGCATCCTGTGACTGTCCACGTAGAGACCAATGTGACAGGTAAAGGAGGGTACGGATAACCGCGAATCCAGGGTAGATAGTTAAAAATTTACTTTTATAGATATCAACATGTGTATGGACAAGACGTTTGCAACAGTTGTTTGGCGTATATCATGACTGGTTGAAGGAAGTCAATCCGTTGGCGGATTGGCGAAGAATAAAATAATCAGCAAGAAATAAGCGAAAGGCAGTTGGCATAAAATCGAGTAGTGAAGCTTCGACGTAGTTTGCCAGTTTTCAAGCCTGGATATATTCAAAACAAAATTGTATTACTATTCAGCTGGGATTCAATCAGATATTGTCACATTGTGACACGATCCGCTACGACGAAAACAACTGCTCCGGTGATCACAAACGAGTTTGCATAATAGAAAAGCATTCCTTTTTTCTACTAATAGTACAACCATAAAATACCGTGAAAAATCATGCACGGTGGCATATAAACACGGTCAATACAGTTTGAAGAATTGATTATCTTGGCTTTGTTTTTACGTGTTAGCCGTTAAGTATGGCCCACTTTACCCGCAACTGCCGGTTTCACGCTTATGCGGCGTGCAAAATGACCTTGACACACTGGACCTCATGAGAATGTCACCGCAAGCTAAGCACGTACTCCCTGTCGCCCAACAAGGACCCTGGAGAAGCACACGATAGCTTGAACACATTCCTTCGTAACTCTAAGGGCACTAGGGTCAGTGATCGGGTATGAGATATTTCAGCTTATTCGCCTCCTCCCTGTAAGTTGGTATTACGCAGTGAATAGATCGGCCTCTTAGAGCAACCTTTCTTGATGATCATTAAACAGGTAAATTTAAGTTACAAAGCGTTTAGAGATCTCACCCACTTCCAAGGAATTTGAAATGTTTCATTTGTTTATCAGCCGACACTAATATCCATGTAACCGTACACATGCATTACGCATTCAGCACTGTTTGACTATTGAAGCAGTTTTCATAATCCATCACTGCAGTGATAAGTGAGAACACCGGAAACGTCCACTTCAGATACGGTCCGAGAGATCGGAATAGCGGAAACTGATTTCACGGTGGACCAAAGCCACAACGAAGGTTGTGTCCTAATCCAGGGCACACGTCAGGTACTGCAATCTGGTTAAATTCGTGTACTCACCACTGTGACGACTAAACCGCGGTCGTTGGGTTGCAGTTCCAAGTTACTCAAAACACAGACTGGGTCCAAGTTCGACAGTGTTATTTACAAGGCATAATTAACAGGCAAAAACGAACCTCAGTTGCTTACGCTCTTAGGTCAATGAGAATTAAGCGGTCAAAACAGCTAATGCACACGAAATCATTACGTCTCCATCGACCCGAGACGCAAGTGGACAGGTTTACTTAGAGTCGGTCAAGCGATGGGCAGACAGGTGCTCAAGTCCTCGAGAAGGGGATTGAGTGCTCGGGACAATCTACGCAGTGAATGATCAAATGGTTCATATAGTGGTGTGATGTCTGACTGTGGCAAGGCGATGACAGTTCACATCAAGGAGTCAAGGACCTTCCTTGGACGGTGATTTGGGTGCAGTGACAGGGGATATAGTGTACACACACAAAACCCACGCAGCAGTACTGCGGGCAAGATAAACCTGTAAACATCCACGCGCGCACAGACAACACGCTGTAGTGTCAGGCAGGTGAAGAATCGCGAATGCACGGTAAATGTAGATGCGGAGAAATCCACACGGATTTCAAAGTCTAACTACTGTGTGTCAGATATGTTTGGATTGAATACCATAATTCGACCATGATTGATACCACACAATGACGCAATTGGCACGCGTACACGAAACCCAAGCGTCTCTAATGCTTGTCTGGATACCCAGTCTGTGATTTGTCTTGGACGGCGAATACGCGCACACATGCTCCTTGCGTTTAGTCCGCGAGAACTAACATGCGGACTGTAGATTTTGCTGTCCTCTCTAATACGTGGGCAGCCACGCACAAGTCATGCGACCCCGCATCCTTAGCTTGACAGATCGTCGAGAGATGAGGCACAGATAGACTGCAGGTCATCCGATATAACGATCGGTAATTTCGTCGAGCTGGAATGCTGTTACGGAGAGAGCTTACAGCTAGCAATCAAGCCGAGAGCAGTGCCGTAAAAGTGCATCGTTCTTCAATTAGAGATCGAACTCGACTATAGATCAAAATGCGAATTGATGCGGAATCAGAGGCAAGTTGGATCACGAACTTGAACCATTTGAGTTGTGTTAATTAACACCAATTAGCATCTCCGATATGGTTGTTTAAGTGGTTGCTCACAACCTATTTATTGGGCCGTGTTCTCATACAATAAGTCTCTCTGTCTACCGAACCTTGGTCTTCTGCATTCCGTTGGTGGGCTGGGCGCGTGACTGAGCAGTTAGACAGTTGCAGTCTCAAGGGGGCAGCTAGAAGCAGTGCCACAGTCGTCAGCGGCATAGAGTAGAGGTAAAGTAAAAACGTTACAACAAATGCAGTTTGTCGTTCCTTTCAATCCGGTGGTAGGTACGTTCCCGTCACTTTATTTTTGGATCACTCAGCAATGCAGAAGTAGCATACACTCCTGTAGGCGTCTTTTCGCCAACCTGAGTAACTTGACGTGGTTGGTGAACAGCACGAGCTTATTCTTGGGCTGTGTGGAGAGAGCAGGTCAAACGCTGTAAAAACCGCGCCATACAGTATTATGAAAGCAGGAATGCGGCCCATCAATGGCCGTTATTTTCTTAGACTGGTGGAAAAGTTTGATAAAGCTGGGTGTGTGCAACGAAGGAAAAACCGCGCAGTTTTGCTTCAACACGGACGACTTTTCAGCTTACGTTTTTATCCGCGAATTATCCACAGGGAATGAGCCTAGCAAACGCAGCATGGTGGCACCACTCGACACGGCCTTCGCAGGATTTTAAAGGATGGAAACTTTCGTAGATTCGGTGCTCTTCAAGTGCAGGTCTTGAACACTAACGAGCCGGACAACCGGAATGCGTTTCTCATGGCATTCTGGATCACATATACAATCCCTCCATAAATTTCACTGAAGAGGCAATTCTCAGTTTGCATGGAACAGAGAAGTAGCAGTTTTGGGCTACATCTAAGCCATGGCGATACAGAGCTTCATGTACTCAACATAGTGCAAAGTCCATTCTTTGACCTGGAATAACCGGTCGGAAAATCCTGGAACCACATCGCATTTCAAGGAAGGTGACCGGTAAGTTATTGTTTTGTAGTGCTCATTCTTTACTTTTCCTAGCATTTTCCTACAGGAAGCTTCTAGAGACCTGCATCATTCCACAGCTAGAGGCTACTTGGGTATTGGGCACCGTTTAGTGGCAACAGGATGGTGCACCTGCACATTATGCTAAAATGGTTCGTGAATCCCTCAGGCAGAAATTCAGTCATCGTTGGATAGGCCGAGAAAGCCCAGTGGAGTGGCACGTAAGGTCATCAGAGTTGAATCAGTTTGATTTCTTTCTATGGGGCTATTTGTATCGAAGAATTCACTGGAGCAAAGTAAAGAGTACGTCGTGAACGAAAGTCGCGCCATCACAACCGTTAGATTGGAGAAGCATGCAAAATGCATTAGGCGATTTCCTCATTACAAGCGGAGCGACTGTGGACACTTTGAACATTTCCTTCGCTGATATAATGGAACAATAGTTTATTACGGACGAAAAAGCAATGTTTAACAAGTCGCGTGGGATAGAAATTATTGCGAAAAGTAAATTGCATGTTGAAGTGAACAGCATTTTGGTCGACTCACCACAGAGTTATGTAACATAACGGAGACGTCCTCGTATTAAAAGTATAAATCCATAAACTCATTAGTTGGGAGTCTAACAAGACGCCGTTTGATTGCGCTTTGTAGTTCCTGGCTAACAAGTTATTTTTAAATATCGCGAGATTCGGAGCAGAGACGAGATAATTAGGGTGGGCGTTCCAAGCTTGGCACACGCGGAGGGAAGAGAAATTTCTACGGCATTCAAGCCGACTATACTGTCTTGTCGGTTTCAGAGAATGACCACTTAGGTTAGCGTTGTGGTTCAACCCAAGCAGTTGGCAGTACATGTGGTTTTTGTTCTTCATAATCTGGCAAACCATTATGCGAGCCCCCCGCAAAAGCCGATATCGACTGCTGTACATTCTTAGAGATTTCAGTCTAAGCTGATAGGGCAGATGAAAGAGGCCAGTGACGTTCTTGCTTGCCCTTCGTTAAGGAGTCTCGGGAGAAATGATATCCTGTTTCTGTCACGACTGCCACGCCTTAATAGCATATTCCACGTGTAGTCGCACGTAAGCTTTAAGCATTTGGGGAAAGATTGAGGGTTCAAACCGACCGAAGGCTCGGCGAAGAAGGCCGAAGTGTTGATCGCCGGTTCTCATCGGCTTCTTCGCTTGGTCGAACATCCGAGATCTTCCTGTACCAATACACCCAGGTCAAGCTCTTGAGAGGCCTTCTCCAAGGTATGGTCTCCAAGCTTTTAAGCGCTCACCGGCTGGTGACGAAGTTAGATCAGCTTGCACTTACCTATGTTCAACTGAAGCAGGTTCCTCTTTGACTATTCATAAATACAATCTAGGTCATGTTGGATAAGATCGTGAGCTGGCTGGTTACTAATCGTCCGCCATATCTTGAGGTCATTAGCTAAAAGCAAAAATTTGAGGAGATAACTCTTTCCAGGTCATTGAGAAACAACAAGAATAAGTGCGGTCCCAGCACGCAGCCCTGTGGGACACCATAATCCACCACCATCGGGTTAGAGTGTGATCCCCTTACGCCTACTTGAAGCTTCCGTTGGTAAAGGAAGTTGCCAATCCAACCAAGAACAAGATCTCCGAGTCCGTAGCTCTGTAGCCGTTGAAGTAGGATGCGGTTATTTGGGCGGTCGAAAGCTTTGGAGAAGTCCAGATAGATGACGTCAACTCCGACCACATCATCAACCACTTCCGTCCAACTACCTCGTGAAATCTGCAGGTTGGTGGTGCATGACCGGTGTTGACGGAAGCCATGCTGCTCTGATGCCAAGATGTTGCATTTTTCCAGGTAGTCCATTAAAGCCTCAGCGACGACCGCTTCCATCACCTTCGCAAGCACAGGGAGGAGATTCACTGGTCGAGAGCTTGCAGGATGTGAACGACTACCGCCTTTAAAAATTGGGGTGATAATGCTACACTCCTACAGAGTGGGGACTTGTCGTTCGTCAAAGCACCTTTGGAAGAACTGTGACAATGGTTCAGCTAGCTTGTTGACTGCAGACTTCATTGCTTTCGGGCGGATGTTGTCGGCTCCTGGAGAGCTATGATCGCGCAGTGAGAGTAACCTTTTTTAGCACGTCTGATGGGTTGAATATTACATCTGTAAACGATGGAGTCGGTAATGTGCATGACATTGTAGGACAGGTAGAGGCTGTGAGTTTTCGAAAATTGGGGCGTATGGTAGCCGCAGGGCATTAACTGCTTCTTCGGCGCTTTGTACTCTACCGACTATCGTGAAAAGTGGAGGATGCCATGCCTCACTTTACGAAGATTGTTGGCATGCCCAAACAGCAGCGTGTTGTTTGCAAGGAACTTTTTTAGCTAGGCACTGTTGATAAGTTACTTTGTCCTCATGGACAAATGCAGTGCAATGATTACGATGGGTCAGGAAATTGCCCCAAGTCTCTGAGTCGGGGTTACTCATGTAGGCACGCTATGCTGCATCCCTTATCGCCAAGCATTTTCGAGTCATGCTCCTTAGAGTTGAAGGCAGTTTCGCGGGACGAAGGGGCTTGGTCTCTGATGCTCTGTTGACGATGTCGCTGAGTCTATTAACGAACTGTCCAAACGTTGTCAAGGGGAATATTGTTTGAGAATTCCCTAGCAGCTGCTTCGACGAGTTCTTTCAATACGTGGTAGCTTGTGAACGTGGGACTTAGTTATGAGTGTTCAGATGGATACTCTGCATAACACAGTTAAACGTTATTACTACATGGTCACTGTGACCTAATGGACTATCCATCAATAACTGGTCAACCATGAGCTCTTCATTTGTGAGCACAAGGTCCAATATGGACGGTTTGTTTGCTGTCCTGAATCTAGTGGGCCTGGTGACATGATTAGATAAGGGAATATTAGCGATCAGTTCATGCAAACCTGCTTCAAACTGCTCACTTGGCGACGCCGAAACCTCCAGATTGTGTAGCTTGAAGTCCCCGGAGATGAGAATGTGGCTGTACTTAGTGCGTGTTACTCTGTTCAGGACACGTATCAAGTGGGAATCAATTTCCGGAGGGGACTTTGGGGGCGGTAAATGACAGCTACGAGACCCGTGTCGTTTTGCTTTATTTGCAGACGGCAACAGAGTGAGTTGGTAACGTCAATTTCCACGTCATCAACTATAGCACATTGCTGGTCGCTGCGATAGTAGAGTAGGACCCCACATCCTCTGCTGGGCCAGTCGTTCCGGATGAGTGACTTGCCGGCTATCTCAACCTCACCATCAGTCACCGCTTGGAGTAACGAAGTTTTGGTAATAGAAATTAGGTCCCAAGCATTTGCAACCTGACGTAGCCGAAGTTCCGTAACTTTACTGCGGAGCCCTTGGGCGTTGGTGTACATACATGAAAGTTTCTCAGATTTAAGCAATGTTTCTGAGGTTGTGCAATTCATAAGTGAAGATTCGCCGACCAGTGAGTGGCAGGCGACTAATCCTTTTTTCGTGTGCACTTGGAGAAGGGTTTATCGTCTTATGCATCGTCGGCGTCGTTAGTCCCGTGCCTAATCTTCTACCTACAATGTGAGGGGTCTGGTCAATTTCATTTTCTACAGGTCTGTATGACCTTCGAAACTTGTTTTTCAAATATACATATTCGCGGCTACTAGTGAATTATATACTAAATGGTTCAACGGGCGAATAGTGCCAATGTTGAGTCTATGTGTACAGAAATCTAAGAGCGCTCTGTGACGCTGACGCGTCAAAACTATATGATTCTAAGCAATTGTGCTTAACAATATTTTAACTTGTTTTTCATGTTAGTGCTTACAAAGCTGAAGAGAATCCAATCGAAGGTGTGGCAGTGACCTCCGGTAAGGTAACGAGATGTGTCATTGCACCTAGTGTGTGCGACCTGGGTGATCGCAAGAAGCGGTATGCTTTGGCGGTCTTTTTGTAGTTTGAATTTAATCCCTGGTAAGCAGCACCAGTGCGCCACTCAGTATACTTCCTTTCCTGGAAGTTCTAAGCCACATGTCAGTACTGCATTTAACCACACATTATCATTCATCGTTCACTGTGTGAGCTTCTGAATGGCTGACGGTTACGTAATCGGTTGCATCTTATCCAACGCCGCCTGCACAAAACATTTGCTGTAACCTAGCCCTCGGTAAAATAACGCTGCGACATGATAACAAAAGTTCGTGTGGTTGGGGCACATGGCCGGTGTGTGCCACACTGAGGTAACGTGAGAATAGGCTATGTGGTTGTCGGTAATCTTTGGACATCCAAGAGTGGAAATGGCGGACCGGTGCGAACGAGTTGTGAATTGTGGAATGAACGTATACGTGGTATAAGATTTCGAACATAGAATAGTCGGACACGTTTGCGCACCTCATTCGTGGTGCCATCTGATTCTAAGCTCCGCTATGTGCTATCGACTCAACTTGCCGTGGTGGTGTGATATAAGCCCAAAACTCCAGCGTCATCCATTTGCATGGCTGGTTGAATAATCCACTACGCGCCCGTCGTCCGCGGTTATCCATTATTCGTTGAGTTTATCGCGTCTGCTCGTTTCGCCTTACTATCCTTTAGTAGTGTAGCAGAATAGGTTTTCAAGGAAATATCAGTTTCTGGTTTAATTGGACCACCATTGCAACGAATTTTGCCGAATTAAAATGAAAGTTGACAAATAATTATCTACAAAGCCGCTATAATTCCCAAGGTGAAAGAGATAATTGAAAGTACCGCCGTTTTTGTTAAAGTGTTCTGTAGGAAGCTAGTTTTCAGGCTGCAAGTGCCTTCGCCATAATGGTGTTTTGTCATTATCTTTGATAAAAGAAGTACCCATCGATCATTCAGTGCTCTGGTCGAAGATGATCTGTTCTAGATGTGGTTTAAAAAGTAGAATAGCTAACTGCATGGCTATTTTCTTGTCCCACAACATGACACAACGACAGCAAACTATCGTTCCACGGTTAGGCAACTTTCCATGCCCGTCCGCACTCACTACCAAGCAAGCTTACTGTGTGCATCGACTTACCCAGAGGAAAGAAGTGATAGAAGGCGCTGCAGCGCGACGAAGCTGTCGATCATTTTACCAACTGACCTTTGGTCTATCTGTGCCTTATCTCTCGACCACCTGTCAAGCTAAGGATTCGGGGTCGCATGACTGGTGCATGGCTGTCCACACATTAAAGGGTGCAGCAAAATCTATGGTCCGCATGCTAGTTTGAGCGGACTAAACACAAGGAGCATGCGTGTGCGTATTAGCTGTCCAACACAAAGAGCCGATTGGGTATCCGCACAAGCGTTAGAGACACTTGGGTTTCGGGTACGCGTGCCAAGTGCGTCATTGTATGGTATCAGTCATGGTCGAATTACGGCAATCGATCGAAGCATCTAGGGTACACAGTGCAATCACCGGACTTACGTTTATAGTGGAAAGCGGATATTCTATGGTCTAGTGCCACAAATGTTACCCGCAACCGTAGAGTACTACAGACTTTGAGTTAAACGTTACATACGTTTTACACGTTTTCGCGTAACATATGCCGGCGCTACTACTCCTTGTATGTACTCAACCAACATCATCCAATCCTGTTTGCGGACAAGAGAAAGTGAATAGTGGTAAATCTAGCACAAAAGTTATGCACGATCGCTTTTTCTCAGTGTTCAATAGACCCCGATCTTGAGGACTGAAGAGGCCCACAAATTTTAATCCTGAACTGAATTCTCCAATGGGCGTCGAAAGCAATTTGTCGCGCTCACGACAAGTAGCGTCACAGTTTCGTGGCAGGACTGTTGGTTGATGGAACCAATTTGGCATGGGCTACGACGGACAGACCCAGCCAGACACTCACCACACATCCAAGAAAGCGGCAGACGGACGTTTCATCCTACTGAGACTCGTCGGTAGCGTGCATCCGCAGGATCCTGCGGGATCCAGTTTTTGAAGTGACCGCGGTTCACTTCAGTGCGTATCACGGTCCACAGTGAGACTAGTCTTCGCAACCTAACACCATAAAATGTATTTCAAAATGACCCTCAAATCAGTCATTAACCGTTGTGCCAATCGTTGCCGGTCTTGACTCGGTGGCTAGAGGGATAGAGGTCCCAAGTAACATCCCTATGTTGTCTCTACCTGCCGAGATCAAACAAGAAGGAAACACGCAGCAAAGCGCATTGTTCGTTGACGAATATCTCCCAATGGGCGTCACACCACTCCTGGAGCCCTGTGATCACTCACTGCACAACTTGTCTGCGGCATTCAGTCCCCTTGTCAAGGACTTGAGTACCTGTCTGCCCATCGCTTGACCGGCTCCAAGTAAACCTGTCCACTTGCGTCTCGGGTCGATGGAGACGTAATGATTTCGTGTGCATTGGCTGTTTTGACCGCTTAGTTTTCATCAACCTAGGAGGGCAAACAACTGCAGTTTGTTTTTGCCTGTTAATTATGCTTTGTAAATAACACCGTCGAACTTGGACCCATTCTGGGTTTTGAGCAACTTGGAACTGTAGCTCAACAACCGCGTTTTAGTCATCACAGTGCTGATTACATGAATCTTATCATTTTCTTTGTGTCTTGGGTTATGAAACCCGCTTTAACACTCAAATAGTGCGTGTGCGGCTACCGACGACCTTGGATCTCCAACCCTACTCTTCGCCGAACATGACACGTTCAGCCCGGAGCATGTGTCGCACCCCCTCCCCCGTTCACTGGTCGCTCGTCCAAACACCATGTTTATGCGTGCCATTAAACTCTCACCCTGTGATTGGACCATCCATTGATTGGTCAACGCCATTATTCTTAATACTCGTAGCACTCAGGTGTGGTGACTTGTTCCTTTGATTGTCCGGCGTAGACAACTCGTTCCCTCCTATTGTTTACTGACACCTTGTTGTCAACTTGCATACACCGGGATACTGAACAATTGAAGTATGTCCCAATTATCAACTGTATATATTTTAATAGTACCGTAGTATTTGTGATCCGACTTGTTTTGATTTCGGGATCTTTGGCTACGCGTTATTCAACGTTCACGGTGGACGTTACATTCAGTGTGTGACGGAAGGGAAAGGAATCAGTGAAATTCAGTGTTGTTAGCCTGGAGTCATTTGTGGATCATGTGCAATTTTGCTTAGCAGCCGGGTGCGAAGCACTGCATCTCGTAACGAATGTTGGCCGCAGATGTAATGCAGACATTTGAAGTGATCAGCCGTGATGGATTTAAAGTCAAATTTTTCGCACTGGTGATTGACAATGCCAAGGTAATTAGCGTAGTCGTCGGCGTCTAGTTTGACGATTTTCAGACATTACTATCGAGTGTTGAAATGTGATCATTGCGCACTGAATATTTGAGACCAAATCCTGACTGTTTCCTCAAAATTGAAATCTCGAGTAATATTTGGAATTAAAATTGATAGCTCTGGAATTCTCTGCTGTTCCAACGTTCCTTAACAGTAATCGGACTTTCCGTCCGTCTCCATGGACCCGAAGTTAAACGCGGAAAACACACGTTCGTAATGCTTAAAGAACTAAATAAACGGTTTATTTCTAGACGGTGCGAGACACAATCCAGGTGCGTGGCTTGATCAATCTGTACCACGAGATCACATAAATTAGCTAATTGTGCATGTTTTGTATAACGGATACCAAAATGGCTTTTTGAAGTGATTGGCAGTTTGAAGGTGTCCGAGAGATTATGAAACTGGGAACATTAGCAATTGCAAATTTAGCCAAAACTTCAGGTAAAGTAATACGGCCAACCATCGAAGCGTCCCCAGGGGACCTGCTTCCATGCGAAGTATTCCTTCGATGGGTTTCACCGGCAGTTCCGTGCTCCAACTAGCTGTATGCCAGTGTGGAAAAACAGCCATCACCAGATTCACAAATGTTGTTGATAAGAGCTGTTTTATGCATGCAGTACGGGAAATGAAGCCACAGCCGGTTTCGACATGCGGATCATTCACGTATGGCACTTTTTTGGTGTATACCGGTGAGTCAACAGCAGTATGTCATTCATTGGTTTAATAGTTTAGCTTGGAAGCTGTAATAGGTCACCTCAAGAGATCAGCCCACTGGTAGCCAACAAGGAAATATGGAAGAATATAAAGGATGAGGAAGTCAACAACATAATACCAATGAAAACCTTTCCAATATATGCCACTCACGTTCATGGGAAGTCATGATGACTAACGACGATAGTATAGCAATTTCGAGAGAAAGAGTTGTGTGCATTCCGGCCAGGGTTTCGTAAAGAATAAAGAGTAATAAAGTTAACCAAAATGCAGTTATACTGTGTCTGCAGTTGTTGGGGATTGATCCCAAAGGACCAACGATGGAAACCATCAGAATTGGAAGCGCTTCTCTCGTTACTTCCACAAAATCGATGGCAAAGAAAATATCCGTTACTGATCATTCAGTAGAACTATAAACAAGCAACAAGCGATGTGCGGATGGATACAGAAATTTAACATAGAGCAGGTTTCCGGTGAGATTGGAAATAAAAATAGAGACAGACTAATCATCTACACTAAATGGTCACCATGGTCTTTCGTTTCAAATATGATCCGGTTCTTCCCCAGACAATCTGTCGTTGCTAATTCGCAAACTGAAGATCAGTTTCACTTTTACTGGTGTCAGAAAAACCTTAATCATTTTGTTGACTTCGCAACATGGTTATCTTAGATTACTTCTCTTAAATGCTCGGTCTCTCAAAACGAAATGCACCACCTACTTTCTTTACTGTTTCGCTCCTGTTCTGACATTGTACTTGTCACGGAGACTTGGATACCCACTATTATATCCCAAAGTTCCGCAATGTTAGCAGTAGTCGCGCATCCCACCATGGTGGCGGTTGCCGCATATATGTGGACAATAAGTACAATGCAACTTCTATGTGCGACCCACTTCTACATGGCCTTGATGACTCTGTTTGGATTAACCATCCAATTACGTTCAAGACCATTCCTATTGGTTGTGTGTACAACCCAGCATATGGTCCCAAATCGGATATCGATCGCCTCGTGGAAGTCTTCTCATATGAACAACGAAAAATGATTTATCACGGGATAAAAGCAAGTGCTTGACACGTCCCGTAGGATGGTTGGGGTGAAAACGATAAAATCGAAATATTTGTGGGTCAGCTACCGATCGTCCACGAAATGAATACTTTGCTAGGTAACACCACGGTAAAATACAAAAGATCGAATGTAAACGTTTCAAAATGCACTGGGGTGCATTGATCATTGATATAATGCTTGAGAAAAGTAAAATGTGGTCGCTCAGTTGGTACATAAATCCTGTAGAAAAGCATGCTAGGCATAATCCACAATTGAAGAGTTTAGGTAACAAAGTGCTAGGACCTAAGCGTAACATCTACTCGTTTTTTTGAAAGCCTCCAAGGTAGGGGAGGATACAATTGAGTCTGAGAGTGCGTTCCAGTGTTAGCAAAACCGAAGGAAAAAGTAATTACGTCGGCACTCTAGACGGCTGTATTGTTCCTTCAATTTTAAGCAGTTACCCCTGAGCTGCGTGTTGTAGCTAAGTTTCAGCGAATGACGGCATGCGTGGTTGAGGTCACACAATATTTACTACGCTAATATGAGATCGCTGCGCAGCATTCGATAACGTCCGCTGAAAATTCCCAGCAAATTCAGCCTTCGGTGGTAAGAGTGATAACGCAGGCCCTCTACATTCTTTGTTGATGTTTGTTGTGGTGCTTTTGACGCCTCTAAGTCGCGCTTCAACCAAGGTTGCCAATGTTGGATAGCGTATTCAACGTGAGGGCTCAAGTAGGAATTGTGCATCATTGGGAAGATTGATGGGTCAATTCTCCCGAATGCCCTTCGCAGCATGCCGACCTGCTGGTTGCCTCTTTTCGTAGCAGCTTCAGTCTGTTTTGTAAAGTTGAGGTCGCACTGTACGAGCACACCAAGGTCACATTTTTGGGAGCTGGTTTGCAATCCGTGTCCCAAGTAAATATGTGTAGTCATGTCTATGGCGTAACTGCATAATGCGACATTTGTCTAGGTTGAATGGTAGGGCGTTTTGAACCGATCAGTTGGACATCGCGTTAAAATCGCACTGAAGCCGTTCGCGGTCATCAGCACTCTGATCCTTCGCCATATCTCGATATCACAAGCGAAAATTAGGGAATCGGAAGCAATTGATCTCGTCAAATCATTACTGAACACCAAGAATAGAGAGGTCCAAACACGGAGCTTGTGCTACACCACACACCACATCAGTTGCATCGAAAAATGATTATCTGAATCTCATCTCTAGCCGTCGTTCGTGTAGACGATTGCTAATCCAACTCAGGATTGGGTCGCCAATGCCGTAGTTCCGAAGCTTCTGAGGAAGAATTCGATGGTCTAAGCGATCAAACGCTTTTGAGAAGTCCAGGTAGATGACATCGACTCCTGCTCCATCATCAACAACTTCAGTCCAGCTATTACGTGCAATTAATAGGTTAGTATTACATCAACTCTTTTGACTGAAACCATGTTGCTCTGGAGCTATTAAGTTGTGGCTTTTCAGATACTGCATCAGCGTATCTGCGATGATTGATTCCATCAATTTGGATAGCATAGGAAGCAGTGTTATTAGACGATAGTTGTTAGGGTCAGTGCGGCTACCTCCTTTATCAATAGGAGTGATCCTCGTTTCCATACTAATGGGATTTGGTTCTGCTCTAGATATCACTGATAGAAAACAGCCAGTGGTTCTGCTAGATCACTAACTACCGTCTGCAGACCCTTTGGTCGGATGTGGTCGGCTCCGGGAGAACTGTGAATATGCAATGATAACAACTTCTACATTACAGCTTCCGAAGCGAATATGATGTTGTCGAAACCGGATGATGACGTATTAGCAATGAGAAGAATGTTAGGGCTCGTTACCTGCTGGAAAGTTTGGGAGTAATGAAGCCGTAGGAGAACAGCTGCTTCCATTACTGACCGCGTGCACCCAGCAGCCGTGACTAGCGCTGGAACCCCCCGCTTCACCTTTTGAAGGCCGTTAACGTGCCTGTACAGAAGTGTTCGGTTTTTGCAGAAGGGTTTCATTAACCCTCGCAGCTGCGTGACCTTGTTCTCGCAGATCAGCTTTACACAAAAGTTACGATGTGTCACGTGTGCAGTCCAGGTTTCGGCATTCGAGCAGTCCTTGTGAGCTCGGTATGCCAAATCCCTCAGTTACACACATTTGCGTGTTCTGCTCCTCAAAAATATTGTGTATTTGTTTTTGTGTTGAAAGAACTTCTGTTCTAATGTGCGTGCTAACAATGTGTTAAAAGTACTTGTAGAGGATTCCCAGGCAGCATCTGGGGGGCATTCGGTTAAGAAAGTCCAATGTGTATCCTTAACAAGCTTAGATAACACATTGTAGTGCGTGACAGTATGCACTTTATCCTCCATTTCAGGGTACTTGGCATAGCAAATATAGTCAAAGCTCAGAGTAACATGGTCACTAGGACCTAATGGTGTACTTATAACTCTCCCGTCAACCATGAGTTCTTCGTGAGTGAGCACAAGATCCCGTATCGACGGCTTGTTAGAAGTTCGAAATCTGGTGGGAGAGGTTACGTGGTTGTAAAGAGGGTGACTAGCAATAAGTTCTTGCAAACAGGCTTTAAACTGCGTACCGTCAGTTGCCGGCGTTTCTATGTCGTACACGTTAAAGTCTTCCGCGATAAGAATGTGGGTGTAGGACTCGTTCAAAGCAAACTGAAAAACGTAGTACAGTTTGGAGTCCATTTCCGAAGTTGAGTTTGGCGGGCGATAAACCACGGCTGGTAGACATGTGTCCTTGTTTCGCAACCAAAGGCGGCACCAAAGCGAATCGGGAGCTCGGATTTCCGGGTGATCGATAACTTCACATCGGAGGCTTGTATTATAGTAAAGAATCACACCGCCACCCATTCCGGTTCTATCGGTCCGAAGCAGCGACATACCGGGTAACTTGATCTCACAATCGGTTATCTCAGGGTTTAACCATGTCTCTGTAATCATGACGAGGTCCCGCGGTTGTGAGGCATGGAGTTCTCTAAGTTCGGCCAACTTGCTTGGAAGGCCTTGAACGTTTGTGTACATGCAAGATAGGGCTTTTGTGGTTAGGAGTTCATTGGTGGATGTCAAGTTTGTGTTCGCTTTTAAGCCGGCCGTTAGGTGGCTGGCAATTAATCGTTTTTTGGTTTGTGTATTTCAGTCGTGTTACATGACATTATTGAGCGTTCCTGAACTGATGGTTCACTCGTGCTGTGCACGGTCCTTCTGTGTGACATGGGCGCTGTTGTATCGATCTCTCCGAAGGACTGTGCAAATGAAGAATTTGCAGGATTTGCAAGTTCCATCGAATTTCTTCCGACTTTTGGACGTTCGCCTGCTGCCCTTAGCCGTATTTCTGTAGGCAACCTAGCTCGAAACTTTGACCAGCTATCTAACAGAACTTGCGTCATCCCCTCGGATTGTAGTATTACTTTCATTAGCTTTGGACCGCAGCTCTTGTAGTTAGTTGATGACGGAACTCTTGTCAGGGATTTGGCAATAACATTGTCAATGGGGAGTGCTTCACGGATATAGCACCACTGCTTTCGTTCATATGTTTGCGCATCGTGATTAGAAGAATGCAGAAGCTCGGGAACACCATGAACAAATATTGTTTTCTTGCTATCCCTATTAGGAATACCGCGTTGCGCAACTGCTTCTTTTGGACGATCTTTCCAGGTTGGATCAGATAATATGGGCACTTCTCTCGGTGAGTTGGGAAGACGAACTGCTGAGAGCAGGACAACCTCTGTCGAAAACGCTGAGTCTAGTGTTATTCGAAGCTTTCGTGGTTTACCAGAGTGCACTGAGGTCGGGTGACGCGCTACGCATTGCAGCATTGCAGGCTCAATCAGAATACCAATCGCATCGCAGACTGAACTCCACTGATTGACATCGTCTTGTAACTTGCCCCTTATGATGCCAGATTTAGACTCGGGAACATTGGTGCACAAGAGCGTTAAAGTCGCGTGGTTTTGTCTATCGAATGTTGGCTTTATGCTTTTTGCCGGCAATTCGGGTTGTTTAGATGATACCACTGGAATGGACGGTGAAAGCTGCTTTGCGCCAAGCGTGCTCGGTACTGAAGATGGACCTGTGTGTTTCGCTCTCGGTGTGTGTGTTTGTCGAGGCACTTGAAGCTTGTTATCTGTACCGGATTGCCTTCGGCTCTGAGCTGTCGGTGTCACGGCTGAATCTTCAAGTGGAGCATCTATGGTTAGCGAAGTGGAAGCAGGCATGTTTGAGGCTTGTCCACTTATGGAAGTGGGGTGACCTAGTGGATTTATAGACACAGACGCTGCAGTGCGGTTGGCGCGTCAAGCTCTCTTCTTGGGCTTAGACTCGGAGCTTACTTTGGCTGGTTAAGGCAGTATCGTGGCCATATTTACCTCTGTGGGACCGATCTTAGTATTTACAAAATGCGCGATTATCTCCGTCATCTATCGCACTTTTTCATGAGCAAAGATAAACACTTGACAATTGGAATGACTTGGCATGTTGGGCAAAAGCAAATTGTGTCAGCAACTTTGTTTGTCTATCTCACTTCTTGGAGCGAGTTGCCTACACATTGCGGACAGTACGATCGAATGCATTTAGAACAGGTAACACTGATTTTAAGGACTTTACTTCAATTGTCTGCGCAACATAGGCGACGTTGAGCCATTGGGATGCTAGTCGTCCTCTTATTGTTTACAGCAAGGCCTCTCAAAGCGCTGACCTTGATGAGTGTTCTATGCGTCAAAACAAGCACCCAAATTGAGAGTTTTTCAACCACACCAAAGTCAGTTGGTCGAGACAGATGGAGGTTGTAACCTGCAGACTGTCGGGTGCAGCGACTCGCAGTTGAACACACACACCCACACAAACTGGCAGCTTGTGTTGAGCGGCCTGCCTTAAGCGAGGATGCAGATGGGGCGCTGATGAGGGTCCCTAGAGCTGTTCAGTTGATGAGCGGGGCAAAATAACTGTAAGTTTGTTATGCCACAACTTGCAGGGATGGTTGCCGCGTAGTTTGAGAGTCCTCAGCTTTTTCTTCCGAATGAGACCAAAATCTTTCCAGAAAATCTCCGGTTTGATGTACTTACACACGTAGAACTCAGCAAAGAATATGCCAAAAGCTGAGAACTAGAGCAAGAGTATAATTCACACAGCTTAGATCCAAGAGTTAGGAAGCACTGAGTAGAGTTCGTCTAACTGGTTCGAACAAGCGCATACACAATATTGTGTGGGGAGAATAAGTGTGGCCACAGAGGGCAAAGCGAGGTTTGAGTTAAAGTGCGGCCCTACGTGATATGCCTCTGAGCTGTCGGCAAATCCGAAAAGTATTGGTGGAGACATTTATATGCCTAAGATTTCCTGGTATCCACGACGGCCAATATTAAAATATCCGCGCAATCCACACATTTGATTGGATTCAACAACTTGCATCTCCAGCGAGAGGTGAACACTTGCTAGATCTAACCTTTACAAAAGACATAACTGACTCCGATCATCACATCGATTCGCGTGACGCATTCACACCGATCTACTGTGTCCCCGGACGTTACACACGGGCAGTCAGATATCGACTGCTGTCAACAGCAGAGGCGATCGCAATTCGGCTCTATAACCCGGACCTATGTGCACAGAAAAACTCGTCCATACTTTAACCTTGCCTTGGCCTCAGCTCGGCGCGACTAACAATGGCAGTCACGCCACATCACTTGACCTCGCCTCACTCAGACCAAACACATAGATTTATCGATTAGTTACTCTTCTTCAGTTACCCAATTTAAACCTATTGTGTCTATTCTAGCTTGCTTTATTGTGGTTGTATTAGACTGATGAGGAAGCCCTGAAAACAAGCTTGTTTGCTACTTTCTGTTTCTAAAGACACAAGTCTTGAAAGCAAACGCTTCCTCCCCAATCTTCCTGGGAGTGAATACAAGTTAGCAGAAATCAGCTTCGGAGCTGCTCGCAACCGCGACGCATTCAACAAGATTATAAGTTTTCCTGACTAACAAAGACTAACTGGAAAGAGTTTGCAAGCAAATTGCAATCTATAGACTGTGAGGACTATTTCCTCACTCCCGAACCTCAACATGCAATTGACTTGTTATACAAAAACCTAATCTCATGTCTAGCTGCCTTCTATCCGATGCGTCACAGGCTTAATTCCTTCCTAACGAGTCAGATCACTATCATGTCGCATAGCATACGAAAGCTGAAGAAACTACGATATAGGCTTAAAAAGACTAATAATGTTGGTCTATTAATTCAGCGAAACAAATCGGTCCTCAAAACTTCCCAGAGATGAGACCAATGTCTTAGCCTCCTACAATAAACCAAAGGAAATGACTAAACTAGTCCAGCTCAGGAGCAACTTCAAGTATGATGTACCACCTTCCATTCTGATGCGCGAAAACAGCCTTCCTGCAAATCTAGGCCAGATGTGTGAGGATTTTAATGAATACTTCTCACTGTTTTTCATAGAGCCGTGCATAGTACCGAGGGTAAACATCCCAGCTAAAATTGCAGATTACATCGGTACTGTTGTATTTGTGTAATCGGACATAAGAACTCTGATAAAATCAATGTGAACGTGCTTTTATCCTGGCCCGGATGGAATACTGTTTGCTATGCTCAAATTCGGAGGACCTGATGTCACATCCTGATTCAAAAGATTTTTACGTTATGCATGAAGTCTGGGGTTGTTCCCGATGTATGTGAATATGCGCTGGTTCCACCATGACATAAAAGAGGCTCACGTCAAATACAGACGAGTTATCGGCCCATCAGCCATACCTCCACTCTGCGTAGAACAATGGAAAAGGCAATAAAAGCCAAAATCGTCGAATTCCTCCAGTCCAGGAATTTGATAAACACTTCTGAGAACATGGTCATGTATTATTGTCAAGTACAATTTCTAAACTTTGTTAATCGTTCCATTGATCGTGGTAAGCGCCTTATCATCATATTTCTTGATATGCGTAGTGCGTTCGGTCGGGAACCTCATGGAAAGCTTCTATGGAAAGTATATCGCTTCGATATAACTGGCAAGTTACATTCTTGGATAGTAACCGTACCTTTCTGGTCGACATCAGGCAGTTGAATTACTAAACAATGCTTCCACGAGTAGACAAGTCACAGGTAGCGTGATCGAAGGAAGTGTTTTAGGGCCTATTCTATTTTTGATGCACATTAACGACGTCTTCGATGTCATGAAACACGGCAAACCATATGTATTTGCAGATGACATTAAGATTGTTTATGAGCTCGATTCGGACAATTTCATTAACGCACTAGCCAACGTACAAGCGGATCTGCACGAACTGAAAATTTGGTGTGAAAGTGAAAAATAGAACTCACATCCGAGAAGTGCAGATGCATATGTTATCGGTACAGTATTGGACCAAATTCTTTGATGCTAGACGGCAAAGCAGTGTCCACTTGTCTCACAATTCGTGATCTCGGCATACACTACTCGAGATCCTTCAATTTCGCCGAACAGGTACAGTAGATGATTGCAAAAGCCCGTAAACTAAGAGGGCTAATATTGAAATCCTTTATTTTAAATGATTCCAAAATCTACCTGTATAAAACACGTGTTCGTCCCCTAAGCGAATATTGCCCATTAATACACTCCAACTTGAGAAGAAGTGATAGAACATTAATAGAAAATGTACAGCACTACTTTACAAAGCGCTTAATGAGAAACTCCGCTGATCATACTACGACCGTTGCTGTAAGGTGAACATAGAACCCCTCTGGTTAAGGAGACTAAAAGTTAACTTGAACTTCATGCTTGATATAAGTCACAAACGTGTCTATACCTCAGAAATTGAGGTAGTATTTCAACTTTTCTTCAGGTACAATATAAGGAATAGACATAACACGTTAGAAATCGAAAAGGCAAGAAGTAGCCTAAGAACAAATTCGTTTCTTAACCGCTATGCATTTATGTAGAACAAACTACCGCAGAATCTGAGAACGTGTGACTCAGTGTTTTTCGTATTCTAGTTAACAAGGAATTGACAGTGAATGAAGTGAGGGAGATGCTCAACATAGACGTGAATATAGCCACATTGCACGTGGAAGGGCCGAGCGCCATAGAGCAAATGACAAAAATGATTCGAAATCAATCCCCTTCTACCGCATTAAAAAAAATAAAACTACCTTGTTCCGCACTTCTAACTAACTCTCTTTTCTGCCCGGAGGAATCAACGAACAAATTACGGAGTGATTAGCATGACTAGTCGATATCACTCTCTACATACCTCGGCTGCCGAGTATGGTTGAACCGCTGAAACATCAACTTTTGAACACTTTCCATATGATCGGACTGAAAGCAAACCCTTCTTGATGTTTCGATTACAAATGTGGTCGGAGTAATTGCACTAACGAGACATTATTCATTTATTTGGTACTTATAACTACATTTTTACCCTCTTTCTATAAGGTTAAATGTTACTTTTCTTGTCCCGGAGGCGACAGTCCTGGATCAGTGAACATGTCTCGTTGCTCAGTGCCATCGATTCCCGTACCTTTCCAACGCAAACAAATGATGACGCATCTGAAAAGTATTTCCAGAACTGTCTAGCACATCGATCCATCGCAATGAGGCTGGACCTTACCGTGGTGCGATGGTTTGTGTGCCTCAGCGATCCATTGGGCTACGCTGGGTGGTGCTTTTGCATCTTCAGAGCCACTCATACCAGATCGGTCAATGGTTAGAGGCCAGACAAACTCAGCCTCCTGGTCCTCCAGGTTGGGGGTTGGAATGAGGGTGGCACCTTATTCCTTAAAATGGACTCCTTGTAGCCCAACGCCAAACCCGCTGCCTTGCGGTCAGGTTTTTGAACCAAAGGCTTTGGTTGAGAACCCTAATCGTTCTCCTGTCTAGGCCTGGGCAACCTGACAGTATCCTGCCCACGCAATACTATGAATTTTCCTTCAAACAATTTCTTGATGCTCTGGCCACCGCAGAGGATAATAAACGGTGCCCTATCTGCTGCATCGAGCAGGGTGGATAGGGGTTTGGATGCTACTGCTCAAGTCTTCCCGTCTTCTTATTCCCCCTCTTACACTTTTTCACTCTTACCGTCCCATTCCAACTTCACTTATATCCCCCAGTTTTCAACCCCCGATTCTTGGCCCTCCCCCAACATGCTTTGCTAGGCATTTACCTTCTAATTTCAACTCACACGTGAACGCGGAGCGTCCCTCCTCTCCTGTCGACAAGCCCATGTCCAACCAAGCGGTCCAATCCAGTTAATCGGCTTCCATTTGGAGCCCTCGATCCTCCTTCAGATTGGCATGCCTCAATGTACGCACACTGATACAAATCGGTCAACAGGCAGCACTTGCCCGAACATTGGAGACCCTCTCGATCGATATCTGCTGCTTATCAGAGACTCGCCTGCAAGACTCGAGCACTGTGCTCACTCTGCGATCCCCTTCAGGGGACGCAAGCACTATTTTCTCCTTGCGCCTATCCGGTGACGATGCAGCTTTGAGCACCGGCCAAGCCGGTGTTCGTATTACCCTGAGTCCCCCAGCTGAAGCTGCTCTGGTTGATTGGATTCCAATCAGTAGCTGGATGTGTGCGGTCCGATTGGCTGGCTCGTTTAAAGCTTCGAAGTCGCGCGGGACTAATAGGTGTCTATTCATCATCGCTGCCTACGCGCCCACAAACTGTAGCGATGATTCGGTAAAGAACGACTTCTACCGCCAACTGACCCAGCTCCTTCGCCACAGAAGAAGCACGGACACTGTTGTGCTGGCGGGGGATATGAACGCACAAATTGGAAAGTTGTCCACTGATGAACTGCATTTGGGCGGTCAACAAGGTGTAGGCTCCCGTAATGATAACGGTGAGCGGTTACTTCATTTGTGTGAAGATGCTCGCTTATTTCTTGCGAGCACTAATTTCCGACACAGCACCCGCCGAAGGTTGACTTGGCGCCCACCAACCTCGAACCAGCCTTGCACGCAGATCGATCACACTGCTATCAGTTACCGCTGGAGAGGCTGCATCCAGAATTGTCGCTCGATTTGGAGCACATGTGTGGACACCGATCATACACTTGTATGTGCTGACATGCGGATGCGTTTTGGCGGACGCCCACGACGACGCTGTGAGCGTATTGACACCAGCCAACTGACAAAACCAGCTGTTCTGAATGCGTATCGAAGTACGCTAACATGCGAGTTGAGCAAGCGCTCACAGGAGACAATTGATGGTCACTGGTCACATGTTCGCCAGACTTTACTAGCAGCAGGCAAATCCTCATGTGGTATGTCTAATAGACAACATGGACATTGGGTCTCTTCGCAGTCTTTGGAACTTATCGATGCTCTCCGGCAAATCCCGGTTGGAAGCGAGCACAATGAAACTCGCAAAGAGCTCCGGGCAAAACTCCGTGCTAGCCTGAAGAGAGACCGCGAATCTTCGTGGTCTCATCGTGCGTCAGAGATGGAAGTGGCCGCTGCCCTTGGCAACCGTCGTAAGTTATTCCGTCTGATACGGGAAACGGGCAGCAGGAGACCTGGTGTTAGTGAAACTATACGTGATAGATTTCCGTCCCACAAAGCAACACAGGTACGGATGTTAGAGACGAGCCAGTCCTTTCGCCTCGGGAGCTCTGACTTGGAAGATCCGCCTTCCTGTTTTCGCCTCGATCCCCACTTCTCTGTACCCGATTTGGATCGGCCAGGAGTCGTTCGAGAGCTCTCGACTTGCTTGTTCTGGGCTGTGTCAATCGGCTCGGCCTCGGTCCTGTGGGCTGCGCTAGCGGCGTATTTGTCTGATTTATTGCGCTGTCCACATATTCCCGCTCCGTAGTTCCGGGCCCAGGCTCGTCGCTAGCCGTCTTTCGCGATCCGCTCTCAGCTAGCTCCGAAGAGCTCCCCAGAGCCATTCTTGGAAGCGGCCCCTCTACACCCGCCCCTCCTCCAGGACCTTTCTTCCTCTCGTACCATGGTCGCAAGAGAGCAGCATTCACCCAACGTTTCATTCCTCCGCAGTCGATTAAGAAGTTGCCCGCTTTCTGGTCGATAATGGTGTAGGGGCCTTTCCAGCGTTCTCTGAACTTGCTTGCGCCCGGCCCGTCATGATCCGGCCGATCGTTGTTCCGTAACTTGACCCGTTCTCCAACCCTGAATGGCCTCCACTTGTGAGCCTCATGCCTGGCGTCGTAATTTCGCTTATTCCGCGCTTGTCGAGCTTTGGTTTCGCTTCTAGCTTTCCATCGCAGTCGCTCTTGATGCTCAGCTGGATGTTTCCACTCACCCTGGTTCGGTAGGCAAGTATCGAGCGCAATCCGTGGTTCTCTGCCGAACAGTAATTCGAATGGCGAGACCTTGGTGGTTGATTGCATGCTGGTCCGATACGCGATCAGAACCTGAGGCAAAGCATCTTCCCATGCCAACTTCGTGCAGTTTATCCACGTCTTCAATGTCCGGTTGAACCGCTCGGTCATCCCGTTGGTTTGTGGGTGGTACGGTGAAGTTCGCCGTCTCTGGATGCCCCACTTGTCCAACACTGACTTAAACGCTCTTGACTCGAAGCAGGGCCCTTGGTCCGTGATGATACACTGTGGGATCCCATACCTTGCAGGCACATTGAATTCGAATACTTGCGACACTGTCTCGCCTGTTTGGTCCTTGATTGGTATGGCTTCCACCCATCGAGTGAAGTGGTCAATCATCACTAGAATGTATCTGTTTCCTGTTCGACTCACTGGTAAGGGCCCAAAGACGTCCAGTCCCCAACACTGAAGTGGCTCACCAACCTCCATCGATCGCATCGGCGGTCTCGGGGACTCCATCTCCCGACTCGTTTGGCAGTTTGGGCACTCCCGAAGGTATGCCGCGACGTCCTTCCTCATGGTTGGCCAAAACACTCGCCTCCGCAGCAATTCAAAGACCCGCTCGAATCCCATATGGGCGCCATCATGAGTTATGCGCATCACACGTTCTCGCTGATTTGGTGGAACAAAAGGCACTTTCCGTCCGTCTATCGCCACCACCACGTTATCGTTTTCGACCTTCAACCTGTCCCAGATCTTGAGGAGTTCCTCCACCTCCTCCGATGTGGCCTCCGGTTTGGTGCCAGCCCGTAAGTGAGAGCACAACACATTCACGAATTCATCTGTCCTTTGATCTCCCAGCAGGTTCCTCTCCCCCATCGCGAACGCACGCACCGGTATGGCATTGTCTGGCATGATGTCGTCCAAACACGGGCGTGACAACATATCTGGCAATACATTCTGCGTTCCATCCACGTGCTCAATGGTGAAGTTGAATTCCTGCAATCGGTAGGCCCATCGCGCAAGCCGTCCCCGCGGGTCTTTCGCCGTCATCAACCACGAGAGCGGTTTGTGGTCAGTGACGACCCGGAATTCATTCGCCAGTAAGTAATTTCTCCACTTCTCTAACGCCCACACGATGGCCAAGCATTCTTTCTCCGTTGTTGAATACTTCTGTTCCGCCCCCGTCAGCACTCTGCTCGCGTACTCCACCACCCCAGCCGGTTGAGACAAAACCGCACCGATGGCCACGTTGCTTGCGTCGACAGCCACAGTGAACCTCTCACCAGGATTGGGTAGCCGTAGACATGTCGGGGCTTCTGCTATGCATGCCTTTAGATGGTCAAAGACCTGATCCGCTTCAGCTGTCCACACGAAGGGCACGTCCTTGCGAAGCAGCTTTAACAACGGGCTGACCTTCTCTGCGAACTGGGGCACAAACTTTGAATCATATGCCACCACTCCCAAGAACGAACGGAGCTGACGCTTGGATTTTGGTTTTGCGAAGCACTTGATCGTCTCGCGTTTCTCCGGAAGTGGATGGACTTGACCATTGCCCACGATGTGACCCAAGCATACAATTGACTTTTGGGCAATCTGCGACTTTTTACGACTGAGTTTCAGACCAGCTTCATCTAGCCTCTGCAGTACTGCTCCAAGTCTGGTCACATGTTCCTGTTCCGTCTCAGAGAAGACGATGATGTCATCACCATACACAACCACGCCTTGCAGGTTCGCGAGGACCATCAGCAACAAACGCCTGAATGTAGCCGGGGCGTTGCACAATCCAAACGGCATTCTCAAAAACTCATACTGCTGGCCATTGACACTGAAAGCCGTCTTGTGGCGATCTTCTTCTGCGATCGGCAGTTGCCAATATCCCGAGCGGAGATCAATCAGAGATATCTGCTTCGCACTGTGAAGGCTTGAGAAAATTTCTTCCATCTGAGGCATCGGGAATGCATCCTTCACCGTCACCCTGTTTAGTTCTCTGAAATCGATGCAAAATCGATAGGTTCCGTCGGCCTTCTTCGTCAATAGCACGGGTGATGAATACGGGCTGTGCGTTCGCCTGATGATTCCTTTCGATTCCATCTCGGTCACCTGCTTCTGTATCTCCACCAGGGTGTTCTGTGGAATTCGTCTGAAGATTGGCTTGCATTGTCCTCCTGGGATCAACGGTATTCGGTGTTCAACCCAATTGCAAAATCCGTAATCATCTTCCGCGTCTGTGAATAAGTGGGCATACCTGCTCAGTACGTTGCGTATTGCACGGTTCTGACAATCAGGCACGGCTTTGAGGGCACCAACCCGGTCGGTTCTCTCCTTGTTTATCTCGATCGTCTCGTTAGCCACGATCACCACATCGTTTTTCAGGTCAATTGTGACACCGAGCCGTTTCAGGATGTCGGTTCCGATGATGGTTTCGGTCGTCTCCTCCACGATGAACATGTCATGGCGGATGAGCGTTTCTCCTATCCTGATTCGTAACCGCTGCGTGCCCGTCACTTTCAAAGAATGTCCGCCGACCGTCTGCATCGTGATTGAAGATGGGTTTACTGGAACCTGTAAGTGGAGGAATCTTGGGGTTGCCCCCTGGAGACCGCAGTGTCTGTCGCATCAGAAACCGGATGCCACGAGCCATATTGTGGAAGTAGCTATAAAAAACTTGAAAAACAGTAATTTCCACTTCCAGCACATTTCCGTATGGAATACTAGCAGTTACTAGCAAATATCGATTCGAAAGCTATGCTGTTTAATTTTATGTCTTGAAGATTCATACTGAAGTTATTGTATATAGTATACAATGTCTTCCAAATGACTGGATTGCTCTAACGCTGTTACCGGGCGATCGAAGGCTGTTTAATGTTCTTTCTGTGAAGGGTGGCTGCACGTTGCGTGTTGTAAAAATGTTGCAGGTCTGTACGATCAACTGCAGAGGACCACTTCATAAGTCGTCTTCTTTATTTGCGACCCACGTCTCGGCGGACTGAGTGTCAATGGTGTTTCAAATGGCCTATCGCCAATCAATCCAGGTAACTCATGTCTGCATTCCGTGCAAAAGCAGAAACATCCTCTGCTGCCCCCCAACGACAAGAATATCATGGCCGGTCGGACTCCAGCGAAGAAAGCAGATGCCTTGATGGACTGCCTGTACCGAACCCGCGTTTCTCTTCTGCTCAAACCGAAGCAGTCAGCGCTACTGCCTCCTTGGCATTCCCATGCTTCCCTTCACTAACTTCCGGTCCCGTTACCCCCACTGGTAAGCCGACGAACTTTGACTACGGTAAAGCCCCAAATACCAGGACTTATGCATTTGTAACGAATGATTGTGCGCCACTGTCCTCGCCAGTACGAGTGGCTGAAAATAATGGCAAGACAGAAGTCAAGGTGAAAAGCAAACCATTGTCTTCACATTCGCAGTTGCAGCTACTTCTGGATAGAGTCGGGCAGCTGGAAAATCTGCTTAAGGAGGGTCCACCTCCCCACAAATCGCAGATCCCTGTTAACAACAAATCACCCTCTCGTGGCCGTTGCCTAATCATCATAAATGCTTCTGAGTAGTCCAACACCACTCCAGCTGAAAGGATTATGGATGAACAAGAGTTTCTAAAACGGATGTTCTCATTACTGCTAGATAAACGTGAGCCAGGAATCAACATAGTCTCGGCTTTCCGCCCTGGCAATAAACGGGAGGACGTCTCTAAGGTCCGTCTCTTGAAGATTGTATGTCGAAAAGATGATAAAGTCCATCGCATACTCCAACAAGCTCCGCGCCTTAAAGCAGAACCATTCTTCGGACTACGAGACCTCTCTCCAGAGGACCGAGTACAATGAAGTAAGCGGTTGATGAACTCAAATGTCGTCGTGATAACAGTGAGATAAACCTACATATCGTGGATTTTTGCGTGGTTCGAAAAAGGCCAAGAACTCGTTGGAGGCCACTTCTTGTAATGCCCGGGCGTTAGAGTTTAATAATGGACTGCTCGTACTTTCTTCCAATGTGCGCCGTCTCAGAAACAAACTAGACGAAGTTCAGCTTTTTGCCTCCATGAATCGGCCGGATCTTCTAGCTCTCACCGAAACTTGGTTGTCCTCGGATATCCTGGACTTGTAGGTGCGGAGCCCTGGATACCACCTTTACCGGGCAGACCGCCATGGAGGAAGACCTGGGAGCTGTGTGAACTCTATTGGGAGACGGACTTCAAGACCCATCTGGTTGAAGCTACCTGTGGCAGCGATGGCGAGTTAGAAACTCTCTAGTGGCGTGTTCATGACGGATGCATATCTCTCATGCTCGGTTTAGTCTACAGGGCCCCATTCGGTTACGGAGCTTGCCTGCTGGACGCTATCAAAATGCATGTTGGAGGCAAGGACTGTTTATTACTGGTGACTTTAATGCCCTGAGTATCTACTGGGAACAACTGCATTGTGTTCCCGCTTCAAACGCTTTTAATTTCGCTCTTTTAGAGACGGTTATCGAATGTAACTTAGTCCAAAATGTCACAACGCCTACTCGTATAATTGCAGGACAAACACACCATATCCGTGACCTTTTACTCTCACCGGCACAATCAGATATCACTGACCTAGCTGTTCTTCAGCCCATGGGTAAAAGCGATCACTGTGTCATTTCATTCCTCTGGACTCGATGACGTACTCTCCACCACCAAGGTCACCTCCGCAGAAATTTCTGGCGTGTTGATTCCCAACGCTTACAAACGGCCGCCACTAGTGTGGACTGGAATATGCCCGAACCCCTGTATTTGGACGATGAGTGGATTCTCTTGCACTCCAAAATGATTTCGCTTGTTGAGCAGGTCGTTCCTGTCTACAAAAGACCTTTTGCCAAAGGTCTTCCATGGATTGATCGAGAACTGAGATGCCTAATGAACAAAAGACGGAAACTGTGGGTCCGAATCAAGCTTACGCAATCCTCGTCTGACTCATCGGAATATAAAGGGGCCAGGAATATCTGCAACTTGAACAAACGAGAGAAATGGCAAAAGTACGAACTTGGTTTGGATATGCAATCCAAGAAAACTCCCTAGGCACTCTTCTCTTACCTGAAGAGAATACCAGAGCAGGCAGTGGAATCAGTGCTCTGTATGCCGTGGCTCATGTGGGTTTACTTGACGATGATGCTGCGAAAGCAAGTCGCCTGGCCATGCAATATTCGTCTGTTAAATCGATGGTGACGCCGTTTCCCAGTGACGCGATGCCAATACGCTCTTCTTCGTTGGAGCATGTAGAAATGAGCGCTGATGTCGTTGCCAAAGGCATTCGTGAATTAGATCCGAACTCCTCGCCGGGTCCTAATGGGTTGCATCCGCTGTTCCTCAGGACTGTGACAGATTACATTGCCGCTCCTGTTTGCCGGGTATTTCGACATTCCCTTGAAGTTGGACGGCTCCCGATCGTTTGGAAAGTGGGGATTGTTAAACCCATACACAAAGGAGGGGATCGTCAAAACCCTGCCAATTATTGACCCATCTGTTTAACGTCAATATTGTGTAAGTTACTGGAGAGGATTCTCAAGCGGGCAATTCTTCTCTACCTCGAGAACCTAAACGTCATCTCTTGTGCGCAGCATGGTTTTCGGCGGGCGCGCTCCTGTTCTTCGAATCTGCTTGTGGCCCGTGAAAGATGGGCGAAATCATTAGACGCTGGGAAACGTCTGGATGTTATTTTTGTCGACTTCAGCAAAGCCTTGGATAAGGTTCCTCATGAAAGGCTCCTTTATAAACTACGATTAATCGGTGTTTCTGGGAACGTTCTCGCTTAGATCACTGATTTTTGGATGACCGGACAATGCTAGTGGACATGAACGAGACTTACTCCGCTCCTGTGCTCATGACTAGCGGTGTCCCACAGGGATCGGTCCTGTGCCCAGAACTATTCAAGATCTTCATCAATAACCTCCCGGCGGAACTTCAGTTGGATTGCTTGAATTACGCTGATGACTTGCAGTTGTGGATACAGGTATCCTGTCTTTACGAGGCTGATCGCTTACAGGCTACACTTGCTACGTTACATGAGTGGTCATTCAAATAGCGATTGCCCATAAATCGCGATGTGCTCGGTCCTCCCCATTGGTGCTTCTGAGCCTTTCGGGATGTACCACATTGATGGGGAGTTGCTCAGAACCTCAATCCTTGAAAAAGACCTCGGTGTGTTGGTGTCATCTGATCTACGGACTACACAGGACACGTTACGAAGGGTTGCTGTTGCCAACAGGATGTCCCATGCCATACGAAGAGCCTTCTCGCGTTTGACTCCGGAGATCTTCCGACTATTGTTTACTTCTCATGTTCGCCCCATTCTCGAATACTGATTACCTGCGGTCTTCCCTCGCACCAAGTTCGAATGTGACCTCATTGGATGGTCCAGCGGCGTGGATCGAAACACATCTTGGAGTTATGTGACTTGCCTTATCCCCTGAGATTTCAGCGGATGAAAATCTTCACCCTGGATTATCGCTGACGTCGCGGTGACCTGATTTTCTCCAGGCGTATCCTGAGAGGAGAAACGGTGACGGAGCTGCAGGCGCGCTTTCAATTCAATCCAAACAGTTCAAGTCGAGGCCACAACTAGAAACTGTTTAAACCCAGAAGACTCCGGGTTCATCCTGCTCTCGCTCTGTCAACTAGCGTAGTCAACGATTGGAATAACTTGCCGAAGCATGTGGTCGATGCCCAGACTGAGGAATGTTTCAAGCGAATGTTAGATTCTTATCTTTTGAGTTGGATGGGCCCTTGCAGCTTCCAGTGTAGCTGTCACGGTCCTTTGTGGATTACCGCTTAACATCGAATCGCGGCCTCCACACAATGATCGGGAAGCGATGGAGCTGACAAAGGATTTCTCCTTCTGCTCTCTACAATCCTATGATCCTATGATCTCCGAAATGTCCGGTTCCTGCTCCTCCGCATCACCGCAATCCAAAGGGGCAAATACTCGTCTGGCTTGGTCGCCAGTAATGTGTCTGAAGGTAGCATGTTAGTATGGTATCGGATAGGAATCCAACTGAGTCAGTGTAACGAAATCTGTCCACTTGGTTTTCCACATTCTCCAGTTGTCAGGCAGCGTACTTTCTGTCATCTGTAGAGCAGTTGGCAGCGGGATAGTGGGCTGTCCGACAAAAGCGAGTAGTGTTCGGCGCATCAGCTTCTTCTATTTCGCCATATTGTGTGCCCGTTTCACCCAGCCTCATCAACAAAAAGAACTCGCACCAGCTCTGCACACAAATGCTCTATTCCCAAGTCTGAAGCAAAGTACAAGTAGCTGGGTGTCACAAATCTCACTCGTCCGCTTCATTGATCTCCTGATCGACCCCACTGAGGTAGACCATTTCCTTCGCCCCAGCTTTCAGTCACCATCGCATGGCCAACGCTTCAACGGTCGGCACAATATCCAATATTGATTCGACATGCACTGATTCACTTTTCTTTACGGAGAAACTG
Source organism: Dicrocoelium dendriticum (assembly GCA_944474145.2). Classification (NCBI taxonomy): domain Eukaryota; kingdom Metazoa; phylum Platyhelminthes; class Trematoda; order Plagiorchiida; family Dicrocoeliidae; genus Dicrocoelium; species Dicrocoelium dendriticum. Next base: position 14,912,515 of record OX104069.1, read on the forward strand.
ATGCACTTGTACAATAACACACAGGGCTTTATTAGGAAGTTAATGAAACACCGACATTGTCAAGTTCCATAGCTTCGAGATAAGATAATGATCACAGAAGCATGGCTGAGCTGTGAGAATACCGCCGTTAAGAGCACTCTGCTCGGTATGTCGCTTCTCCGGCGTTATAGCGCTATGGGAGGCTGACTGATCATTTACTGCAAAACAAACCTACACGGTAAACTCATACAGGATTCACTCCTCGCGAAAAACCGTAGGATTTTATGAGTGATCAAAGGACTACACGACACCTAGGTCCTCCAGTATAACCTTGGTCAGCTGTGGAATTGGTCAGTGAGGAACGCGCTGACATCCAATCTGGATAAGTGTCGAGTTGCTCACCTCCACAATTGGCGAAGTACTCATATCGAACGTTGCTTTTTGGCCGAGCATTATCTTCACGTTATCTACTGCAGTTATTTCCGTTTTGCAAGTATAGTCTGCCAGATCCTTTTAAAACCATTACCGAGATCACCGAGACCGTCCTAATCTATGCACATTTGAAATACAAAGGCTAAGATACTTTGGAATATTTACCACTTACTGCTTCTACACACAAACTTTAACATTTACTGAAACCAGTTGTGAACAGTGCTAGTAAATCTCTACACGATTGACTGAAAGCAAATCCCGAATGCTGTTTAGCGTTGTGCGATCGTTGCTCTAGAAAGCGTACCAATCTACCCGAGTGATAACAGTGTGCCTTGTTCATTTGTATTTATTCATCTGTAAAATTTATCATTTTGGATGGTCACAATGCAGTTCAACTGCAGTTGATGATGCAAAATGTCAAAAATGTGCTTATTTAGGTGTATGAAGGTTATTTTGAATTGTACTGGCGTGCCTATTCACAGACAAGCTCTCAGGTACGTGAGCTCAGTGTGCTGACACAGGAAGACGTCGGTTGTTCCAAACAGTCTGAGTCCGCCTCAGAAAGATGTAATCAGCATGTCGACCCCTTGCGAAGGGAACTCGGAAGTTTTTATTTAACCATCTTTTCTCTTATGTCTGAATGCCTTATCCAGACTTAGTAACCTTGGCAAAAGCTTGTACTTGCGATGCCTAGGACCCCACAAGGCCGGACAGTGAAAAAAGTCAACGGTCTGTGTCAGCTTCCGTAACGAGATTGACTGAAGACATTCAGAGTGTTTACAGGATGCTACTGAGGCTTACTGCAGACAAAATATTAGTATACCAAATAGTGAAAGATCCCACCGACGCATGTCGTCACCAATGGAAACACAGACCGAACACCAACCTCAGAAGCAATAGTTTGAAACTGAGTCAATAATGTAGTCGTCTAAGTTACCAATTGAGTCAGTTCTTTCTCCGAGTCTGCTAATCCTACGGCGCTGTTCTAAACTATGTTGTTTGTGCCCACACCATAACCATTTTTAAAAAGTATGTGGATGAAGCACTGAACTGCCTACGCTTTGTTACATGGACGGATGTCATGGGAATTTTTCAAGCCAACCAGCTTGTTTTGGTATTATAACCCACACTGACGCACGTAATTCTGTGTAGCCACGTGAGCAATCCGATGGATACTAGTTAGTAACAAGCACAGTATTGCACCGAATTCGTTAATACTAAATGGCAAAGCATTGTCTACCTGTCTCACACTTTATGATCTTGGGATACATTAATCGAGCTTCTTCAATTTCGCCGAACAGGCAAAATACGCGGTTGAAAAAACCCAGAAACTAGTACAATGAACAATGAATTTATACGGGTTAAGAAGCATTGCTTTACAAGTCCCGTTGGACGGTTGGTGGGGATATCAACTTAACAGTAATGATGATAAGGATAGTAAAATAGTTAATATTTTAAATTTGAAAATAAGGACTTATCGTTTGCTTCGCTGTAGTCCTGCGATCCTCTTAGATTCACAGCACCCACAGTTAACAACAAATAATTCCGTGGTATACTCCAGGTGTAGGATGGAGACGTAGTGTTAAGTAACAAAGTGTAAGTGGATGAGTGCATCATCCAACCGTCTTTTAAATACTGTTAGTGTTGGTGCAACTACGACCCCATCCTGGGAGAGCATTCCACGGGTGACAGACATGAATGGAAAAGCAATTTCTGCGGAACTCCAGACGAGTGTATTGTTCTGCGAGTTTTAATGAGTGGCCCCTCAGGTTTGTATTTCTGCTGAGTTGCGGTCAAGGGTGGCACACATGATGTGGGTCTCACAGAACCAAGTATGCCGTAATCAGGTCGCCACGTAGTCTGCGATAGCTTCTAATGATCACCCCCAATCGTTGCAGCCTCTTCTGGTAAGAAAGATTGCGCATTCCAATTTCGTTCTTAGATGCCCGACGTTGTGGCTGCTCCAGTGCATTAAGGTCGTGTTTCAGCCATGGATGCCAGGCTTGAATTGCAAATTCGACAGTAGGGCTAATACTAAATCCCTTATTTTGAATGAATCCAAAATCTACCTGTACAGAACTCGTATTCGTCCCCTACTCGAATATTGCGCATTAATATACTCAAAACTGACAAAAGGTGAAAGAACATCAATAAAGAATGTACAGCGCTTCATTACGAAGCGTCTAATGAGAACCTCTGGTAATCTCGCTATGACCGATGATGTGAGATGAACGTAGAACCTGTTTCGTTAAGGAGACTAAAACTTAACCTGAACTTCATATCTGATTTAATCCACAGGCGCGTGTTTACCTTGAGGTTGCACTTCAACCTTCCCTCAAATACAATGTAAGGAATAGAGATAGCAAGTTACGAATCGAGAAGGCACGAACTAGCTTCAGATCAGACTGCTTTCTTAAGCGCTATGCAGTTATGTGGAACAAACTACCGCAGAACCTGAGAACGTGTGACCCAGTGGTTTTCGTACTCTAGTTAAGAGGGAATTAACAGTGAATAAAGTGAAGGATATGCTCAGCATAGATGTGAGTATAGCTACTTTGTATAAGGAAGGGCCGAGCACCATAAAGTAAATGACAAAATTCTCTGGTTCGAAGTCAACTCTACCACATTTTTATTTCTAAGGCAACCTTGTTCAGTACTTCTAACTAACTCTTTCTGTCCAAAGGAATCAGTGAACAAATTACGGAGTGCTTACCGAAACCCCTCCGATGTTAATCTCTACACATCTAGGCTGCCCAGTACGGTTGAACCGCTAAAACATCAACTTTTGAACACTTTCCATAGGATTGGATTAAACGCAAACCTTTCTTGAAGAATCGATTACAACTGTGATCTGATTAACCGCACTAACGAGACACTAACTATGCATTTATTTGGTACTTATGATTATCTTTGTACACTCTGTAATGTTAAATGTTACTTTTCCTGTCCCGGAGGCGACAGTCCTGGATCAGTTAACATGTCTCGTTGCTCAGTGTTATCGATTCCCGTACCTTTCGAAAGCAAGCAAATGATGACGCATCTGAAAATTATTTCCAGAACTGTCTAGCATATCGGTACTTCGAGTAGTCATCCGTTTTCGACACTTCCCTTGTAACATTTGCTCGGCCTTGCTTGAGCACATGTCCTATATTCTTCGTCACATCACTGTTAGCTACGACGGATTCGATCTCCTGAGATGACTGCTTTAAGTTACTAACGCTAATAATTATATATTTGCAAGACGCATTGCCATTGGTTCCCTGGCAATAAAATAGTGATTTACTTTAAAATGCCAGTAGATGACGCGGGCTGGATTTCTTAGCTGTCCATACCATATACACAGAAAGCAGCCTTAATGATGAGTAGCATAAGTGATGGCTTACCTGCTTTAAAAGCCCCACCGGCGTACGGCCAGATGGGGTTGGAAGTGCGTGCGAAATCCGTCGCCAATATAACCCGTTTGGAAGCAGGTCCTTAGGTGATGGAACCATGCATGGCCACATTACTTCAGTTACGCGTTTTATTTGTCTACACTTATTATCTTTTAAAACCACACATTCTTCCTGAAATGTTTAACCGATCAATTGGCCATGTCCGCCACAAAGCTTAAGGGCTGCATTGGAAAATTAAAAAATTATAACATCTGCTCCTTGCAATTCTGTCGTGCACCAAGCGTCGTAATATCCAGTAGCATTGTACCTCGCACGACTATGAATAGACCGTTGTTTTATATTCGCCACCACTTCTTATTGCCCATGCAAGAGCATGGTACAACTCTTACAAGTTTGATCTGTGCCAAATATGGACGCAACTTCTCGGTTAAATAGAAATATACCCACTATTAGAAAATTTGTTAACTCTTTTTGCATGGCGTTATCCCATTGCCATAATCTTGCTTCTAATATGCCGCTGTTCTCTTCTCAACGATACAAATATTATTTTCCCACTTGTGTATTCCGCAAATTTACACTTATTTTCCTTAACAGTGATTGTGGATATAGCGTCAACTGGGGCTGGGATTGACTTCTTGACTATTTGAATGACCAAAATCGATAACTTGAGACAGAGATAGAGATGGTAGACCAAGTAAACTAAATAAACATATGTACACAATTCTCATTAGTACAAGGTAATTAAGTAGGTAAGATGACGTCCAAATAACTAAGTAACGGTGTCCGTTGGCCAAGGTAGTAATATCGGCCGTATAAATCGTTTTTGGACACATAATTCCGGCTTTAGATGGTGAATGTACATAGCCTCGGCGATGGCTAAGAGCTGTTTGCGGAATCCTTGGGAGAAGTGTTCAGGTAATGAGTAAATGACTTTGAAGTCATTCTCCGAAGCTGTATGGCCACATTCAATGATTTTGATTCATATTAATGAAATGGGAATCTTTGCTTTGTTGAAGATCAGCATTGCCCGTGATTCATTGAAACTCCTAAATGAGTATCTGAAGTTCAATACTCGGCTGGAAGAATCCAGGGTCGAATTGGAATTCCTTAATGAATGCGTACAAGCAAACCGCTATCCAAAGCACTTTTGGAAGGAAATACTGCGGTGTGGCCACTACCCAAACGTAAAAACCTTGAAGAGACATGCACTCAATTATGTGGATACCATCCGCGTTAAGATGTCGGAGCTGGAGAGATTCATTTCACAAAGATTAACAGCTGTGTAATGCCTGCCTGAAGACTTGAGACAGCCTTTTGAGGATTATGTAGAACTGGTTAAACAGAAAATGGGAGTGCGGAAACAAAAGAAGTTAGTTAGTACGCTTAATAGCCATGTCCCCCAGTTGACATTTCCGAATAACCCACAGCGATATGTGTTTAACCTTTCAAGTGTGATACTAACCCAGACGCAGCTGAACGTGTTGTCATTAGGTCCAAAGTTTTGCATACCATGTAAGAAAATAGATCAGGCGGCTTTAGAAGTGCAGTTTGAAAGCCTAATTGCTCAGACTAAAGACCTGCTTCCAACCTCATCAAGTGATGTTGAGAATCTAAAATCTAGCCTAGTTCATAGTTGCCATGAGTACGTTAGGACCAAACCATCTAGTAATAGTATTATCACTAGGGAACAAATCCAGTCACTTAAAGAGCTACGGTTAAACAACGAATTAATAATCTCTAAGCCAGACAAGGGCTCTGGCATAGTGTTAATGGATAGGGTGGATTATATCCATAAAATGCAACACATCCTCAGTGATGAGAGTAAGTTTCAGAGGCTCATAACAGGAATAGACAACACAGGAGAGGTAGAGAAACAGTTAACCGGCTGCCTCAGGCGAATGATGCAAGCCAAACTCATCACGAAGAAGAAATTCGAAAAGCTGAAGCCTTCAGGTGGACACCTACCGAGATTATATGGCCTACCTAAAGTTCACAAGGAAGGCGCCCCAATGCGCCCAATCTTGGACATGGTGGGTTCTCCTCAGCATTTGTTGGCCCAGTGGATGGTGGCGAAGCTGCAGCCGTTACGGAATTTGGTTTGTACTTACTGCGTGAGAGACACGTTCGAATTCATTGAGAGGATATCTGAAAGCAACCTTGTTAACAAAAGGATGATATCATTCGATGCCCAGTCGTTGTTCACAAACATTCCATTGCTCGAAACCGTGGATTACGTATGCGAGCTTGCTCGGCAACTGCCCATATACACAACTTTTTCGGAGACTTTGCTAAAGGAGGTGTTACTTCGTTGCACGTTAAATGTTCAGTCCACTTTCAATGGTGAAATGTACCGTCAGATTGACGGAGTGGCAATGGGATCTCCTTTGGGGCCGCTGCTGGCTGATATATTCATGGCGAAACTGGAACATGGTCAACTTGCAACCCACATCCGTGAAACTGAAATGTACGTACGGTATGTGGATGACACCTTCGTACTTTGCAAATCCGAAAAGCATGCGGAACAGTTGCTGAAAGCTTTCAATGAAGCACACAAGAATCTTCATTTCACTTGTGAACACGAACTCGGAAACCGGTTACCTTTCTTGGATGTAGAAGTTATCCGTAACTCAGACGGATCATGCAGCAGAAAGGTACACAGAAAGCACACATGGACTGGGCAGTACACTAACTTCCACAGCGCAGTACCACTACAGCACAAGCGGAGTTTAATCAGATCTCTCGCCTTCAGGGCGCGCAGTATTTGTACACCGGATACCGTCAACGAAGAACTACAGAGAATCAGCGACGCCCTCAGGGAAAATGGCTATCCGGATAAATTTATCATGAAACATTTGAAGGAACGTAATCGAAAGCCACCTAGGAGCATTGCTCCTAAGAAAGAGCTTTTCATACATGTACCCTTTAAGGGCGATTCTGCAGCTGATTTGTTATCCAGACGCCTGAAAGATGCTGTCGAGAAAACTTATTTCGCGGCCCGTCTGAGAATCGTTTTTCACAATAAGCCATTGCTTACAAAACCCTTGAAGGATAGACTACTGCCATTGACCCGTTCAATGATCATTTATCAGTACTCGTGCTCCTGTGGTGCACGATACGTGCGTCGCACGACGAGACGCCTATCTCAGAGGGTTCGTGAACACATCCCGGCATGGTTTTACAGAGGCGAAATGAGGTCTTCAGACAGCTCTATCATGTCGCACCTCCTTGAATGTGGCCATACAGCTTCGGAGAATGACTTCAAAGTCATTTACTCATTACCTGAACACTTCTCTCAAGGATTCCGCAAACAGCTCTTAGCCATCGCCGAGGCTGTGTACATTCACCATCTAAAGCCGGAATTATGTGTCCAAAAACGATTTATACGGCCGATATTACTACCTTGGCCAACGGACACCGTTACTTAGTTATTTGGACGTCATCTTACCTACTTAATTACCTTGTACTAATGAGAATTGTGTACATATGTTTATTTAGTTTACTTGGTCTACCATCTCTATCTCTGTCTCAAGTTATCGATTTTGGTCACTTATTTTCCTTACCAAGTCGTCTATGATTTTGCACCCGTGAACAACTATTGCTTCATTTTTAAAGTATAGTATGGTGTGTGCTCTGAGATGTAGTCGAATACTGTGGTAACTTAACTAATGTTTATGCAGAGTGCAAAATTTAGCCAGCCGATGATTTAGTGGCAATTCTCACTGTTGGAATCCATAGAGAGTCAACGAAGTTCTCAAGTTTCGGTTCAGTAAATTTGACGAACAAAGAATTCCAGCAATGTATATAGTGCAAACCCCCTCTCTACTACTGAACCGACCGATAGTATAGCTATTATGTCCTGAAATCTGATTGTGGAATTCATTCATTTGGTCGTCGAGCCATGGTCCGGTGATCAGGACAGCCTGGAGGTTAGAGATGTATACAAACTGACGAAGAAATAGTAGCTTGCTTACAAGAGAGCGGGCATTACTAAGAAGCACCATACTAGTTTCATGTGATTTATGTTATTCTACGATATGCAATAAAGGTCGTTTAAGATGTTAGAGCTGGAAGAGGTAGCCACCTCGGTGGGATTGAGAGGTCCGCTACTCTCGCATACTGATGAACCAATTGGATAAGCTGGAAAATTAGACACATGGTTCCCTGATGCAGCTGGGGCTTCCTTGTCTGCGGGGATTGTGCAACCGTATAGCCTGAAAAATTGTGCGGTTCATTTGCATCTGGTTGTAGAGTCAGGCTGATAGAAGTTTACACTGAGATTATGGGCTCAAACGCACAATGCAGTGGAGAGCTGTGATCCTACCCATAGAAAGTGAACTAAAGAAATTCTCGCTGTTGGCTGTGCTTCTCTATAAATCTACGTGGATAACCATTTGCAATGAGTGTTGTTGTAATTAACTCTAGCTAGTCGGCTAGACAATCAGCCGAGCAAATTCGTCTAGCACGGTTAACTAAAGTTTTCACAAGGGTCCGCTTATACCGCATTGGTGTGAAGCTGGTGAAGTGCAGGTACTGGCCGGACCAGGTTGCTTTTCTGTAGATAGACCTTCTAATGAGCCCGTCATCCCTGCGACTGATGAGGATGTCTAAGAATGGCAGACAGTTGTTTTGTTCCACTTCGCAAGTGACCCGCAAGTTGGTATGTGCACTGTTGAGTTGCTGCACTAACTGGACAATCTGCTGCTCCGATGAACAAACGCCAATATGTCATCCACATAACGCTTATAATATGGTAACTGGCCTATTTCTGCGGATATGCCTCTTTCTATCCGAATCGTGTGACCGAATCGGTCACACACATATTTAAGTATATAGTTGCATACCGGTTGTTGTTAATGGTACTGAGGAGACAATACGAAATGCATGCATCTACCAGTTTTTGTCTTCTTACCGCGCTTTTCAAATTTCTGAAGGGAACTAACTGCTTTAAAGAAATTTTCTTTGGATAGCTAAAAATGTCATTTGGTCTGTAGCCATTCTAATGAGCGGAAAGATTCCAAGTGTGGCCTTGATACGATGGCCTTGAATGCTCGTTCCGTTTCTTTGTGACAGTAGGCCATGCTTCAGCGTCCCTGGCTCATGCACTGCCGATCCACTGGGGTCAGAAGATTATAGGAAGAACACTGTTCCTATGTCTCTATAGAACCTATGAGCTTAAAGAGCATTAGACTTATAAGGTTTCCTGAACCTACAGAGTTATACTATTAATAATAATAACAATAATAATACTGACAATATGTCTTTCTCTTTCTATCAAGATCCACTGTCCAAAAAGGGAAGGAATCGTATTTATATGTGCAACATGCTCACACATACAGAGTTTTCAATGTGTTGGGGTTATGCATGCGTGCACTCGCAACGTTGGGAAGACTTTTCGGGATTTTCATTCTCGTTTCGTACCAAAATGTGAGCAATCTCATCTTCTTCCGGTACTTATTGGGATACCATAGAGGCGGCAGGCTCGTGACATTGGAAGGAACGTGAAAGGGGCTAATGCAATAGGAGCCATCAGCCAAAAGCAGACGAGTAGCACATAGCCGTGCATAATAGTCTAGAGTAATAGAGGTCAAGCTATCTATAGTTGGTTGCAGGTTTGCTCATATACGAGACAAGAGAGAAACTTGGAATTAACATATCAATCTTAGCTGCATATGAATTTTCCAAGCTACGGATTTGTTGTCGGAGTAATGTAAGGTAGTAGGCCCATAGGAGTTAGTTAAGGCAGTGTGAAATGTCTGGACGTTTCTAGACCTGGATATCGAATTGACCTGATCAAACAAAATGTGCTGTATGTTATGGCGTTGTTTTGAGATTAGGTAAGCTCAGTTTCACTCGCTGGTCGAGAGTTATGGTTTGCGCAACCGCGTATCTGAACAAATGAGGTGGGATAAGTAGGCACATTGATAAATAAATGAATACACATTTGTCAGACATTCCCATCAAGGCGTGGTCAACAAATCACGGTCATGTAAAGAAATCTCGAAAATAGGGTGATTAGGAAACCATACAGATAGTTAACCGACTTTTGGTATAGATATCATAAGGAAATGAAAGGCACCGCAATACAATCTAGAGCAAAATACAACGCTTAAATTAATAGTTGTTGTCAATAAGACAATAACAGCGTATAATGAGAGTAACCAGAAACAAGAGCCAAACGGATTCAAGACACAGAGAGAGAAGTATGATAAGAACGACCAAGAAGTAATAGGATCATCCCTAGGACTGTCTCCCTGGGGACGTGCTTCCATGCGAGGTAGTCCCTTGACAGGTTTCACCAGTACCCACACCTCATCTGGTCATGAGTCGGCGGCTTAGCCACCACCGCTTTTTGTTCTCATTTGGATAATTTTTCCATAAGCTGCCCAGTCAGCCAGTCAACCCGTTTGTCATTCATCGTTTTTGTTGTGTACATGACAGAATTCAACGAGATTTGGCGGCATATGCCACTGGGTGTGGATTCAATTGTTCAGAGTGTACTGCTTTTGATCTGTTTTTATAAACCGAATGAGGTCCCCCAAAACACTAGTTGTAACGTTTGGGATGAATGAAGAACCGAGCTATTTTATCTTCAATAAAGATGCTGACGTTTGATGGCTTTTCATGAAAAATTGTTTCGAATTAGCTTGTACCTCGGTTGAGATGAATGTTACCGCGTAAGCACTTTCCTGGTTGATTGACTGGCTGTAAGAACAGTCAATGTCGAAAACAGCGGTCAAGGATCTCGAAGTAAATGGGGCGACGTCTGCCGCAGGAACTTGATCGAACAAATCCTCAACCTTTACATGTTTCTTGTATTCCCTTGAATTGCGCGAGATGATATTGTGCACTGTCACAAGGTTATTGCCTTTGCGTTTTCGTTTAGACAACTGTGGAAATTGGAAATGCAGTATCTGTTTGAGCAGCCTACGTTGTTACTGTGTTGAGTGATGCAGTCGACGCACCATTGAGGCAGGTGGCTAAGTTACCGGAAGTATGTGTGAGCTCAACTGCATTTGAGATGCTTTGAGTAGTCCTATTTTGAGGACCGGTTATCATTTCTAGACTAATACGGGGCCCGGGTATTAACTCAGTTGCCGTAGTGATAGAATTGGCCGAATGAGTAGTAAGTTTTGTCTTCTATTCGAGTATAACTAAGCCCGGTTCCAGCTTACTTCCGTTTCAGTGACGTTTTGTCCATTGCGATCTGGTCACGCCTTATAACGAACTCACACGCAGTCAGTGCATCAACAACTATGGGGCTGAACATTCTTTCAACGTCTTAAACACCTAAAACAAGCATCAGCAGTAAGCCCGCACAAACATACTGATGCTACGCTTCCACGTGACTACCATCAGTTGGACATATCAGGAAGTCACCGACACTTAAACCTATTCCAATCCGTGACCTCAGGTTTACAAAGCAGGCGTGCACTCCTTTCGGCTACCGGCCGGTATGTTGAAAGTCACAGGATTTTTCGAGCACCGAAACCTGTTGAAAAATCCCACCGATATGAGAGGCCAATGAAGGCACCGGTGGACTTTGGATGGTCCGTTACTATTGGCGACGTACCTTAAATTAGAGCTACCATAAGCACAGCCAAGAGTTCAAGCGCATTAAACATAATTCTGACATGAGCATAGCACACCAGTTTTATTCTAGTTTGACTCAGCTTCTCCTGATGGATAAAAATTAGCAATCGCATTGAATAGTGAGTTCGTTGGAGCAGATGCGCGGTTATCGCAACACTCGACTTTCTAATTTTTGTAAGCTTGACAACAACGGACACATTATGAGACGAAGTGTGTCTAACCGGCATCATAGACTTCTACTTTGAAAATTTCAGACAGTATGTGATTCGGAAGAAAAAGCTTAAGAGTGTGGTCTTCACTGATGCAGAAACACTTAGAGAAGGATAAATCGGGCAAGAAAAAGTGGGTGGTAAGAAAATAAGCCAGCGACTCGGTAGAATGAAGAAAATGTGTCAATAGCATTGCTACGGCTATGAACGAGTCGCAATAGTCCGTTTCTTGGCAGCTGTTGGACTTAAATGCCCTTCGATACAGCCTAAAAGAATCAAGGAAGATTCAACAGTAACGCTTGATGAAAGAAAATCAATAGGTGCAGTTACGCGTAACTGGGGAAGTATGATATGTAGTAATGCGGCTAAGGCAACAAAGATAAATTACACTGTTTGCATAAGGCTGGAACACCACTTGTAATTGACAGTAATGAAGTGTATGTGGGAAGCACGAAAGACGCACCATTTCTGAAGTTCGCGAGATTAGTTATATGACGGAGGTTTACCTGAGTTTGACAGCTAAAATGTAACCAGACTTATCGTTCTACCATTCACTTAGGCATTTAAGGGGAAATGTGGTAAATGTTAACAGCTTTTGTTGCACCGTGAACGCAACGCATACATATGTTCCCAGGGCCGAGTCCCTTACACGATTGAAGTACCCATTTCCCTTCATCCCAACCGCAGCCAGTATCACATTCTACTAATGTGATGTCCTCAGGGGATACATGGGGCTACTGTGCCGCTTATCAATTAAAGTATGCTCCAATGAAATGGCTTCTCCAACAACCGCTTTTCAACCATTACTTGAACTTGAAATAGAGACGCTTAGAACACCGCGACAACCCAGTAAACCCCGTCTCAGTTGGTTGCGTTCCTACATTTGCCTTACTTCAACTGTTTTGTCGGAATTTATGCACTTTGCCTATCCTCTCGTTAATCGCTTGCTAGTGTACCAGCGGTAATTAGAAGTTATCATAACCAATAGCAACTATCTGGTTCATCAGATGTGATGCAAAAGTGCAGTTAACAAATGAGGAATGCACCAACCAAGCTTCTCCGTGTGGGTAGATAGGTAGTGCGATGCGGGCAAATGGCTTCATATCTGAAACGACCGCATGCAGCGACGTGACCTTTCAAGAAGTTCGATTGTGTAGTGCATATCCTTGTCCATAACCGAACGGCGCAATCTAGGTTGCCCACGTGACGCTGGGGGAAACAAGCTGGATAGGTCAGATGGTACCTCATTGCTAATTTCTTTGCTGGGACTGGATGTCGTGGAATCTAATACATCGAGTGCTAAGATCTACCTACTTCTGTGTAGTAGTACAATCAGTCCCTCTGAATTCTCCGGCGTTTGTAAGTAGAGTAATTAAAGAATACACTTTGAGGAGTTGGGGCCAATGAGGCAACAGTTGGGGCTGTTGCTTCATACATTTCGATCTTGCAGCACCAAGCAAGTACTTTGCTTCTGCCATGCCTGAGGAAGCTCATTACATGGTGACGAAGCGGGAATGCAATAACCATGGAACACTTTAGACAAATCAAGTGATCATTTAAGTAACGTTACTCAAGCGCAGTGACTCAGAGAGCTACGAAACAAACAAGAAGCAGACTTTGTGTACGTTTTGGCCGAAGCACTAATACCGTGGCCTGTTCACATTCTCTGACGAAGGATGGCATCTATCTTGGCATCTCATCTGAATATACTGGACGCTGTCTGTCAGCATCCTAATGAACATTTACCGTTTGCAGGTGTATGTCTGCAGCCGATGGTCACAATGTTGTTTGATCCTAAAGACAGAACAAATGTACAGACTGGAGCAAAATCTTGCGGCTACCAAGAAGCCTGTTATGTATAGCGTGCATCCAGTGGGGATGCCGCGTAGCTAATACGGTTTGTGATTTTTTCCGCGCCTTGTTCCTCACTGCTCCGTAGGCATATTCAACTGGAAGGTGGACCTCGATATCTATCACTGTACGAGCAAGTTGTTTACCCCTCCCCCCATGCCTCGGAAGTGATTGCACATTAGCGGAGCTAATTTGAAACAATCGTTTACTGATGTTCTAGTCTCACATTACTGTGTTTGCTTGCTTGCTCGCATCATCTACTGACTCACTGATGATATCGACTCGGTAATGATCCCACTGACCATATGCTTCTCTGATCCGACCAAACTTTCAACTACCACCAAACAAACCATGATCGCACAAGGCCTGAGGCAATGAAAATTTCCAAGCATCCGGAGTAGACTGAGTTCTATCAGTCGATATTGGGAGGCCAAACTTAATTCATTATTTCTCTACTCTTGGAAATGCATAACAGATAACTGAACAAAGTTGCCACCACGTGCGAATGATGTTACTTCATCATAAAATCGATGCATGAAGAGAACAGGAATGTAGGTTAAGCACTTGTTGTGTTACCCAACGCATACGTGCAACTAAAGATATACAAAAGCTTGTGAAGTTCTGTGCACAATGGCACAACAGTAGGCTAGACAAGTTCCGCAGCATGGCTTGTGTGAAGTACCTAAGTTCAAAAAGTATGCCAATAGAAGAAACCACACATGTGTGCACCCACCATATTAGCCCCGTTACACACATGTACATCTGACTATACCGATTTCGTGGCGGCTGGTAAGCGCAACGTTTGTCTGCGTACTGTTGTCACTCGATGAACAGAAATCAAATCAACTAACATAGTTAGTGTACTGCATCGCTGAGACTTCTTACAATATGGATGATGTGGGTACAGAAAGGACACAAATCAGAAGTGCGTCTCACGATGACAACTTCCGAAGGATAACATATCGGCGGCTATCCGGCAGACAGCGTTGGACGGCAAGTTTCATTTGGTGACCCCTCAATTTTGTGTTGTGTGACAAGAGATTTCGGAAAACCTGATTGGGGTTTACTAAATCTGATGCGTCAGGATGATGTCACCCCATAGACAACGACAACCTCCGCTGTACACTCCAAGAGTTTTCAGATGTAGTCGGCATGTCATTTGGAACAAACACTTCACACCTTTGGTTGCTCTTCACCATGGAGTCCCCATTACAGGTAAACCGCGTTTTGGTCAGGGTTGCCAGGCCTGAATCGCGTACTTCACATTGGGTCTTACACACACCTTGTGTCTTTGTGGGGAACTGGTGAGGTCGTACCAACCTAACGCGCTGCGTAGGAGACCAGCATCCTGGCTCCCGGTTTTGGGCCCCTTCACTGACTGCTATGACCAGTCGAGGTTATCTTACTACACCACGATCGCATTCCTGTGGGACGTGTGTGCTTTATGTGGATTGTGGTTTGTAGTGCACATGGACAATTTCACATTTTTCCACGCTAAACGAAGCTAGATTAGTTTTTGATCATTTAGAAGTATGGTCTAGGTCTCGTTGCAGCAGTTCGTGATCTACCTGACTACCGATCACCCATGAAACCTTGGTGTTGCCAGGAACAAGCAAGAAGTTCGAGTCAATGACACAGGCGAGGTCATTAATGAGGGGCAGGTATAAGCATGGACCCAACACTGACCCTTTTGGAATATCGCAGTCCACCTCAATAGGATGGGATATTGAGCTCCAAATCCGAACCAGAAGTTGCCGCTGACGGGGGAAATTTCCGCTCCACCCAAGGACAGGGATCCTAATTTCATAGATTTGCGGCCTTTGGAGAAGCGTTCTGCGATCTAAGCCGGAGAAGGTTTAAAAAAATCTAGGTAGATGACATCGATCGGACAATCCATCGCCTCGGTCCAACTGCCACGCATAATCAGTAGGTTTGTAGTACATAAACGGTTTTGATGAAAGCCGTGTTGCTCCAGTGCTCTGACCTTAAATCCTTCTAAATAACCCATTGGTGCCTTATCACTGTTTGACACCATCATCTATAATATCACTTGGAGGAGAATCACTAGGCAATAGTTTGGCGCGTTCTGAACGTAAGCACCATTTGAAATCCACTTCCGCATGGTGGTGATCTATTCATCCAAGCATCTGTGAACAACAAGGGATAAGTTCTTGGCCATCCTAGTACCTGATACTTGTAGAACTTGCTGGTGAGTGTTGTCACTTCTGTGGGCATTATGGGTGCACAACGATAACGCCTTCCTCAGAACGGTTCCTGAACTAATAGTGACGTGGGTAACTCCTGGCATCTAGTGGACAATGAGAAATGACTTTGTCGAGGTTAAGAATCCCTGTTTTACAAGCCCCGTTGTGTGGTCCGGTATTCCAAAACGCTGATAAAGGATGCAGTTAGTATTTTACTGTCAAAGAAGTGAACTCATCGTCCTTAATAAAATAGTCCTGCACTCCGCTTATTGGTACGGATCCAAAAACGAAAAAGAAAGTAAATACAAGGTATTTCCCGGGGGTACGACCGATAGTGCCAAGTAACCAAATGAAGTGGCTGAGTGCGTCATCCAACCAATTTTTAATTATCATGACTGTATGTGCAGAAAAGACCAATTCGGTGAGAGCATTCCACGGGCAACACAACCGAAAAGTAATTTTTACTGCACTCCAGTCAACTGTGCTGTTATACTACTTACAATGAGTGACCTGTCTGGTTGGTGTTACTGCTGAGTTACAATAAGGCGTGGCGCACGTGATGTGAATTGTGCGAAATAAATTATGCCATAAGCAAGTCGCCTTGTATTCGGCGATACCGTCCGCTGAGTACTCGCAAACGTTCCGGCCTTTGCTCATCTGGTAGATTGTGCATTCTAATGACGTATTTGGAAGCCCGGTGTTGAGGTTCGCCCTGTGAAGTAAGATCGTGTTTCAGTCACGGGTGCCAGACTTGAATTGCGTATCCGACATGGGTGAGAACATGCGCATTGAACATCTGTCGAAAAATAGAGATGCATGTCTATCCGAAGGTCTGTCGAATCAGATCGATGTGTTGTTTGCCAGTTTTTAATGCCTACAGATTGCTTGGAACAACCCAAATTATCCTAAACCAGTACGCCAACGTCGCGTTCGACGGATGATCACTGCAGTACTTGCATATCGAACAGCTGGGAGTAGCTGATCTAGTACCCTATTGAGAGTAACTCGTATTTACTCACGTTGAACTGCAACCTATTTTTGGTTGACTAATTGTGTGCTATATCTAGGACACACTGAAGTAAATGTTGATTAGCATCCGCTTGAATCTTGCGCCAAAGCTTGATGTCGACGGCAAACAAAAAGAAGTTAGAAGCGATTACTTGTGTCAGGCCATTAGTAAACCAAAAGCAATCGTGCCCCTAGTGCTGAGCCTTGTGGCACATCACACTCCACTTGTATGGGGTCAGATAAGGAACTACGGATTCTGACCATTAATGGTCGTTGAAGGCGAAGGCTGGCAATGCAGCTGAAGAAAGGGTCACCGATGTCGTAAAATTGGAGCTAGAAAAGATGAGTCCTGTGAGCTAGATCCTAGACGACTGAATGCCTTCGACAAATCAAGGTAGATCCCAGCAACGTCCTCAACAGCGTCAGCTGACTCGGTCCAAGTACTCGGTGTGATTACTAATTTCGTTGTGCAGGATTGCTGTTGACAAAATCCGCATTGCCCGGGAACAATAATCTTACCATTTTCCAGATAACACACCAACGCATCGGTAACGGTGAATTCCATGACCTTTGACTGTATAGGGGGGTTTTGCGCGATAGTTTGAAGGCTCAGTACTGCTTGCGCCTTCTTGGATCGGAGTTATTGGTCCGTTTTTACGTAAGAGCAACCTAATTTTGGTCTAAGTAGCGTTGAAAAACGGCCAAATATACTGCCAATTGTCTTGCTGCTACTCCTGGTTAGCTGTGGTTGCGCATGGACGTCTGCTTCTACAATACCGCTTTAGTAGTAAGAAAGATGTGTGTGTGAGTCTTGGAGGCGGGAAAGCGAAAGTCGTCAGATGGCCTGATGGCAAGGCTCTCTGAAATATGGAGGCATATTGCGTCTGCAAAGCGGTTGCTGCGTCTCCAACCGTTCTTGTTGGCTCATCAACCTTTTGGAGTGAAGGAACTCTTTGGGGCGGTACAACAACGCTATAAGGCGGACATCTGCCTTTTGATTGCAAGTGGCACCAAAGAGAATCAGGGAATTGCGAATATGAATCCCCCAGTGCCCGCACTCTAGGTCCTTTTGAATACAGAAGTACGCTTCCTCCGTTCGTAAGCCTTTCGTTGCGGATGAGGGAAATTCCTGGCAGGAAGACTTCAGAGTCCGTCATTTCAGCGTTTCACCATGTCTCCGTGACACTACTGACATCGCATGGCTTTGCAACCTGGCTATTTTGATGTTCGACTAGCATATTGAAAAGTATACTAGCACGATAATTGCTCGGTCTCTAGGATCCGACAGATGGTTAAAAGGGTCAAGCGTGGGAGAATGCCGACAGATATGATGTCGGCCGTCATTCGTTTCATTAATTGGGTACTGCTACATCGTCCGCAGCTTGATCTGGCCAAGGTACGTCCCATGACTCGTCCGGACCTGTTGCAAAATTGTGTGGACGAACGGGAAAGTGTATCTCCTGTGCAATTACCGGTAGGTTTTCTGTTTCAGGTACGCTTATGTCTGGCCTTTTTAAAGCTTTTGCGAATTGTAACCGAAGTTCGGATGGAAGAAATTTCCGATTTCCCTGCCAATCTTCTAACAATTCCGTTGCTTTCTGTTCTGATTGAACCACGAGTCTTAAGCTTCTTGGTCGCATCCTCTATGGTTTGGTGAACGAGGTAGCCTTCCGAGCTATCGAGCAACGACGTTATTTATGCAAATCATCTTTCGAATGTAGGGCCAGTGTTCCAAAATCGATTTCTGTTCTATTGACAGTAGAAAGAATGAAGCTCTGGCATGCTATGGCCAAAGGTTTTGAGTAGGCCATCCTGCTTGCAGTGTCCTTCTGTAATTCTTTTCCGCTTATCACGTGCACCAATGGAGGTTAGAATAGATGCATATCCCACAGGATCCGTGTTGTAACGCACTTGCGGAGAGTAAAAGGTTTTCTACATCAGTGGTGCATTCTATTGTCATACTGCTAAGTCGTGGTTCGCCATAGTGTGCAGAGTTTGTTTGACGAGTACCTCGTACCTCTAATGTTCGAATGGATTTTACGTTCATCGACATGCACAGTGAGTTCCACTGGTCTTGGTCGTCAGACAACTTACCCCATAATCTGATACCGGTAGATTCAGAGACATTGGCGCACACGACAATCAAGGAGTTATTATTGGAGACCTATTTTGTTGAACTGAAAAATCGTGTGACCGTTGGGCCTGGCTTTATGCCAAGCGATGTTGGGCTATTACTTGTCTCTCTGTCCGCCTTAGCGGGGTATGCAACAGAGCAGACGTTAAGTGTAGTATCCGGAGTTACCTTCGCAGCGATCTCTTCATAGGTGACTGCATTCCAGGGGGACTTGAACTCGACCGGAGAACCTTGAGTTGTAGATACAGAAGACTGGAGTTCGCCTGCCTCATCCTTGTTAATTATTGAAGTTGTTGAGGCCGGAGGACATTGCACGATCGCGCGTTTCGGGTGGTACCTGCTTTTCATTGTTATGAGTAATGCTTGACTATCAGAACCCTTGGCTGTTTTCTCCTGACGTTCTAGTAAATTTAGAGGAGATAACGGCAAGTAGAATCATGCCGATGGTGGTCTGGGTAAAGCAAAATGCGTTGCGTTGCTTCTCTTAGAGACCAGTAGGATGTTTCGGCGCATACTCGCTTCCAGTGATATGGAATTAGCGTTCATTCACTGTTCAACATCTGCTGCTAACAGATTACATTTTTGGACTTGGATAAGCATACACTTGACTAATGGGATGATAGCACACGCAGTAAAATCCAAAGGACGTCTTACGAGTTGTTTCGATCTTTTCCGTCTCGTTAAGTACGAGTTGCAAACCTTGGGTGGCACCATCTGGAGCAATGGAAGCAGACTAATCCTAAGTTCGATAGTTACCTACATTCTCCCGACGCACAGGCAGTCTCCACCTTGATCCAGTTTGGATTCGCAGCAACTTGCTTTCTGCTACTCCGTATAGTGTAGTTACTTGACACAGTGAGCTATCTGAGGTTGTGTAATTTTCCTACTGGTCGGCTGCGCGCACCCGTCAGACGAGCGATGTAGTTAGGTAGGTCAAATGACGGCCGAGTATCGGGCAATGTGGCTGCACTGATCGGAATGATGGGCTACGCCGTTGGACTGGTTGGCCCCGTCATAAATGGTGACGATTGGCTTTTAACTATCAATCAATTCCAACTGAATGATGGGCGAGAAGCAAGGTATTAGGAAATTCGAGACAGATGCTGTAAATGGTTCTGAAGCAGAACGATGTTTTTTTGACTAGATCGCTTCAAGAAAGGTCTATTGTAAGAGGGCAAATAGCTACAAACTGCCTGAAAATAAAATATTGCACTGTTGCTTTTTAGCAAAAAAATTCGTCGTAAACACAAACATGGATCAGCCGTTAAAACCATAAGAACTGTCTGGAAAGGAATTATACACATTATAGGGCTGATAACTTTGAGTCGAATGAAGGTAAGCTCAATGGCGTACAGCACATTTGTGAGGTATGGGTCACAAATGGCACGAGCGTCGATTCGGAGGGACAGCACGCGTCAGAATTTGAGCTAAGACAGACTAGGACAGGTATGTGACACATGCTGATGTTGCGTCGGAGTACTGAAGCATGCTGTAGCCGAGTAACGTGGTTGCATCTTCGGTACTTTGAGCACATCACTTGTTGAGATGAGTAGTGGAATGCCAGGATTAACTTTCGAAAGGCTGCGCACATGCTTGTGCAGTAGCTCCTTATTGGCACACGAAGTTTGAGTTAAGCATTGCTGGCGTACCAGCGGCTCCAGTTATCAGAACTAGGGTTGTGCTTTATACATCCGCCACACTGTGGCTCTTAAGGCCATGTTTTTTGCGTGTTGCTCCGTATGACTGACAGTGCCCAACTGCAGAATGAAAAGGGTTGATTTCTGACATAAAGGTGATCAGATTACTGGACTTACTAATAAACTCCACTGATGTGCTCTCAGTGGAAACATCATCCAAAATTCCCACGTGGCTCCTCAAACCATTTAGCTTCATAGCTTGTACTGCGCATTGTACGAAAACCGTAGTTATGCTCTTGTGAATACTCCGCTTAACATACATGGTCATAAAGTATGGTTACGTGATCACTCAGTCCCACACAATTCTATCGTTGGCTTTTCAAGCATGAGCTCTGCGTTTCTGAGCCTAAATCAATCACAGGTGGTTTGCTGCCCTCTCTAGACCTGGCGCATGAACTAACACGGCTGAAGAACTGTAACCTTGCAAAGTCTTGCAAAGCGGCCTTGAACTGCTGACTTGGGAGCGGGTGCTGAGATGTCTAGATCGTGAAAAGTGAAATCACTTGCAATGAGGATATGGGCGTGTCGTGGTCGCGGGAATTTCCCACGTGCTAATTTCAGACGGGAAGCCTTCTCTGGAGTGGAAAGTTGGAGACGATAAACAACTGTCACAAGGCAGATATCATTGCGTTTAGATAGTAGACGGCACCAACCTCGTGATGCCAGCTGGATGGTTCCGGTCAAACTAGTTCCAGCGAATGGTACTGCGGCAGTCTTTCAGGATGTGATGCGTTTCTACCTGGAAAGCGTTCCCCCAATAAAAGCCAAAACATCCGTTTAACGATAATGGGACACGGCGGATGTGACTGGCCGCTGAATAAAGTCACCGCCTTGAAGGTGTTTCGGTGTTGCTCTTCTCAAAACTGGCACTGGGAAGAGCAACACCGAAAGACCTCCAATTCGGATACGGTCCTTGTGATGGGAATGACCGAGATCCTTTTCAAACTAAACTGACGTGTCAATAGAGATTGCGTATCGCAATCCAAACACACTGCTGTTACTTCAATTTCAAGTTTGAGTCTCCGCCCCGTGCCATCAAAATGATCCAACTTTCGCCACGGACATCACTCATCCACTTTGAACGGTTCCTGTGATCCCTCCTTGCACTGGATACCCGATCAAATACATGCACACAAGCAGTGTTACATTAACAGCTTCATTCAAAAAGACTACTTTCATATGGTTGGCGGCATCCGGTTCCGGATTTGCCTGTCACTGTGGCCAGCCACAGGACGCCTTCGCCTACAGATGGACCATGGATGGCTTGCACTGCACCACCCACTGCTTCATTCACACACCCCATATCCTGTGTAAACCCGAAGGAATAAGATCGGGAGGCATGTGGATGGAAACCAGGTTTCATCAATGGAGCCGGCCCACACTTCTTCACAGGCAAACACAAGCACACTGTATTTGGCAATCAAGCGCACACGAGGCGGTGGCTGGACCGTAGTCCGCTCCACACTGACTGCACGGAACCAATCTTCGATGTTAGCACGGTCACGAGGACCGACTAGTTTCATGGTTGGCGGCATCCGGTTTCGGATTTGCCTGTCACTGTGGCCAACCACAGGACGCCTGCGCCTACAGAGGGACCATGGGTGGCTTGCGCTGCACCACCCACAGCTCCAACCACACACCCCATATCCAGTGTAAACCCGAAGGAATAAGACCGGGAGGCATGTGGATGGGAGCCACGTTTCATCAAAGGTACCTACATATCCACATACGCACATAAATACAGTTTAACACTTGCTATCTTGTAACGTATTTGTATAATTACCCAGCTTTCGTGTTTGTATAACCATGATCAGGCCTATGCAGGCGTGCCTCGTACGGTCGAGAATACGCTATTTATTTATTTATCCTTCTGCTCGCATTGCAGATCACTGCGGCAGTACCGATGCACCTCACGGCCCGTGCTGGCGCGATCTTCTCGAGCTACGGACATACAATATATCACGATTTCGGTGCGGGTAATTGCTGAGCGCGACCAAGTTTCCGGTTCGAATATGAGAGATCCTGGGCGTATGAAGCTTTACGGAGCCGCAGTTCGTCAAGTTTATTCAGCAGGCCATGTGCATTGTTATACCATAAACATCTCTCATGCGACTGTTTACCCTGAAATCGTTGAACCACCGGTTATGCATACGTCAGACCTATATTACCAATATGTTTGTTCAATTGACCAAATAGGAAGAACCGCTTTGTCCACCTTCAAATACCAAAGATAACTCAATCCTTCTGGTCTGAGGCAATTGTGAATACTCGTATCGGTATTTGCGGCAGATCATCGCATCGTAAAATGGAAGGGATCGAATGCGTTCGCTAGTGGTCCCGAATAATGCGTGGTGCGCCACAGGGAATGCTTCACAACATTGCCTTTATTTTCTCCTGTATACTGATGTTTGGCGATGCAAGTTATAGTCATATCATAATAGGTGGTATGTAGACACCAATTACGCAATCTCAAGCAATGCACGGGATATTGATCATGTGGTTACGGGACTTGACAGTGCCCACCTCATATGGGAGCTTTCAATGAGAATCAACTCGTCACCGATTTCGCGGCCTCAGAACTGATATCAACGTGTAATTAGATTACTGAGAGCACAATGGGTGTAGTTGAAGATGAAAAGCAGGCTATGCGATTGTGAGACTGAGACTGAGAGCGTATTTAAGAGCAAGTAGTAAAGTCGTTGTACAACTCTATTGAATTATGGGAAAACAAGAAGTTTAATTGCGGGTTGTCAGCGGCAGTGATTGCTCATTAAATCGTTTATCCTTGTTCGGTTAGGAGTTGATATTGGAGTCATTTTCCAGGCATAGGATGTAATAGTTGCGTTTTATATGCACTGTTTCACAAAAGCACAGGTTTCCGAAATGCTCCTCGATACGTATTTTGAAGCACTTCATAGAATCGGCCTCTATTCGTCTTTCTGGTAGTGTATTCCGCAAGTTTACGATTCTTCGTTCTACACAAAGTTGATGTGATATCTGCCCACGCATGGGGCCCTGAGTTTGTAACGGTGTCCTCGAGTGTTATAGGGTTCTCCGCAGGTTAAGTATTGGCCGCAGTATGGGAAGCGATTCAGGTGTAGTATTCGATTTATCATAATAAGGTCAATTCGTACACTCGGCGATGGGATAGTGTGTGAAGTCCGAGCTTTTCACAAGGTTTTCCATTCGGAACAATAAATTTATCTAGGATATGAAAGTAAACGCTTAATTGTTCCGCTTAATTGTGCCGAAACAAACAACAAGTGTACACATTGTTTGGTTACGTTGTCGCTTGTCCCAGTAACTCGGGTCAAACCATGTTATGCAGGTGAAGTACTGCATCAACAAGTCCAGTCTTGAATTCGAACTATGTAGGAGCATATATGGCAAATTGTGGAGTTAACCTTCACGGCTCGGATACACGAAATGAAAAAATCCCGAGGGTATTCCAACCGGCTGCACTATGTCGCCAACTTCAAATGATGGCCTCTCACCAACGTGTTGTGGCTGTTTCCATAAGGGTTGGCATCGGTGGTTAGAGTCCTATAGGATCTGATACACCAATATGTGCCCACCTCACAGACGACGATAGCGTTCACTATCATCTGCTAGGGTCTTTAGTCTTAAGTGGTAGGGGAGTTAAAGCAATTCCGTAACATTTTTGTCTCCCTCCGTTGTGGCTTCTCAAGAGCGGTGAGGTCATACTTTCACAACCGGTGCCACACTTGAATGGAGTATTCAATGTGTGATCACACATAAGCGTTGAGCATTTGCGGGTTAAAGGTAAGAGCAAACCGGCCAAGCGCCCACGGCAGTAGACCCAAGTGTTGCCTTGCTTTTTTCTCAGCCTGATTGAGTATCCAAGATAGTCCTGCATGAGCACCCCAAGATCACTTTCAAGAGAACCGCACTGCAGGACGCGTTCTCCCAGTCGGTATTGGTAGATAATTCGGGTGACTTAGGCCCATTATTCTGCTCCTGACAGAGTTAAATCCAAGAATGTTCTGAGTCAACAACTGGATTGACACCAGTGTGCCTCCACCGCGTATAGTAAATCCTTGTATATCGAGCGTAAGTTAGCGGATTTTACCCATAGATGGAAATAACAACAATCCACTGAATCCTATCGATGCGTTACGTAATCAACAGCCTATTAGCGACATGATGCAGAGGATACAACCTAACTCTCCAGCTCCCACAGGCTATTGCAGTAATCATGGACTTTTTCCCTCAAACCATTTTCTAGAGGGCCATACTCAGTCTCAACCCCCTCCGCTATGGCCACCTCCAAATCATTTTCCACCGTTGGCAATAAGCGCACTTTTTCAACAATTTCTAACCTGGGCCCAGGCACACGGCTTGAAACTCCAGTGTTTATAACACAATCTAATGAATCTTCCTCATATCTCACATCTATCTCAGTATTTTTGATAAAAATTCGCTCTCTTTACTCTAAGATCCACACCCTACGCTCGTTTGTTTTGGTGAATAATCCTGATATATTATTTATAACTGAATCTTGATGCCATGATGGCATGTCTGACACTCAGTTAACTATTTTCGGATATAACAAATTTATGAGGAATCGGCCTGGTCGTCGAGGTGGTGGCTGCGTAATTTATCTAAAAAACTCGCTCACAGCAGCAACATTCGATAACCCAGTGTTAAACAATGTTCAGGAATCACTCTGGCTGACGATATCTGTTAATAAGCAACAACTGCTTATGGGATGTATATACAACGCGCCAAACGGCAGTCAAGAAGACCTAGAACTTTTGACGCTTGCATTTGAATGCGCCGCTAGCCTACCATTTTTACATAAGCTTATTGGAGGTGATTTCAATCTGCCTTCGATTTCATGGCCCATAGGAACCGCTCCTTTGAAATACCACAATCTTATCTCCTGTATCCAAATGAATGGTTGGCAGCAACAAGTCTCTCGACCTACCAGAGGTGAAAGTACGGCTGGATCTCATTTTTTCTTTGGGCATACCTGCAATCAGTGTTAACGTTCTTGATGAATTTCCGGGGAGCGATCATCGCGTAATCAAATGCTGTCTAAGACTACGCATGGCCAATGTACAGAAAACAAAGCATTATCGTCTGTTCAATTCTGTCAACTGGGACTCATTCAAGGACCTGGTTCGTTCGATGAATTGGGATAAATTCTTTCTCTCTTCATGCCCTCAACATGCGACGGACCTGTTTTATAGTATACTCGGCTTCTGCATCGATTCAGCAATACCACTAAAATGTGCTTACCAAACCAAACCCAAATCCGATCGCAAGGCATTGAAGGCAGCACGAAAGCTTCATAAGATTCGTCAGAAATTCAAGTTAACTTCTGACTTTGCGCTATTATTAAATCAGTCGAAGTTCGTGGAAGAACAGAGGCATCAACGAGACAAAACTCTCATTCTAGAAGAGTATAAAGCTCTGAATGGCCCTAGCAAAACAGCTGAGCTAGCCAAACTATTCCGTGCCCGGGGTTCGCGTTGCAGTGACAATCTCAGTTTTATCACCACGCCTGATGGAACATACTACGACGCACCAGATGATATCTGCGAAGCTTTCAGTGCTTATTTTGCCGAATCAATGCTCACTGAATCATCAGATACACCAACATTTATCACGCCGCAAAATAATGATGGTCTATGCACAGTAGAATTCACTATAGCGAAAATTACTAGTCAAGTCGCTCGCTTATACTCCTCAACGTGCGCAGGCCCTGATGGGCTACCCCCATGTTTAATAAAACGCAGTGGTAGTGACTTCCTTCTGCTTTTGCTCAACCTCTTTACACTCTCTTTTAACAACGGAGTATACCCTACTCAATGGAAAACTTCTGTTGTTATCCCGCGACATAAAAATGGTGCTGCCCACGAGGTTAAAAACTTTCGTCCCATAAATCACACACCCATCGTATCTAGAATAATGGAAAGGATAGTAAAAGATGAACTATTTATATTCTTGAACAAAGCTAACATTATCAGCAATTCGCAACACGGCTTCATGCAAGGTCGATCCTGCGCAACATGCCAGACTGACATTTTAAACCACACAACGGCTGCCATTGACAACGGAAACAGTGTCGTAATCCTGTTCCTGGATATGCAAAAAGCCTTTGATAGAGTGCCTCACAGAAGGTTACTGAACAAACTGAAGGCTATAGGCATTGGAGAACCGATGTTCTCTTGGCTGTCTTCATATCTAATTGGTAGACAGCAGGTGGTGCGCATAGGCGACCATTTCTCCAAACCGAAAGCAATCACTAGTGGAGTGGTTCAAGGAAGTGTTCTTGGTCCACTTCTTTTTCTAATTTATATTAACGATATATTCCAGAGAATAAGAAATGGTGTTGCATTTACCTTTGCTGATAACATTGAAGTTGTCTACTCACAACCACGTGCAAATACTCAGGAAGCCGCACGTCTCATTCAGGATGACCTATCCGCCCTTGACTCCTGGTGCCAACTGTGGCAGATGTCATTTGCCGTGGACAAGTGTAATATTTTGTCGTACAAATGCCAAGTACCGCCAGACAGTTTATTACTACAAGGTGCCTATATCTCGCAATGCAGGACAATTCGCGACTTGAGCGTGCGATATTCAGTTACGTTTAACTTTTCTGAACAATGTGACTTCCAAGTTTCGAAAGCCATGAAGACCATTGGTTATATCTGCCATCATTTTTACCTCACGGAATCTCGCAAATCCCTTTACAAAACATATGTATTGCCGTGTATGGAATACTGTTCAATGGTACAGTCTAATCTACGGAAGTCTGACCAGCACGCTCTTGAGAGGGTCCAGAGACGCTTCACGAAAAAGCTATGTGGATATTCCTCAAAGTTGACATACAAGGAGCGATGCGATAAACTTGGATTTGACCCAGTTTGGCTTCGGATAATGAAGCTGAACCTATGTTTGCTTTACAGAATCATAAATTGTCAAATTCGCAGTCCTGAAAGCGGTGTTCACATATCTGTAAACAACAGATACCCAATACGTAACAAAGAGGTAAAGGTCATGATTCCAAAATTTTCTACGAGAATCAGAGAACGTTTCTTTTTAACCCAATACTCAAAGATTTGGAACAAACTTCCAAGTTATATCAGAACATGCTATACTCTTTGCAATTTTAAGCTTGTTATTAGTAAGCATTTAACCGTCCAAAACGTGATTATGATGTTCGGGACATCACAGTCCCTAGATAACGCATTCGAAAACGGTATCCATGGTGTCTGAATAAATTTCTGAAACACATACACATAACTTTTCGGACAACAGCCCCTTTCATTACATTTTTTTCTCTCGGCCCAAATATCTATCATGTGATAGTAAAGAATCCTGATTCAGTGGCAGGTAAAAATAGCAGAACGATTCTGATTACTCTGTGTAACATAATTTGCAATTGCATCCATGTTTATCTCTGAAAATGTATTGATGAAATGTCATGGAAAAGTTGTACCATTATTTGATCTGTTCCTTATAGAGAACAGCTTCTCGCATCGTCGAGGAATATACAATTTATTTATTTATTTATTTATTTAGCTCTTAGATCATGTCGAGATCATCCTAAAGTGCTATTTGATCGTTTGCTAGTTTGATTGCTCGTCAAATCTTGAAGTCGTGCACATTGAGTAGTAAGTTCGACCTCAGAACTTTTGCAAGGTCGTTTATGAACACAAGAAATAATCATGGTCTGAGTACCCCGCCTCGAGGGATGCCACTGTTAACCTCTATCGGTACACGCAAACGGGAATGGAGAAATAATGAATTTATTCAGCTCAGGATACGGTCATTTATCCCGTTTTCCGGTATATTGTGAGAAATAATCCGGTGATCAAAGCGATCGAATACCTTCGAGAAATCATGCTAAACGGCATTGACTGCTTCCCCAGCATCGACGGATTGTCGGCCTGTGGCCGAGTTGTCTGCACGTTTGCTTTGCAACCATATGGTCACCGGCTCGAATCCGCGTAGGGGCAAGCGTCCTCGCGGTATACTCAGCCCGTGCGTGACTGGTGGTAGTCGTGCGGCAGCGAAGCGCAGTTACGGCGTACAGCTGACACATTATTATTATTATTATCAGCATCGACGGATTCCATTGAACAAGCACGGGCTAACAAAAGATTTGTAGTACATGAGGGGTTTTGTAGAATCCATGCTGCTGTTGCACGATGATATAGTACCTTGCTAAATATCCCAAAAGTGCATGTACAACGACAGCTCCTCATGACCTTAGTCAGCACGAGAAGAAGAGTAAACGGGAGGTAGTAGGCGAGCACTGAACGATCGCCTCACTTATAAATGGGGGTGACGATTCCACGCATCCACATTGTTGGGATCTGTGTCTCTTCAAGAGAGCGCTGAAAATGCTGAGATAATGGTTCGGCCAAGCTCGTGGCAGCTACCGTCAGTGACTTAGGACGTAAGCTATCCGGACCAAGTGTACTGTACTCATGTAGTGAGATCAGACATTTCAACGCATCAGTGGCTGTGAAGGAGATGTGACTAAGTCCTGGTGGTGAGTTGATATGTGTCAGAACGATATGAGATAGCGAGAAGTTTCGAGAAGTGCAAGCGAATTTGATGTCTAAGAGTATTAGCTGCTTCTTGGGCAGTTCGTGCTTGCCCGCAGATCGTGTTTAGAGGAGGGATGCCATGCTGTACTTTGCGAAGCTTGTCAACATGCATGTAAATTTGCTTAAGAATGCAGCTGACCTTCTTCGCCAAATCCCGCTGATGTTTCAATTTATCTTCGTGAGCAAGTTTGACACAGTGGTCTCGTTCAGTTACGTAAGCATGCCAATTTCCAGCTTTTAGATCGGAGTGATATACTTTCCAAAGTGAATTTCTCAGGACCATTCGTTTCCGCGTCCTGCTCTGATGCGTTTGTTACTGAACTGTTGAACTGGTTGACTAACATTCCCTAAGCGACATCGGGAGGTTTTTCATCTGAAAATGACCAGGCAATGATCTTAATGAAGTCGGATATGTTTTGTTGAGTTATTACGTGGAACCCTTGGATGTCCCTGTTGGATTGTTCAGCGAAAAAGACGCAGCAGAAAAGCAGTGTTTCATGATCACTTAGCCCCAGGGGACTACACTTTGTCATTGTGTCGTTCAGAAGTTCCTCACTGGTGAGAACGAGGTGCAAAATGACCGGCTTGTTCCCCTTCTGAATCTCCTAGGGGATGTAACCTGACTATAGAGTGGTAGGCCAGCGACTAATTCTTGTAGTTCCCCATTATACTGCTCACCAGGTGACACCGGAAAATTTAGTGCGTGCAAATTGAAGTCCCCTACAAGAGAACGTGAGAGTTAGGATGAGCTAGAACGGTTTCTGGTTCAGAAGGTAGACGGTTGTCCATTTCCGGAGTCAAAATGGGAGGACGGTATACGAGGGTAACTAAACATGTGTCAGCCCGTCTTAGTTGCAGGCGGCACCGAAGTGAGTCCATAACTTGAAGCTCTATAGATCATCAAAGACTTTGAAACGTAGATCACTGCGGGAGTACAACTTACGCCACCACCCCTACTAGGTCGATTTTTACGTAGGACGGACATACCAGGTAGAACGGTCTCTGCAGGGGAAATAACTCGCACAGCTACTCCATGGGATAACGTATGGAACACACAGTTGCCACCCGATGGCCGATAAACAATTTGTTTCTGCTCAGGTGGACAGCTGGGTGGATACTCCTGCGGTTAGAATGGGTCACACAACAGAATGCAGAGCGTTGTGTACCTACTACTGAGTATCGCTTCCTCCCATGTTTCAAACTCGGATGTTGTGGACGAGTAAGGTCGTTAAATTTGCAGTCAGTACTCAACTCCGCCGCAGCTGTCAGGCGTGTGGTCAGAAGCACGACTTTCCTTGAACAATTGTTGGACACCTCGTATTAATGCCCACTGGGCGTGCAATGACCTTCCAACGAAAGGGCCCGGATCATATGTAGAAAAACATGGAGTACCGCATGACAGAAGCGCATAGAAACGCTTTCATATGTCCTCACTGCTCCTGCCGAAGCAAGATCTGCTGAGCACAATCAGTTACGGCCACTGGAATCAATGTTATTTGCAAGCGACTTCTCCAGTACGAGTTAAACTTCTGAACAGCACCGCTAGGCGTGTGTATTTGAGAGTGTCAACGCAATAACGATAATTGAGCCATATAATGGTCAAACGGTGTTAGCAAACCAATAACCTATGGTCGAGGTATCGACACTGACGAGATTATAGGAAGCCCGCACATCTACCATTATTCATTTACCTATTGTGGTACTTTACTGAAGTAAACAAACTGTTTTATATTATCCTTAAGTTGTGAAAGCTTCATAATATTACTAACTTTTATGGCTGTACTTGACTGGTGGATCTATTTTCTACAGAAAAAGCTATATTCCATTTGATGTTGAATTACCACTGGCACTGACGTCAGTTTGGTGGTAACGCTCGACGGGTATTTGTCGGCGAGACGAGAGCGGTCGCGCGATAATCTGATTGCGCATCACGTGACTTACGTCAAAAGCTGTCTGAATGCAAATCCCTTACGTCACTCACGTACATCTTACGTGAGCTCGTAAATCATGAATACACCGTCGCAGTCGAGACATAAATTTTCCGTGGTTTGTTAAAGAAGTATGTATTAAGATTGGTGTACCAGTGTTCCTCCTCAATGTATGCGCAGCAGTTCAGTCAGCCTGTCTTTATGCATGCAGTGTGGGTTATTATCACGTTAACCACAAAATCCAATTGGGCAGTTGCATTTATTCTGTTGGGGTTGCAGGGCGGCCAAGCTTATGTTATCAATGGTGTCGTTCACTCAGGTGCCCAAACGATGAACGATCATTGTGCTGTGTTGTAAAATCAGTTTTGTCATTGGTATCGTGGGAACGGCGCCTCAGCATGGGTCTGGCAGGGTGGTTCATCACCCATCCCCCACTTTTCTTTGTCCACGTCCGCTGCCCAATCAGCGTTACCGGTAGGAGTAGTTTGAGGAGTTCCAATCAGTTTCGCACAGCCATTACTATCCAGAAAAACCTCGGACAACCATCACCTTCTTTTGTGACTTCCCGGCAGCTACTAATGTCGCTCGATCACTAGCGAAGGAACAATGAACAATGGTTTATAACGGATAAAAACGTGATTAATTCGCCAGTCTCTTAGGAGGACAGGAGTGAGGATTATAAACCTATTTAAACTGACAAGAAGAAGCTGAAAATTCCGGTTTGGATTGACTCAACGAACTATGCACATGAGCAAGGTGCAGGTTTTCTAACCGCTAACTTGCGGATAGAGCTTCCGATTAAAAGGGGTTGTATCACATGGTGTTGGGCTAGTGTGTCGTCAACGCACTTTTTGAAGGCGCCAGTGTAAGGTCCGAGATACTTGAAATAATAAAAAATTTGTTGGTAACCATATCGACTGTGGTGCGTTGCAAGTTTGAGCTAATGTTCTCTCTAGTCAATATTGTGCCTGAATATATACAGGTCGCGACAGGCCTGATCGCGGTTCGTCATGGCACCATGATACCATGGCACGACTTGATCGTGGACGCCGCTATTCCCAACTGTACAATGCATGGGCCTGTAGTATGAGTTGGTAAAGGTGAAGAATCTTCCAATGATTTTGTTGAGGGTACATTGTGTACCTTCATGCGCACCAACATCTTGGTTGCGACAGGGACACCTGGCTTAGGTGGCATATTCTGTATAAAGCTTCAGCTGTTGCCTAAAGCTAGATGTCTCAAACTTTCTGAACACCCTTCTTATGAACCAAGATGCTGACGGGCTCTTCTCAAAAGCTCCTTGGCCTGTTTCAAGCAACCAAGTTGAACTTGCATAATTACTCCTAGATCGTTTTCCATATTTAGCATGTTGCAACTGCTGTTCTCTCAGTCGATACTCATGAGTACGCTGGTAGTGTATGTTCAAAAATGTCCATTTCGCGGAGTTAAACAAAAGGCAGTTATCGGATAGCCACGTAGGCTCTGTCAGCTTCTGCAGTGCTGCGTAAACATCCACTGTCTTTATGTCATGCCAGATTTTGACCATATTCACAAATAGTAAACAGTTCGAGTTAAGTACCCTGACCCGATCGGTTATGAAGACTGAGGATAGACGTGGTCGCAGTACCGATCCTTAGGGTACCGCACACTGGACTTCAATTGGGTTGGAAATAGCGCTGCGGACTCTCACACACAGGTGACGTTGAATGAATAAGTTGTTTATCCAACATAAGCAGCTTGTACAGCCATTAGCAGCCAGAAAAGCCTCGAACAACCGCGTTTTCTTTGGGGACTCCCCAGCAGCTACTAACATGTTTGAACCAATGGAAGGGAAGTCACGAACTTGGGGGCCAAAGCTGTTCCGTGCACAGCAATAACGTACATGCCACTGCAGTTAGTAAGTTAACGTAACGAGCTACCAATGTCTCCCTCGGTCCAGGGCTGTACGTTGCTGATTCTCAGTCGAACGATCGGGAATTGCAGTATCGATGGGCTCGGAGTATGCGGCCTATCCATGTGTCCCGATAGAACAAGATGGCAGTCCGACCTTCTGCTGGATGAATTAGACTTATGAATGGGTACAGCCGCCGTGAGGTACAAAGACGTGATTTTATGATGCTGTGTTTCACAGATAAACACTCACTTGATGTGTTTGATGTACCTTCTGTGCTCGCCTCACGTTGGAACAGTTGCGACCTGAAGTACTTACATTAAGTGAATAAACTTTTAGTGTTTAGATAGGACAGGTAGTATTGATCCAGCGAGATCGCAAGGTTCATTGGCAGATGTTTCACCAGTGAGTGGTTGACTTGTGCAGCAGTCTATATGGATGTGAGCAATGGCTACTACCAAAGGAAGAATCTACCATTTGGGTTAGACTTCCGCATATCACCGAAAACCAATCCCAGAAGAGCAAACTGTAATTAACCCTCCTCAAACGAGTATTCCTAGAAACCTTACCGAATGCTGATGTTGCAACCACATTGCAACCACTTTGCTTATCGAGTTGTTCTTCCTATGGACAATGGCTCACTAACAATGAACAATGAACCATGATTTATAACGGATAAAAAAGCTGGTGCTTGACATGTCCCGTAGGGTGTATGGCGTGACAAAAAGAAGATAGCGAAGGGATACTGAAGTCGTCAGTTCAGGCGCTTACAGCTGTAACTGCACTGTCGTATAAAGGGAGTTTGAAATGAGAATGTACGCACACAAAGCAATAAGAGGAGTGATTATTGTTCACATCGTAGGTGAGAAAAATAAAAATATAGCAATGACAACGCTTACTCGTGTGCAACTATCTTGGGTCGACAGGATACAGAAATCCAGTTTTTATAGTAGTAGCGTTTATCAAATTTTGTGCAAGGCGTTCGGAATGACTCATTCTCGAGTAGGGTTATGGCACTATCCCCTGTCTGTTGTGCATTAGTGCCAGCATCTGGTGGTCATGAGCTATAGCACGTAGTGTAAATATGATAGGGTATCGTCAAGGCGTTTTATGAAAAGGGATAGGGTGGGTGCATTAATTACATGTTCCGGGAGGGCGTTCCAAGGCTGTGCCACTCGAAGGGAAAAATAGTTTTGCCGACATTCCAGGCGGCTGTACTGCGTGACTAACTTAAACTGGTGACCTCTTAGCGAGGTGTTTTGACTGAGTATTAGAAGGGAATGGCATGGGTGCTTGGGGTTTCTCAGGATCTGGTACACCATTATGAGCTCGCCCCTTAGACGCCGATAACGTCCACTGTATATTTTGAGGGTCTTCAGCCTGAGTGGGTAGGGGAAGCTGGTCGAACCTCTGACACCCTTCGTTGCCCTACGTTGTGCAGTATCGAGCGCGGTATGATGCTTGAGCCAGGGTTGCCAAGCTTGAATAGCGTATTCCGCGTGCGGCCTAACGTAGGCGCTAAGCATTTTTGGAGAAACTGAAGTGTCAAACTTCCCGAAGGCTCTGCGAAGAAGGCCGAGGTACTGGTTTGCTTTCTTAGCTGCCTTTTCAGTCTGCCTCAACCAACCGAGGTCGGAAAGAATTTAATAGGATGCACCTACTATCTTCATCTTCTTTCCTGCTATACCACTGAACAATGAACAGTGATTTACCACGGGATGAAAGCAAGTGCTTGACAAGTCCCATAGGATGGTTCGAGTGAATATGATGAAATCAAAATATATCTGGGTTACCTACCGAACGTCTGCCGAGATTAATACTTTGATAATTAACATCAGTGTAAAATTCAAAAAAATTATCGAACGTAAACGTCCAGAAATACACTGGGGTGCAGTGATCGTTGATGTAAGAAGTGAGAAAAGTAAAATATGGTCGCTCACTTATGTCCGTTTGATACATACATCCTGTTGAAAAGCATGCTTGGCGTAATCCACAGTAGAGGAGTTTAGGTAACAAAGTGCTGGGAGTTAAGAGCAACATCTAATGGTCTTTTGAACACATCCAAGATAGAGGAGGATACAAGTGAGTTTGGGAGTGTGTTCCAGGGTTGGCAAATCCGAAGGGTAAAGTAATTACGTTGACACTCTTCAATTTTAAGCAGTTACCCATGAGCTGCGTGTTGTGACTATGTTCCAGCAAATGGCGGCATACGTGCTTGGGGTCACTCAGTATCTGATACGCTAATATGAGATCGACGCGCAGCCTTCGATAACGTCCACTGAAAATTCCCAGCAACTTCAGCCTTCTGTGGTAAGAGTGATAGCGCAGACCCTGCACCTTCTTTGTTGCTCTTCGTTGTGATACCTCTAAAGCCTTTAGGTCGCGCTTCAACCAAGGTTGCCAAGCTTGAATAGCGTATTCAACATGCGGACGCACGTAGGAATTGTGCATCATTGGGAAGATTGATGGGTCAAATCTCCCGAATGCCCGTCACAACATGCCAACGTGCTTGTTGTCTCTTTCGCAGCTACCTCAGCCTGTTTTGAACAGTTGAGGTCGCTCTGTACGAGCACTCCAAGGTCAATTTCCTGGGAGCTGGTCTGCAATCCGTTTGTCCCAAGCAAATAGGTGCAGTTATGTCTATGGCATAATTGTACAACGCGACATTTGTCTACGTTGAACGGTAGGGCGTTTTGAACTGACCAGTTTGACACTGTGTTAAGATCGTGCTGGAGCTGTTCATGGTCCTCCGGTCCTCTGATCCTTCGCCATATCTTGATATCATCAGCGAAAAATAGGAAATCGGAAGCAATTGAGCTGGCCAAATTGTCAATGAACACCAAGAATAGACGAGGTCCAAGCACGGAGCCTTGTGGTACACCACACACCACATCAACTGCATCGAACAATGAACCTCGGACTCTCACCGCTAGCCATTGTTCGTGTAGAAAATTGCCAAACCAACTCAGGGTTGGGTCGCCAATGCCGTAATTTCGAAGCTTCTGAAGCAGAATGCGATGGTCTGAGCGGTCAAAGGCGTTTGAAAATCCAGGTAGATGACATCGACTCCTACTTCATCATCAACAGCTTCAGTCCAGCTATTACGTGCAATTAATAGGTTAGTGTTACGCGAATGCTTTTGACGAAAGCCATGCTGCTCGGGGGCTATTAAATTGTGGCTTTCCAGGTATTACAACAGCGCGTCTGCGATGATTGATTCCATCAATTTGGATAGTACAGGAAATAGTGGTATTGGACGGTTGTTGGCAGGATCATTGCGGCTACCTCCTTTATGGATAGGAGTGTTGACACGTTGCTTCCATACTGGTGGAATACGGTTCTATTCTATACATCACTGATAGAATACAGTCAGTGGTTCTGCTAGATCACTAGCTGCCGTCTGCAGAGCCTTTGGTCGGATGTTGTCGAGTTCTGGAGAACTGTGTAGATGTAAGGACAATTCTTCTTCAACTTAGCTACCGCAGTGAAGTTGATGTTGTCTAAACCAGATGGTGGAGTATTAGAAATGAGGAGAATGTTTGGGCACGTCACCTTCTGGAAAGTTTGGGAGTAATGAGGCCGTAGGAGATCAGCTGCTTCCATTACTGATTGCGTGCACCCGTCAGCCGTGACTAGTGCTGGACCCTTGCCCTCTTCACCTTTCGAAGGCCGTTAACGTGTCTATACAGAAGCTTGCGGTTGGTACAGCATAGCTTCATTAAATCCTGCTAAGGCGTGACCTTGTATTCGCGGATCAGTTTCACACAGAAGTTACGATGTGTCACGTATGCAGTCCAGGTTTCCGCATTCGAACAATCCGGGTGATCTCGCCATGCCAAATCCCTCCGGGACATACATTTACGTGTTCTGCTCCTCAGAAATGATTTATGCTTGTTTTTGGGTTGGAAGGACTTCTGTTCTGATGCGCGTCCCCCCAGTGTACTAAACGTCCTTGTAAATGTTTCCCAGGCAACAGCTGGAGGGCATTCAGTTAAAAAAAGTAAAAGATGTATCCTTAACAAGATTGGACAACACAGTGTAGTGCGTGACAGTATGCCCTTTATCATCCTCCTTTTCAGGGTACTCGGCATAGCATATATAGTCAAAGAGTAGAGTAACATGATCACTACGACCCAGGGGTGTGCTTGTAACTATCCCGTCAACCACTAGTTCTTCGTTAGTGAGCACAAGATCCAGTATCGACGGCTTGTTAGCAGTTCGAAATCTGGTGGGAGAGGTTACGTGGTTGTACAGAGGGTGGCTAGCAATAAGCTCTTGCAAGGAGGTTTTAAACTGCGTACCGTCGGTTGCCAACGTTTCTATGTCGTGCACGTTAAAGTCTCCAGCGATAAGAATGTGGGTGTAGGACTTGTTCAAAGCAAACTGGAAAAAGTGATTCAGTTTAGAGTCCATTTCCAACGTTGAGTTTGGTGGGCGATAAATCACGGCTAGTAGAAATGTATCCTTGTTTCGCAACCATGGGCGGCACCAAAGTGAATCGGGAGCTCGGATTTCCGGGTGACCGATAACTTCACATTGGAGGTTTGTATTAAAGAATCACACCGCCACTCCTTCCGGTTCTATCGGTCCGAAACAGCGACATATCCGATAAATTGATCTCAGAATCGGTTATCTCAGGGTTTAACCATGTCTCTGTAATCATGACGAGTTCCCGCGGTTGTGAGGCCTGGAGATCTCTAAGTTCGGCCAACTTGCTTAGAAGGCCTTGGGCGTTTGTGTACACGCAATATAGGGCTTTTGTGGTCAGGATTGCGTTGACGGATGTCAACTTTGTGTTAGTTTTTAAGCCGACCGTTAGGAGGCCGGCCATTAATCTTTTTTGGTTTATGTATTGCAGTTATGTTGCATGGCATTATTAAGCTTTCCTGAACAGACGTTTCACTTGTGCTGTGCTCTGTCCTGTTGTGTGCCTTGGGTGCTGTTATTGTACGGGCGCGGATCTCAGTTCACACGGCAATGCCCCGGAAGCAGCAGGAGATCGGGACTAACGCGGAGACTGGGAACGGGAATCGTCAACCCAGCTCGTGGCCTACGATGCAAGCCGGGAATGGGTCGTCAACGACAAACGATACCGCGGCCACGCCGAGAAGAACAAGAGGCGACATGAAAGGGAGCCCGATTTTCCCAAGAGATATGCCTTTACCTACGGCCCCAGGAATCGGCCCGACCAGAGCAACACAGCTCCGAGCAAGCAAGTCGAGAGCTTTGGTAGGAATCCAGTCTGGATAGGCTGCGACGCAAGGGAGCAGAAATGTGGGCGGAAAACAGCACATTCAATGTCCACGTCGGATCAGCCTAATGGCGCTTAGTGGACACCACTTCACCCGGCGGAACGTGGTGGGTCGTAAGTGGGAAACGCGGCTATATTTGTGTGTGTGCGTGGGACATGTGTGTGAACCTCGCAGCGTGCAATAAACAGCTTTCTCCCCTACCGTGTCGTTCTCGCTACATTATGTCCGTCTCTCCGCAGGACTGTGCAAATAAAGCATTTGTAGCGTTTGCAAGTTCCATCGAATTACTTCCGACGTTTGGCCGTTCGCCTGCTGCATTTAACCGGATCTCTGTTGACAACCTAGCTCGAGACTTTAAACAGCTATCCAACAGAACTTGCGTCATTCCCTCGGAGTGTAGTATTACTTTAATTAGCCTTGTACCGCCCGCTTGTAGTTAGGTGATGACGGAACTTTTGTCAAGGATTTGACAATAACGTTGTTAACAGAGAGTGCTTCGCGGAGGTAGCAGCACTGCTCTCGGTCATGTGTTTGTGCATCGTGATCAGAAGATTGCAGAAGCTCGAGAATACCATGAACAATAGTGGGTTTTTGCTGTCTCTATTAGGAATGCCGCGCTGGTCAACTGCTTTTTTTGGGCAATCTTTCAAAGGTAGATCAGGTAATATGCGCACTCCGCTCGGTGAGTTGCAAAGACGAAGTGCTGAGAGCAGGACAGCCTCTGTCGCATCTGCTGAGTTTAGTGTTACTCGAAGAATTCGAGGTTCACCAGAGTGCCCTGAGGTCGGGTGACTCGTTACGCGTTGCAGCATTGCAGGCTTAACCCGAATACCAATCGCCTAGTCGATGGAACTCCACTGGTTGCGATTGTCTTGCAACTTGCCTTTGATTGTTCCAGATTTGGATTCGGGAACGTCGGTGCACACGAGAGTTAACGCAGCGTGGTTTTGTCTGGCGAGTGTTGGCTTTATAGTTTTGACCGGCAATTTGGGTTGGTTAGAAGGCACCACTGGAGTTGACGGTGAAAGCTGCTTTGCGCCACGCGTGCTCGGTACTGAAAATGGATCTATGTGTGTAGCTCCCGGTGTGTTTGTCGACGCATTCGATGCGTACGTTACCTGCTTGTTATCTGCACCGGATTGTCTTCGGCTCTGAGCTGTCGGTGTCATGGCTGAATCTTCAAGTGAAGCGTCTATGGTTGGAGAAGTGGAAGCAGGCATGTTTGAGGCTTGTCCACTTATGAGAGTGAGGTGATCCAGTGGATTTAGAGTCACGGACGCTGCAGTGCGGTTGGAGCGTCAAGCTCTCTTCTTTGGCTTAGATTCGGAGCTTACTTTGGCTAGTTGAGGTATTAGCATGGCCATATTTACCTCCGTGGGACGGATCTTAGTATTTACAAAATGCGCGATTATCTCAGTCATCTATCGCACTATTTCATGAGCCAAGGTAAACAGTTGACAATTGGAATGACTTGATATGTTGGGCAAAAGCAAATTGTGTCAGCAACTTTGTTTGTCTTTATCACTTCGTGCATCGATTTACCTACACATTGCGGACAGTACAATCTAATGCAGCTAGCACAGGTAACACTGATCTCAAGGACTTCATGCAATTGTCTGCGCAACATAGGCGACGTTGAGCCATTAGAATGCTAGTCCTCCTCCTATTGTTTACAGCAAGGCTTCTCAAAGCGCTCACCTTTGAGTGTTGTTTGCGCCAGTGGTGACACGAATAGGCCAGAACATGCACACGAATTGAGAGTTGTTCAATCGCACCCAGGTCTGACTGTAGAGGCAGATGAAGGTCTAACGCGCAGACTGTCGGGTTTAGCGATCAATCGACGCGCAGTTGGATACACACACACACGCACACACACACACACACACACACACACACACACACACACACAAAGCGGCAGCGTGTGTTAATCGGCCTGCCTTAAGCGACGATGCAGGTGGAGCGCTGATAAGCGTCCCTAGAGCTGCTCAGTTGATGAGCGGAGCAAAAAGGCTCTAACTTTGTTATGCTGCAACTTGCAGGGATGGTTGCCGCGTAGTTTGGGAGCCCTCAGCTTCTTCTTCCGAATGAGACCAAAATCTTTGCCGGAAAACCGGTTTGATGTAGTTACACAAGTGGAATTCGGCAAAGATCCAAGGAGTTGGGAAGCACTGGTCCGAACGATCGCACGCACAATACTGTGCGGGGAACTTGTGGCAAACACGGAGCCAAACGCGGGATGCGAAGCCCGGGAATCCAACCCGGATCGACTGCTTGGAAGGCAGCCATGATAACCATTACACCAGGTTCGCACGTAACCAAAACACCAGCTTCGAATGGTCAACCCACTCGTAAGTCGCGTTGCCCTGCTGGTAGAGAAATGACAAAGTAACGGCAATCGTGCAGTGCAACGCGGATATAGCGGTCGCAACGGAACCAACTGGCCGCACTCGATTCCCGTTGCCTAATCGTATGCTCAAACTTGCAACAGAATAGCCAAAACCCGTGTGTAGTTTACAGCGTACATCCAGAAACACGAAACACGATAACTAGCAACTAGGCCGGTAACGAACGACTGCCAATACCGACGACTCCAGTTTTGCAGATCTTGATCTTTCCGAGTGGTGTGTATGTGTCACGTGGTACTATATTGCATTCTGGTTTACCCAACAATACCGAAGTTTGACATCATATGCACCTATCGACACTGCATGCAGACGCAAGGTAAAGTTAGCGGGCATGCCTACAACTACTCCAAAGAGTGTTAGAAGTGACACAAATACCAATACGCCTCCGATAAGACCGCCACCCCGCTATCAGAAAAAGCAGGTACTCGCTTATCCAAAGTAGGAACGCTAGGAAGATGCAGAACTCGATGAAGATAATATGTTTCAACTTGCTTTAGTCAAAGGTAAACGTAATCAAAGACAAACTACGGGCGACCTGAAACACTGGAAATCCATATGCCAAGTAATGAGAATCCAAGCCAAATACGCTAATTTGTTACGCGTCGTCCGTCCCCCAAACTCGGTTCACTATGGCGGGCCAAGGCTACTTCAGGTGACATTACAGCCTGATGACGAAGCAGAGACCGCCCTCCTGTCAGTCACCGTATTTGTGATTCGTCATGCGGTGTTTTAATATTTCCTGGCGTTGCTTTGAGTGAACGTCAGCAAAGGAAGCAAAACCCATGAGAACACTGCAAGTAAACGGTGGAATGATCTATCTTTTTCAATGGTGTCCCCGAAATTCAGTCATCAGACGAGTCGCGGGTCCAAGCTAGAGACTTGGAAGAGTGGTGCCATATTGTAGAGGGGCCGCTTCCAAGAATGCCTCGGGGGAGCTCTTCGGAGCTAGCTGAGAGCGGATCGAGAAGGACGGCTAGCGACGAGCCTGGGCCCGGAACTACGGAGCGGAAATATGTGGACAGCGCAATAAATCAGACAAATACGCCGCTAGCGCAGCCCACAGGACCGAGGCCGAGCCGATTGACACAGCCCAGAACAAGCAAGTCGAGAGCTCTCGAACGACTCCTGGCCGATCCAAATCGGGTACAGAGAAGTGGAGATCGAGGCGAAAACAGGAAGGCCGGTCTTCCAAGTCAGAGCTCCCGAGGCGAAAGGACTGGCTCGTCTCTAACATCCGTACCTGTGTTGCGTTGTGGGACGGAAATCTAGTCGATATTCGATGGCGCGCGTGAGACCCATGTGTGCCCATTTTCGGTGTGCAATAAACGTCTACCCCCCTGTCGTGTCGTTTTCGCTACAATATCCGCAAAGCCCTCTCTCTCCACAATGTGATTGCCAACTCAAAGCCAAGGTTGCTTAAGTCATCCAACTATAAAGGAAGGGGTCCAAGAAGGCGGAAAGTCCTACTCTACTCCAAACAAATGGTTAAAGTGGTAATCGGTTACGTACAAAACAAATATCAGTGATAACTCCGAAGGCGGTTGAAGCCAGGCCACTATTGGCTGAAGAAGCAACAAACCAGCGAGAAGTTATCGCTATCGCCGCTGTCTGCATTTGTGAATCGGAGCACAGTGCAACTCCCCAGCCGTCCGAAGAAGAAGGAACAGATAATCCGCCGCAATTCGCTTCCGAAGGATTACCTAGTGGGTGCTCCATGCAAAAGATCGAAACGGCCCTTATAGGTAGACAAGGGATACACCAAAAAACGCTTATCAACCGAACCAACAAGTGTCAGTGTAAATACATGGAAAACATTACAATGTTCAGATACGCTTCTGATATCCGTTGTTCTCAGTTATTTGTATACACGTAGGGTGTTTACTTTTCTTCTTTACTCTGGTACTTTCTTATTCTTAGTAGCATTAGTATTGTACAGCTTGTTTTAACTAATTCGATCAATACATTCTCTTTCGAATCTCCTTCTGCGTTGTCGCTTCGGTGTGCTGCGTGTGTCGTCGTGGTTGCTCTGCGCGGTAAATTTCGCTCAATATATATATATATATATATATATATATATATATATATTTGCAAAAGTCTGCTAACAGACATAATGCCATCAGAAACCATGGGATTCAAACGAAGGTACAGAAGCAGTAAAATAAAACACAACACAACGCTCAAGGGCTAAGAACTATCGCACTGCTCGCACTACGCTATACACCGGATCTTACTATTAGACTGGGAAATCGTTCACAGTCGGAAGCTTACCGTGGGTGAGTTACTGATTTTGCCTAAGCCGACTGAGTTCTGATTAAGACTAGTTTTGTAGTGATACCTCGTTCGCTACGTGCATAAGCGTAAGACCTCCTCAGTAAATTGGCGTGGCTTCGACCTCGTCAATACTCTATGTGTCGGCATATTATCATGGTAATCGAGGTAAGCTGAACGATGTGATAACAGATTCCGAGATCGCCATACCTGGTATATCACTGTTGCACAATGACCGACCCACAAAGGGAGGAGGTACAATTCTTTACTAGCGTTCCGACCTACTCATCGACCGCGTAAACGACCCTGGGGATTTAAATTATTGACGCCTTATGGCGCTGCCTACACCTAAGATAGGGCGATAGATGCTTACTGGCCACAGTAT
The DNA here is from genome assembly GCA_944474145.2 of Dicrocoelium dendriticum. Classification (NCBI taxonomy): domain Eukaryota; kingdom Metazoa; phylum Platyhelminthes; class Trematoda; order Plagiorchiida; family Dicrocoeliidae; genus Dicrocoelium; species Dicrocoelium dendriticum. Next base: position 14,955,728 of record OX104069.1, read on the forward strand.
ACCACCCACCAATGTCCACTGTAGAAATGGGTCTGACCTTAGTCACTGCTATAAGAAAGCTTACTTACACGATCTTACAGCCCCGTTCTCGTAGTAGTGGACTTCAATCTGCTCTGTCTAGGAACCTCAATCACGCTCGGTGAGCAATTCAAGGCGGAACTGTGAAGTGTTCGTCCGTCGCCTCAATGAACGCTTGATTCCCAATCAAACCCGAAGTCGCTGGCCCCCCACAGGACAGAGAGAAGACCGGATCGGACGAGCATAGCGACAGGAATGAATTGGTAAATCACACCGTTCATTATAAAGGTAAAATGGAAAGTTCGTGAATAGTATTTAAAGCGACCGTGGAAAGCTCTGGAAAGGTTAACTTACAACCAACAAAGGAACTTCGACCTAGCGTTCATTGACACCTTCTCTCGGTTGGCTTTCTGTTCGCCCCAAGCAGGGCGGATGAGTTTGGATCGCCAGCCGCGGCGATGGGGTCCTGGCTTGTTCGACTCGCGTATTTCTTCCTAACAAACTGCAAAACTTTATCGTATTTTGGTAACTCCTTTTGGTCGCTGAGTACCTGGTTTAATAACCCGTCATTCTTGGATGCCAAAAGGGATTGACAACGAGTATTCCCATAAATGTATTTTTGGAGCTCCCAGACGTTGTACACGAGGTAGTCTAGAGTTAGCCGGCGATTCAAAAGGAATGTTGATCGATGTATGAAGTGTTTGAAAGAATAGTCGATACAGCTGGTGATATTATCAGCTGACCGGAAGATTATGTAATAAAATGTGAAAGGTACACGACATACCTCCCCACCAGTGCGCTAGTCGCACGATGTACTAGCGACCAGGAGTAAAAAACCCGGTGGGAATAGCCGGTAAAAACTGACGTCTACCTGGTACAGTGTCGCATGAAACACCCGAGGCTGAGGTATGGGAGGCATGCAGGCTTATATTCTGTGTGTAAGGTACAATGAAAGATTTGGGAGCAGTGCAGGATGGTAAATGCACGGATGTTAGATTTGTCTAGACTGGATAATCCGCTTCTTCCTCATGCGAGATGTTCAGTTGCATTCTGGCGGAATCTAGAGAAAAACAGACAGGAGGAGACTGGCAGCAAGAGGTCCCAGCAAGTGATCAGCATAACAGGATGATATTGTCAAGATGTGTGATACACTAAGCGGTCTGGAAAATGGACTCGCCTTCCTGACCGTGTCTGCCGCGTATTAATATCTCCTTGTGGCTTAGCTTTAGATGTTACAAGCTGCGGGTCATCTTCAACGAGCTATGGTGTCTGCTGCGTACACGGTATCGAGTAAGAATCAGTAGATTGTTGTTTACAAGGTTTTTCGATGTACGCTGGTTTAAGACGATCTACGGAAACCGCATCGACTTTACCATTCTTGTTGATCATATGATGTTTTTTTCGGTTCTAGCGATCACTTCGAATGGTCCTTCGTACGGTGGTTGTAATGGCTTGCGGATTGCATCATTTCGTACCCACACGTGTGAACAAGTTTCGAGATCTTTCGGTATGTAACACTTATTGGTGTGTGCGCGTGTGGGGATAAAGTGCAGTTTACGCATAGATGAACGTAGCCGATGGACAAAGTTTGAGGGACCTATAGCGTCGATGTCGGTCGGTTGAACGAGATCAGCCCAGAGCTTTAACGTGGTACCATATACCAGCTCCGCGGTGGAGCAACCTAAATCAGCTTTAGGTGTCGTTCGAAGACCTAATAAAACCAGCGGTAAGGTTTCTGTCCAACGGGTAGTATCGGAACATGCCATCAAAGCTGTTTTGAGATGACGATGGAAACGTTCGACTAACCCGTTCGATGATGGGTGATACGCAGTTGTTATCTTATCTTATCCGCCAATTCGCCGCTGTACAACCTTAGGCATTTCAAGACAGGAAACAAACCGGCCATCTTGGACCCCGTTTTCACCAACGAGGAACTCATGATCGACGTAATAACAACCGGCACTCATTTGGGCCGCTACGATCATGCGACACTAGTGTTCTATTAGATGTGCTACGTGGAGTAGCCTAGAGAGTATGCCGAGGAATGTCCCGTTTTGAGCACCTATGATGACCTGCCTGACCTCATTGGTGCAGCAAGCTAGTCTTTCATAGACGAGGTGGCCTGCGGAGAATTCGTCAACAGATTCAACAAGCTTGTAGCAAGCACATCTGAAACCAAAATCCATCGACCTAAAAAGGGGAAGTCATTCGTAAGGAGCAGGACACCTAAATGCATGGCCTTAAGGGACTTGGCATCGTTCAACTCTCCGAGCGACGCACCTGGGATGTCTAGACGACACCGCGTGAACAACGATCGTGTTCGACACCTTGTTTACGGTAATGGAATAGGAAATGAACTGCTCAGCACCGTCATTTCACGCACCAGGCTCCGATGGCTGGGCCACGTGTTGCACATGCCAACCAACCGACTGCCTCGACGTGCGTTGTTTGCTCACCGGGGATGTGGATGGAAGAAGAGGAGGGGTGGCCAAGCGATGAATGATCCAGAGGAATGAAGGCCCTCACTTTGGAGCTGAACTCGGTTGGAGCGTCACAGCTCCCTGGTTGGGTTCCAAAAGACGGTGAACACGTTTGGCTGGGTACACTTGCTGACACGGCAAGGAGCCGACCTCAGTGGCGTTTCTGCTGTGTGTTTCTTTGTCCCTCCCTATGCCTTCTAGCCTTCCCTCCAACTATGATCTCATTTCGTAGCGTAAAACATAATAATTTTTCTTTTTGCCTTGTAGCTGGCTGGTAGCTTACCGGAACAATGCCTATCCGTTGCTGGTAGCTCAGCTGGTATGCAACTTTTGTATTTATTTTCCTTTTTCCTTTATGTATTACGGCCAAGTAGCTTAGGTGTTTCCCACATCTAGCTGACATGTATAATAATAATAATACTAATAATAATAAGTTTTGGAAAGACAGAAGGGTCAAGTTTCCCAAAAGCTCTGCGAAGAAGGCCGAGGTATTGGTTTGCTTTCTTAGATGCTTCTTCAGTCTGCCTCAAACAACCGAGGTCATCTTGAACTAGCACGCCGAGATTGCACTTGTGAGAAGCCCACTGTAGAATTTGTGGTCCTAGGCGGTACTTGTGCATACTCTTGTGCCGTACACTGAGAACTTTGCACCTGGTGACGTTGAAATGCAGCATGTTCTCGATGGAGCATGTGTACGCTTTGTTCAGGTCATCCTGTAACACGGTGTGATCCTCCGCTGCAGCTATAGTGCGCCATACCTTTAGCTCATCATCAAATAACAAACAGTTAGAAGATAGCACAGTCGCGAGATTATTTATGAAAACCAGGAACAGGCGGGGTCCGAGTACCGAGCCCTGAGGTACGCCGCACTGAACTTTGATGGATTCCGACAGGTTGCTTCTAACCCTCACATTCAGGTGACGTTGCACGAGAAATTCTCCTATCCAACCCAGAACGGGATCGTCGATTCCATATTTCTGGAGTTTGTGGAGTAGAATGTGATGGAATAGACGGTCGAATTCCTTCGAGAAATCCAGGTAGGCCTAGTCGACTCCTACAACAAGCGTCCACAGATTTCGTCCAGCTTGCACGAGCAATCAACAGATTAGTGGTACAGGACCGATTATGACGAAATCCGTGCTGCTCCGGAATGAGAATTTTGTTGCTCTCCAGGTACCCCATCAAAGCCTCAGCTACAATGGACTCCATAACCTTGGAGACCACACGAAGTAGTGTTATCGGGCGATAATTTGTTGGTTCAGCACGGCTGCCACTTTTGTAGATTGACGTGATGATTCTGTGCTTCCATATCATGGGCACGTGCATCTCGTTCAGACATCGTTGAAAGGAAATTGCTAGTGGCACCGCCAAACTCATGGCAGCAACTTTCAATGCCTTCGGGCAAATGCCGTCCGCACGCGGGGAGCTGAACTCGCGCACAGTCATCAGCGTCTTCAGTACAGTTGCGGAGGTAAACGATCTGTGATTAAAACCTGATGACGGATTTATCTGCGTAGGCAGGATGTATGACGATTGCACGCTTTGGAAGGTACGGCAAACTGTTGTCCGAGAATGTTGGCCGCCACTTGTGCCCTTTGGGCTAACCCGCTTACAGTGTGCAGAGCAGGAATACCGCTCTTAACACAGCGCAAAAGTATTTGGTTTGGTTGCAGATGTGCTTGCCATTAGCTTGTTAAATATTTTGACTATTTATCCGCAGGCCACCTCAAGGGTCAAGTTAGCTAAGAACGACCAGCTTGTTGTATCGATGAGATCAGACAGGTCAGCAAGGTTGGTCAGGACATAATATTCCTCGGCTTGCTCTTTAAGATAATCCGCGTAGCAAATGTAACGAAACACTAGCGTCACATGATTGCTGCAGCACAGAGAACTATCGGTTGTCACTCACTCGACCATCACTTCTTCATTAGTGAATATTCGGTCCAATATGTATAGCCTGTTAGTTCCCCTGAATCTGGTGGGGCTTAGTGACGTGGCTATAAAGCGGGAAGACTGAAACCAGATCTTGCAGGTCTGCTTTGCATTGCTCTCCTGGTGTGGTCTGGAATTCTAGAGCATGTAAGTTGAAGTCACCGATGACCAAAATGTAACTGTACTTCCTGTTTATCACTTGCCCCAACGCAGCCATCAAGTTGCAATGCAGCTCGGGAGTAGACGATGGTGAACGGTAAACAACATCCAATAGGCCAACATCGTTCCAGCTCAGCCGGAAATTACACCAAATGGAGCAAGGTAGTTCGGTATCCGAATCGTTTATGGGCTCGCATTGCAGGTTTTTACGAAAGTAGTGAGCTACCCCACCACCCATGCTGGCTCGATCATTCCGGACAAAAGATATACCTGTTAGCGCGATTTCGGCATACGTTATCTCACACCGCAACCACTTTTCAGTGACAGCAATTAGGTCCCAAGCTGCTGACGCGTGTCAAAGTCGTAATTCAGCTAATTTGCTGAGTAGTCCTTGGGCATTTTTGTACTTGCATGAGAGCTTCACGGAGACCAAAAGTGTGTTAGTTTGGATGATGAAGCAAGTGAGTTTACGCAGACCAATAAAGGGTCGACGACTACCCGTTTTTTGAATGGGTTGCAAACTCTCTAGACGAGTTTTTTAAATAGTAAAGCGGCTGATGCTGCGGGTCTCGATGTTTGCTTGTGCTCTGCTGTGTCCCTCCGGATATTATGGCTACTGTTGTAACCCTCCCCGAGTCGGGTACAGCCGTTGGCGTTTTCATTGTGCGTTGTGCCTCCACTGAATTGGCATTAGATGGTGTTGGTATTCCCGCTGCCTTAAGACGAATTTCTTTTAGCACTCTGCAACGGAATTAAGTCCAGTGCTCTAGAAGTGTTCGTGCCGTTAATTCTGATTCCAACACAATTTTTAACAGATTGGGTCCACACCCTTATGGTTTGATGATATGGGGATCCTTGTCCACGACATTTTCGAGAGAAAAAGCCTCCCAGAGGTAGTGCCATTTCTCGCGGTCGCGCATCTGTGCGTCGTCGGAAGAGGAAGCTGTAAGCTCAGGAACACCGTGAGCAATCACTGTTTTCTTGATTTTGCTGTACCTCTCTCTGTTAATGGGATCCACTGAACGTTCTTTCCACGGAATTTAAGGTAGTATGCGCCCTCCACTTGAGTCGTTGTGGAGACGATTCGCAGACAGCAGAAGGACCGCTGTCTCGTCCGCCGAAGTTGATGTCACCCGAAGTAACCGGGGTTCATGCACTGAAAAGCGTTTGGGTGACGCGAGATTCTTTTTAATGTCGTGGGATTAGCATGGACGCAGATCGACGTACAGATGGAACCCCCCTGATTTCGATCGTCTGTCAACCTAGCCTTAATTGTACCTGATTTGGATTCTGGGACCTTTGTGCACACAAGGTTTAAGGCAGCATGGTTGCGCTTGGTGGCTACTGGTTTTAGATTTGGAGGCTTAATTGCCCGTGTGTTTGGTAATTCGTGAACAACGCTGATGGAGCGATCCTTGCTGCGACAGTTTAATTTTCTCTAGTCCGGGCAAAAAGGTTAACGGTGCTCTTTCCGGCGTTTGCTTTTCGGTAACCGCTGCGTACGTTGCCGGGTTGTCCACTATTGCTGGTTGACTGTAGCTTACAGTCTCGAGTGTAGCGAACATACTACTAGGTGCAGCACACAGTACAGAAGTAAAGGCAGGCGCGCCGCAGGCTATGTTTTTACTTTAGGAGAGAGAGAGAATGGAGTTGGTACTCCTGGAGGCTGAGTCGTTGGGGTTAGGTTGGGACGCCTGGCTCTCTTCTTCTGCCTGACCAGGGAATTCGGGGGGTTATTTTCACTTAAAAGTGCCGGTCCGTTTCCTCCCATGGGTGTAACCCTGGCGCTCACCATTTGCTCGACGGCTTCTGTTAATCTTGCACGTCTCTTCAGTAGCACAGCTAGACAGCTAACAAATGGGATAGAATCGCATACTTGGCAGAACCAAATCGCCTCTGTCATGTTAGTGTACCGTTTTGATTTTGTCGGTCCCGTCCCAAGGCAGGTAGTGTGATAGGATTACAAACACACGATACACACCAGACCATATGTTACCACTAGCACATGATTCGCATTTGCTCTGCATGCGAGACATGTTAGCAGTAGGCTTGCTGTTTTTAGGTCGCGCGCGTGTTACTTCAGCTTCCCGCGTCAAGGTAAGCGTGATTCGGAGTGGCGCACTGGCTGTCACCAGTGTGTCCTTTTACGCACACGCTGAAGTCTTGGTCGCTTGATCGATCCATCTTAGGTCCGGTTGGATTGGGACCCAGTAAATGCAACCACACAGCGGTGAACACAGATCACGAGATCACAGATTCCTTCATGGATGCGTTGAGAAATGCCGGATTGGAGTAAGCTTAGGCTTTTCCGACTGCCTCGAGAGTTCTGCATCGAATGGTGATACGCAGCAGCGTAATGAGCATAAAGTGAATGAGTTATCCACTTGTGCTCAAGCGCGGATGCCAATCAAATCGGTTAGTGATGGTTAAAACGTTGGTGGTATAAGAAATTTCCACGTGGGATAGATCATTGTGTAGCGCTGGTAAATCCGGTTCGAATGAGCTTACGAGGACTACGCTGCGAGAAGCTACAGAGACATTAGAGTGGGTTATTCCAAACGATCCGAGAGCAAGCACCTCAGGCGTGTGGTCTGTAGCCAATGCCCACATTATTTAGTATGCTCCGGCCCATTATTAGTCTCATTCGCCCGGGGATAAATTTAGTATCTAATTCATTTGTGATTAAGAAAATGGAGTTAATGAAACGGGGTTTATCAGCCAAAGAACTCAGCGCAAGTAATATATTTAAAGTATCAACGGTCGTCCTACATGTAGGGAAGAAAGCGCTTGATGCAGCTGGCAGACACTTTCTCCAGAGGCTCGGCCGTAATAACGCGACAATCGTCAAAAATCTTTTCTTTGAGTTGCTCCAGTGAATCCAAGCTGTTTCTGTTAACCCTTCCTTGCAAAAACCCCCAGAAAAATTTCTAACGGGTTCACATTTGGTGAGCGTGCGGGCCAATCCATTGGGCTTTCGCGATTGACCCAACGATGATCAAATTGCTCGCTGAGGTATTTACGAACACTTGGACCGTAATCTGCTGATGCACCATCCGGTTGCTAGAAAATGGTATGCTGAATATTGAATACTGTATTATAGAGCAAGTAGAAATGGATTCTGTACAACTCCTTCGAAATATGGTGAAAAACGTTATAAAAATTGTCAACCGTGAATATCATCGTCGTTCTCATGTAATATTTAAAATATTCGACTTACGAGATTTCAGGATTCACAAATGGGATATGTCATCGTAAGTGCGCAGTCGTTCTCTGAATCGAATAGTGGCAAAATACAAATCCAACAACGTTTTGAACTGTTGCACAGGTGTTGCCTCAATCACATGTTCAGGCAAACTGTTCCAAAGGTTTATCACTCTCCGTTCGAACCACAGTGGGTGGGAAACACCTTTCACATCTGGCACGACAAGTTTGTATCTGTGTCCGCATGTGCTGCATGGTCCTCGTAATTGCAGCATTGGCCTTAGCTTTGGGAAGTCACCGAGACGCAGAATAGGGTAGATTATAATGAGGTCGACTCGCACCCGACGGTAGGACAAGGTGTAGAGTCCTAGTTTCTCGCACCGGTCTTCATACCCGAAGGCATGTAAACTCGGGATGAGCCTGGTAGCAACGTGTTGGACCTCGGGTAATCGGAAAGTAGGCGGACAAACCGTACTCTAGCATTGTTCTAATGATGGAAGAGAAGAGGCAAATGGCAGCCTCTTCAGTCCATGTACCGAAGCTACATTTGAGCGCCCAAAGCATGCGCAGTCCGTTACGATATAGCATGTTCATGTTGTCCACGGACTTCAAATCGTAGCTTGAGACTACACCTAGGTCCTTCACGGAGGGTGCGGGATATAGCGGTTGGCTGTCGAGAGTGTAGGTTCGGCCGTCAGCACCCTTCCCCAGGCTTAACTACAGAGTTGGCTGGGTTGATCGGGAGAAGAACTTCTGCAGACAATGTGGATAGGCGGTTGAGGTCTTGCTGTGCTAGGCCACAGTCATCGGGGGCGTCAATTTCTCTCCAAATCTTCATATCGTCCGCAAACAAAGCACACGGCGACCGGAGAAGCTGAGGTAGATCGTTGATGTAGATAAGGAACAGAGTGGGTCCCAGCACAGTGCCTTGAGGCACACCACTTGTAGAGGGGTACCAGTCAGTTAGATAGTCGTCGACCTGTACCCTCCACTTTCTTCCAACAAGAAACTCGCGGCTCCACCGGTGCAGTGAGCCACCGACACCACACATCCTGAGTTTGTGAAGGAGAACCTCATGACTGACCTTGTCGAACGCTTTACTGAAATCGATAAATATCAAGTCGACGGACTTCCCCTTGTTTATTGCCTTCAACCACTCATGCCTCGTCACAAGCAGGTTCGTAAGGCATGAGCGGCCTTGCATAAAACCGTACTGTGCGGGCGTCAGGACCTCCTTTGACGGTAGCACACACTGTGTGAATATATTGCGACACACAGTCCCAAACTGGACTACCATTTAACTTGAAGTGCAACTTGGTCATTTCAGTCACTGAGACCACATTGGAGACAGATAACTAACTGCTCTCCAGAAAAATAATTCACTCCTGACTTTCAGACTGCACCACCGCGTCCCATCTGTCTCGACCGGATCGCAAGAACATGGAGCTTTAAACAAGTCCCTTTTGCGGCGCCAGCATTCGGGTAGAAACAAGGTTTTTGCACGAATACTGGCTAGCAAAAAATGCAAATGATGCTTGCAAAAACGCATGGAAAGTATTTGACGTGGTGGTGACCTAATCGCTGTGTCGTCCTTCTCAACCAGGTCTCGGGAGAAGTTCCTGCTACCTACATGGCAGAATAACAGAATCACCACGTCCAGCAAACAAGGTCCCAGACGTGCTGCACACGCTAATTCCAGGTAGGCAATTCCCACCCAGTCAACGGTTTACAAAAATTAGAGACTAGCACAGCAGGGTTATTCAACAATGAAATACCAGACGGTCTTGGCCCCTAACAATGCAATCCAAGATCAACCCATCCATGTTTAAACCTCTCGTGGATAGACACCTGGAGCCGGGAGCTGAGCACGAATCGTGGGAGCTGATGGCTAACGAGTTGGTCCCCACTGCGCTCTACGGACGACGCATGGCACATAGGTTCGCATGTCATTGTTTGGAGTGAGTAAGGTGTCAGGTGCCAAGCACCACATCAAGGGTTCCAATCTCAGCTCAGGCTGTCTTCAACTGAAGGATTCAAACAGAGGCCGATCCGAACGTAGAATGCAGTATTGCGGGACAGATGTATGGAGACTCAATTCAAACCTAATTAGTGGTTCAGTTTAGGGCTACCGGTCGCAATCAACATTTGGTTGGCGACAACCGCATCCGGATTTGCCTGTCACTTTGGCCTCCATAGGACAGTCACAGGACGCCTGCGTCTACAGAGGGACCATGGGTGGCTTGCACTGCACCACTCACAGCTCCAACCACACATCCCATCTCCAGTGGAAACCCGAAGGAACAAGACCGGGAAGCATGTGGATGCGAGCAACGTTTTATCAACGGAGCCGGCCCACACTGCTTCACAGGCAAACACAAGCACGCTGTATTCGGGGCATCAAGCGGACACAAGTCGGTGGCTGGACCGTAATCCCCTCCACACTGGATGGAACAATTTCGAGCCTAGCACGGCCAACTGGTCCGTGTACCCCGTCCCCTTCAGCAACGATTCAGTCTGCAGGAGGCAGTAATCCTGGTGGAGGGTGTTAGATAGGTGGGTACCTTATCAACATGCACATCTGGCGCAGCCACACCGGGGATGTCAAACAACAGCCCATCACTTGAAATGATAAAATCAATTAAGCGTTATCGAATAAAGCATAGGAATAAACCGACTTAACTCTTCACTAAATGAGCCTTTGAAATAAGTTGGTTACCAACAAATCTGTGATAAGTTCAAGATGTCCGAGAAAGTTGTCTTTTAAAAATGTTTCAAACAGGAAAAGTTAATGAATCTAAAAACAATCTGTTTAAGCGCCGTGTGTAAGCAATAAGAAGCGGATCCAGACAGACATCTAAATGATTAAGCAAAGTAGACATTAACAAAATATAGCAAGCCAATCACATAAGCACGCCGTCAGTAAACAGAATGCAGCGTACCTACAAACCTTGTGCCAGTTCTGCATACGTTCTCAACAGCACCTGTCATCTTTTTGAAGCAGGTCCTGAGTGGCCTAGTTCCTGGATCACTAGGCCTGCCTGACTGATGCACTTGCGACCGCATGTGCTACAGCACCCCACGCGCTCGACGTAGATGGAATAAAACCCGCTCTTGCCGCTTCCTCTCCGCATGCATGAGGGATTTCTGTTGCACCTCAGCAAATGCCTCGTGATCAGATCGCAGCATTCACGCCGATCAACCGCCTGCGATTCCCATGACCTGCAATCAACATTAGAACGTGAGGGGCTCAATTTGATCATGTATTGGTAACGAAGCTTCGGTTTCCCCACATGCCGTTTCCCCACACTCAGCTAACCATATAAAAGCTGCTACGGTATCCCGCGTCAAGTCCATACGCCACACATGACCGAGCCACCTCAAGCGTCGCAGAAAACGTATTCAGTCCACTGCACCCATTCCGCTTTGGCGCAACACTTCCGTGTCCGCAACTCTGTCGCCCCAGCCGATGCGCAGAATCCGTCACAAACACTGTTAATGGAAACGCTCGAGATTTCACACGCCCCGCCGGTACATCGTCCACGTTTCACTGCCGTATAGAAGAACGGACAGCGCCATGCATTTGTACACTATCAGCTTCGAGCCGACTGTAAGCGGGTGGTTATTCCAACCTCGTTACTCTAGCTTCCCGCATGCCGTCACTGCTTTCCACATGCGGATACGAAGCTCACGGTGTAGCTACTGATCAGTCGACATCACACTCCCAAGGTAGCAGATACGGGAGGTGTTTCGCAATACATCAGCACCAAGGCTGATTCGCGGCACCGTTGCAGACTGCACATCCGGTGAAGTCCAAAAGAGACAGAGAGTTTTGCTTGTGTTGATGGTGAGCCCAAATTTTGCCGCTGTCGAAGCCAGAGCACTAGTCATGTGCTGTAACTCATCCGCGCTGTGTGCAAACAACGCACAGTCGTCAGCAAACAGCAACATATGGATAGTTGTCTCACACACTAGGGTTCTCGCACCGAAACGACGGATGTTCAGCAACCCACCATCAATACGGTGCTCCACACGAACATCGTAAACACAAGGGGCATCTAAAGCACAGGACAACATTGTATGAAGATATATATTAAACAGAGCAGGAGCTAAGACACAGCCTTGCTTCACACCAGAGACAATTGCAAAGTCATCCGAGGTCTCTCCACTCAGCTGCACCCTCGCTCGCATACATTTGTGCTGACATTTAATTAAACTTACAAACTTACGCGGGCAACCAAACTTACCCAACACCAGCCACAATGCCTCGCGGTTCACCGTATCAAATGCCTTGGTGAAATCAACAAAAAGCGAGTACAACGGCTGGTGTCGTTTTCTGCACTTCTCCTGCAACTGACGAGTCGCAAACACCATATCTATGGTGCTGCGACCCGAAGGGAATCCACATTACTCTTCCGTCTCGTTCGATCCCACAACACAGGATATTACAATATCTAACACACACCCATGGTAAATGTATCAAAACCCAAAGACAACGAGTCAGACTAGAACAGAGTACACTAAAACCGATCATACGCCAAGGAGCTGCGAATAGCCAGTTCAGGTCAGACAGCATCATCGGATACTGGGGGCACCAGTTGATGCCAGGTGCCTGGATTTCACTGTTACATTCGATGGTATAACTTATGGCAGTCTGCTTCTAGGGCTACAGAGTTAAGGAATGGTTGTTGCTCTCATCAGATTATTCTGTAGCTACCTGTTATGCCCATCAACGTTGCGCTGTGTCGCTTTGATTGTCTGTTTTGAACACGGCCACTCCTTTTGGCTGAGCAAGAAGACGAGGCCTCGGTTACCTGCTTAACTACGGCAAACTACCGTGCAGACGACTATTATTTATGTTTCTAGTGACCTTTGTTAATATTTTCTTTCCTCTATTTTTATGTGTCAATAATAGTATTAGATTGTTCTAGAACACTCGTTTGATATATAAATGCGATTATTTCACCGTAGTTCTAGAAAATTGTTGGATTGTTGTCTATATATGGTTGCTGATGCATTCCTTAGGTGGTGTTGCTCATAACGCTATCTTCAACATTATCTGTGTGTCTGAGTTCAATCGATACACCGTATAAAGTGTATTACAAGGTCCAGTGCTCCGGCAATCGAGGTCAAAAGAGTAAACACTTTAGGTTTCAAAAGGTCGGCTGGTAATCGCGAAACGATTTTAGCTATCGAGAATGACTTTGACATAGTCACAAATGGCGAATCCGGAGAATATTTCTGTCTGACTAGATAAGGAGCAGCTTTGAGCTTGAGTAGATTATAGAACATTTACTACTACTGGCTCAGGATTCAGATAACGCGGCGAACTTTAAATGCAGGTGATCCTGCCCTGTTTGTACAGGTTGAAACTGCAGCTCCCCACGGAAGTGTTTCAACACACGCTTCTTTTATGCACGAAAAACACGAAGTTTATTTTCAACGGTAGGCATCTCGACAGATAGACGGTGATGCTGTGGGCAGTCTACTAAGCCCTTTGTTGGCGGATGTGTTCATGGGCATGATGGAAGAGAAGCTAGATGATATCATAAAATCGACGACTTTATACAAGCGTTATGTGGATGATTTACTGCTTATCCTGCATTCCGACAAGGATACCGTGCATGCGACAGAGACACTTAACGGTATGCATTCGAACCTTACAGTGACGTAACATGAACGCGTGTGACAGGGAATGTCTTCCATAATTAGACATATTGATCACACGGCGATTGGATGGTTCGATCAGAAGGACAGTTAACCGGAAAGCAACATGAACGGGTCAGCATTTGCATTACAAGAGTTTCTCCCCCAGTAGGACAAATAAACTCGCTCGTCCGGACACTGTTTTATCGAGTCCCTCGTGATTTAGACCCCGAACACACAAGAAGCAGAGAAAGATTAGCTATTAGAGACGAAACAATTAAACTGTTACTCGATCCACTTTATAAAAGGTATTAGCAACAGAGCGAATCGAGATCGCATACCAACAGTTCAAAAGAAGCTGATCATTATCGAAATGATATTCAAAGGTGGTCCTATTGTTGCAAGAACAAAACTCAAATAAAGCATAATATTTATTGCAAGCAACAAGGGTTGATCAAGCTGCTACGCACGCGAGCATATATCGGACATGTTTCCGTCCCACGACGTAATATACATGGGGAATCACTACATGTCACATTCGTGCGTCGTTTTTCGACAACTTTGTGGGGGGGGGGGAAGGTTGTCTGACTACCTGACCCCCTACCTTCGCTACAGTAACTAGCATTCTGACCATCATCATCATCATCATCACAGAGGGTAGCTAAAGGTGTACAACACCTAAGCTACTGTGCTGAAATACATAAAAGAAAAAATAAAAATAAATGCAACCGAAGCATGCCAGCTGAGCCATCAGTAACGGATGGGTATGATTCCAGAAAGCTACCAGCAGCAAAAAAATTTATTCTGCAAGTTACATTATGCTAACAAAATGTGGTCGTGGCTGGTGTGTAAAGCTAAGACGGATGGGAAAGGACAAAGAAATTCACAGCACAAGCGTCACTGAAGTCTACTCCTAGCCATGTCGACAAGTGCATGCAACCAAACGTGTTCTTCGTCCTTTTGTCCCCAAACAGGAAGTCGAGAGGCTCTAACCGAAGCCACTATCGAAGTAAAGGCCATCATTACTCTCGACTAAGTCATCGCTTAGCCACCTCTTCTCTTCATTCATCCACACCCCCGGAGCGCACATAACGCCCGCCGCGAGAGTCGGTGGGATGGAATGCGCAACACGTCGCGCAGCCATCGGTGCCTAGTGCGTGAACTAATGGTGCTGGGCGGTTCACTTCTTTCTCCTGCGCCATAAACAAGGCGTCAGCAACGCTGGTTGCCCACACGGTGGTCTCACCAGATGCGAACCAAACTGCGAAGGCACCTGTGTGCGAAAGTAGCTCGCCTCCTTATGTCTGCTGATCTAATGGGTCAGGTTTCACAACAATAAACGTGAATTAAACATACGGCTGCATTGTATACGCTATCATTCAGAGAGAGATGTCACGCTGGTGTCTTGAGCTTTCGTTATGGGGTTCATGATCTTAAATTCGATCCCAAGGGCGCTAATACAACTTCCCAGGTAGTTGAATTTTTGAACGACTTCTAGCTAATCCTTAACAAGGGTCAGCGCAAGTGGTGACGTCTGCTCCTCTTGGAGGAAATCTTTGCATTTCGTGGGTGTAAAGCGAAGCTCGAAGTGACTGACAACCAGTGCTAATCCTTCCAGTGCTGTTCGGCACGTTTGTGAGCCCTAACAGATGAGGGCAATATCGTTTGCATACTCCAAGTCAAGAAGTCGTTCTCCTGGGAGCAGCACCACAGCTTCTAAGTCGTGTCCTGTGAACGCGATCTTCCGCATTCTGACCAGCCTGAAATTGTCATAAAGCTCTTGATGTACTGGATCGCAATTACTCTACTCAGCTTTGGCTTACTCCTGGATGCACCGAATGTATTGGCCTTTCGATGAATAGTTTCTATATTCTCCTTGGCTCAGGCAAGCTATGGTTCGTCGCTCACAATTCGCCCTCCGCTCCTTCAACAAAGCTTGCGTTGTGACGTTCGATCTCACTCATGATGCCTGTACTTGTTTCTGTTCTCGCTCGTTCTATTGGTTTCCCAGTCTTCCGCGTGATCGTTAACATCCGCGCCACTACACCTGTAATGACCTGCAGATTCCCCCGTATGACTACGTAAATTATGTAAAATCCGCTAGAATTATAGTGTTCTTATGTGTTACGGAAATAGGCGGATGGCTTGTTCGAATTTTGCTCCCGCTTGTTTGAGACACGTACGCAACGCGAGCATCTAATTTGCGTCCGAAGAAAGGAGACCTGCAAACTGGGCGCTCCTCCTCGCAATCACATGTCCACATATTACTCAGCAACTTCTCCTCCAGTGCCCTATTTTTAGATTTATCTACTTTAGCCGTCATCCAATAAATCCATTCCAGCTTATTTTCCTTTTCTCTTCCGTGAGCTCTCGATTAGCCGTTTAAACACCAAAAAGATATCTCGCGCACCATCGACGAGCTAACAATAGTGACCCCACAAAATTTGGTGAATTTGATACTATTTCCCGCAAAATTGCATAAAATGTCCAAAATTGTGCAAGGAAGGAGCAAAATTTTGCAAACAAAGTCCAAAATGTAGCAAAGCCCTGTGTGATTCGCCAGCCGCTCAGAGCCAATCCCCTGACCTAAAGTGTGTTCTCATTGGCTGGATGCCAAGGTTCGATGCGTTAGCCTAGAGAGGTGAGCGCACTGCCCGTTGACTGGGTGAGACTTGTGAATGAACCTTAGAGGCATGCAATTTGACGGTGCAACGGGCTTGTATACGCCCCCCTCATGTTCGAAACGATGGATCACAATTGCTCTGAGCGCAATAAACAGCTGAAACATAAGCGCACAACCGAAACCATGTCTATGCTACTAACATCGTCGGTATGCCTTCTCGCGTTCGCCAGAGTATCTCATCAGACATTCGTGACCGCGTTTTGGGCGCTTTCGTTAACGGTGATGACTGGCAGCTGGTGACAACTGTGAACTAAGTCAAATATCAAACAGCCTACTCCTGGATCCGTCCTTCTCTTGATCAGGAGCCGAGTACTACGTAGGCGCGCGGTCGTAAACGGATTTTGTCGGAGGAAGACGTATATGACATCCTGGATGGGATCGCAAGGGACTCAACTCTTACGCTACGGGAAATGAGCGCATGAGGAGGAGCAAAAATGGACAAGGACATTTCGAAGTCAACAATCACATGGCGCCTGGATAGTCGATTGATAACTATGAAGAACATCTATCAGGTTCCCGAGGGAATGAACAATGAGCGAACCAAAGGGATACGCAGGGAATTCGTTCAGCAGTTTCTCCAGCTTGAGAGCGATGGCAAGTTCTTTATTTGGATTGACGAAGCGAACTTCAACGTTTGCTGCAAACGTACTCGTGGTCAGGCGGCCAGAGGAGTGAGGACCTGTATTTTATCAGTGCACTCACGATGGAAGGGAAAGTGTCGATGACCACCCGGAGAGGCCCATTCACAGGTCTCGTATCTCCCGAATGGCTGCGAAGCTATTTAGACAATCTGAAACGGGAGATGGAGCTCCGGCAGGTTGTCGTGGTATGCGATAATGCACCATGTCACACAGGACTGGAAGAACTGTCGTCAGTAAATGGATACGATGAAGTAACCATACTGAGATTGAGCCCATACTCTCCGTTCCTCAATCCGATCGAGAATGTTTGGCAGGTGGAGAAGGCCAGAGTGAAGAATGAGATGAGAGTGCACTACGAGGAACTTCTGGCCGGGGATCCTCAGAAAATCATGACGCAGATGGAATGGAGGATGTAGTTCCTTGAACGCATTGCCAGAGCAGCCATCAAGGATATCAGCGTCGTGAGATGTCGTAATGCTATTCGACATATGGATGTACATTTTCCTAATGGTCTAGAAAAAATGACATGTTTTGATCACGTTGCTGGCCTATTTTTTGCGTGTCTGGTTGTATAGCACGTCACTGACGTGTGAGTATTCACAGTTTTTCAAAATATGTTTGCATATACGTAAGTTTGTGTGTTCGTACGGGGGTTGGAGCGATATCTGATGTCTAGCGCAAGCGAGTGACACGGGACCGGCTTCCAGTGAGCCATGCCCGAGTGATATGTTCAACTTAGGGTACTTTTCGTGCTGGTATTCTCTACGCCGTACTCTTTCATGATCAGCCTGAGATAATGTAGATACAGTTTGGAAAGCTCATTGTAGAACGAAGTGAACTTGCTGGGTGAAGCAACCGTCAGATATATTACAGTATGGGATATCAGTGTGGATAGTTGAATAGTACTGAATAGGAAATTACTGCGCACGTCATGTCAGCCTTTTCCAAGAGTGAGAGGAACTGATAGATGCGAGTTCGCAAACAGGTCCATTGCCAGACAAGATGTCGTCATTGAAGGTGAACGAATGAATCGCGTGTCTAATGGAAACCGTCTCTGCGCGATGTTTGTCTGCTGTATTTGAGTGCACTGGCGCGTTAATTCGTTACCCGATTGGAAGTTGGTCTGTCAAGTTCGGAACCCACATCAGCCGGTTCAGAAGCTGTACTTTAGATGTAAATGCGACCATTACTACAGCAAGCGCAACTGAATTTGCGTGCCAGAAAGGCCCGAATAGTTGTCCAGTATGACTTGGATACTGTCTTAGTTGTTCGGATGACCCCTCGCTTGACCCAATAGCGTGCGTAAACAAATGGGGGTGTAGTTGGCGTGGATACAGTGGCGTAGCAATTACTTTCGCTGTCCGTGGCGGACGTACAATTGCTGCCGCTCTCGTACTTGTGAAGCTCAAAATTGAAATTGCCATTAAATATTTCGTTTCACATAACAAAAATCGCAGATTTAACTTCTTGGAAGATACTGGGAACCGATCGAGTAGTCATGAGTTCAGAGAGGTTTGGAAAGAATCCGTTGGTAGAGCAGTTTGGTAACGTTTCGCCTTTAACCTAAAGGCTTCGTTAGACCAGGTGAATTAGTGTGTAATTGCTGTGGGATTTAATAGCGAACAGGGGTGATAACCGCGTTACCCGAGTCTTGAGACATGAGTCATTACAGGAACAGTTCGGGTGGTCACCTCAGGTGGTTCGATCACAGTGGGAATAGTCCAGGTGTTCCTTCGTGCGTCATGACATTGACGGATAAGCCCATAGTGTTGACAATGGGAGTCGGTTTGTACTTTCCAATCTGATCCACGCATCGATGCTCGTCAAGTTGGTCGGCTTAAGACCGCCCGCCACGCATTAGGGATTTCTACCCCCTCCATTCTATTCACGCAGTCGTCAGATTTGGCAATTTCCACCGCCTCGGCAATCAACCGCTGTGGTTGATCGGATACCCTTCCTAATGACCTCTACGTTTTCGAGGTCTATCTGGTGACCCGTGTCTAATGCATGCACAGCTACGGCCGAGTCTCTTATTATTGCCTGATATTCAAACTCGTTTCTCGGTAGTCTTGCAATGCGTCTCCTATGCTCAGAAATTCTTGTGCGTAATTCTCTCGCTGTTTGGCCTATGTACACATGTACACAGTCCTTACATTTAATTTTATAAACACAGTTAGTCTTCCTATCCTCGGGAAGCGGGTCCTTCAGGTGTACCAGCGCCGAACGTAACGTTCGACCTCGGTGAAAGATCACCTTTATATTTTCCTTGTTTAATACCCACCGAATTGCTTCCGAAGTGCCTTCCTTGTACAGAATTCCGACCGTCCCTATCCACTCGGCTGGGGGTCTTGACTGCCGGTGTAGCACTTTATGTAACTGGCGTTTAACTAGCCGTCTTGGGTAACCACTTTCTAATAGTTTGCCCATTGCCACTTGCCGCCCAGCCTTTTTGTCCTCCTCCATTGTGCACAAGGTTTGTGCCCTGTAGAAAAGCGTGAGGCTATCCCAGCGTAAACCTGTTTCGGATGACCCGAGGTGTAGTGGAGTACGCTATCATTATCCGTTGGCTTGCGATATATTGTCGTCTTTAAATTTCTCCCATTCCTGTGAACCAGGCAGTCAAGAAACCGTATTGTGCCGCTACAAGATTCTAACTCAATAGTGAAATGTATTCTCTAATAAATGGAGTTTAAGTGATCAAGTAACTCGTCCTTCTTATCCCGTTTAACAAGTACAAAGGTGTCGTCTACATAACGCCACCAAACATTGGGTGAGTTAATGTTGTTTGTTAACGCTCTGTTCTCGAATTCTTCCATATACTTGTTCGCCAGTACCGGGGATATTGGCGAGCCCATGGCGAGACCTTGTTCCTGACTGTAAAGGCGAAACGTTACCAAACTACTACACCAAACCGATTGTTTCCAAAACGCTCTGAACAATCACAGATTTAACTTTAGTGTGCTGTCTTGAATGCAGCTATTTGATTGGTTAAAATACTCGTGTTCAAAATGTAAAGGCACATTTTTCGTGCACTACTTGAAGATGCTGGTATTCGAGCTGAATAAGCACTCATCGAACGCAACTGAACATTAATGGGCAAAAATCCGGCAGACTATGCTAGCAGCGGGTTTGTTTTAATGTGGCAAATCAAATCGCCAACCTAGACATTGGGTCACCAGGCAGTCTCAGGAACTTATAGATGCTTGCGAACGTGTTCCGGCTGATAGCGAACACAAGGAAACTCGCAAAGATTTCAGGCGAAACTGGTTGCTAACCTGAAAAGAGACCGGGAAACCTGGTGGCCAAGTGGTCTGCATGCCTGGCTTGCAATCATAAGGCCACTGGTTCGAATCTATTTTCCTGGCCTGCTTTGTCATCTTGGATGTCTTCTCGGTGCTCACCCAGTATCTGAAACCCCCGTCCGTTGAAAAAATTGACTGTCCCGTTGACTAACTGTCACACTGAGCCGATACCGTGGACAGGATGATCAAGTGTCATGATAACTGATCAGCGCTTGAATTCTGGTGACATTTGTCACAAACGTCATTGCCTGTCGTGCAAGTGCGAAATACTGCCAAGCGGTCGGATTGTGTACGGCACACATATCTCTCAACACGATTTGGGTGCACAGGAATCCTTTAGTTCAATATTTTACCGCTTATCATTCGACTTTGCGACTCTTTTGTATCATTGACCGGCTTCTACGACTACTGCCAGATCATTACTAAGCCATTCGGCCAACCAAGGAAGAATTTGGCTGTCAACCGACTGCGAATAATAGAGTACAAAATCGGTCTATATGATGCATAGCCGACTAGCACTACTGTTCCACAGAAGCTACGGCAGTGTTCCCGGGCGTGGTGGGTTTTCGCCTGACAAGCGTTCTCCCTATAAAAAGCCACAAATGTCCGCTTAACAACACTGCAACGTGGCGGATATGATTCGCCACGAAATAAAGTCACAGCTGAACATTTCACACTGACGCAGTCCTCAGCCTTCTACATCCAACCTGTGCAACTGATTTTACTATGAAGAATGCTTTGATGGAGCACAGATCATCCCGACTTCGTAATGGTCATTGGTTTCACCAAAACCTTGTTTAGGCTCCTGTGCTCACGGATCACTACATGGCGAAAGTACCCCCAACTTGTATCTTGACTGATTTTTGCGCGCCACAGCGCCATCATGGTCCTTGGTCTGATTATTACCTGACAATATGCTCACCCATATGGACTACATCTTTTCTTTTATACCTTTCATTAAAACGAAAAGTTTTAACATTGTATGTATATTTGGTCACGCCATTACAAGTGCGTCTCGTTTTCCCGAGAATATACCATTTATTTATTTATTTAAAAGATTCTGCGTTGTTAAACGTGGTACTGAGAGAACATCACATACAGACAATTGAAATTTTAAAGTCATTACTACAATCTATCTCAGCTCAGGAAATGTAGCTTGCGCAACCACAAATTGCTCACAATTAGGGTTTTTAAACCGCAGCCGTGCGAACATCAGAACGCTATAAACTACCCACTCTGAATATATCTTCGACGCACAAGGATACGTAAATAAAAATAATGCTGTTCACATTCACTATTTGGTGTATTCCCTAGCTCGCACCCTTGATTCTTGGGTTCGCTGTGAATATGTAGTTGCATTTACACCAATACCGACAATTGTCTACACTGCACACAGGACGCAGTGCCTCCATTAGCGTGGTGTGAAGTTTGCTCATTATTTCGGTTGCAACATTTGCCCGTAGTTTAACCCGGCCAGCGGTGAACAAGTTGACTGAGTGTTACTCTGGACAGGCTCAACATGGGGGGATTTCACTACCATAATCCAACCTGGAACGTTAATTCGATCAACATCATTATTGTGGTTACAACATTTGAACTCTGCTTAGCCCGACCAGTCACATCGCTCACATACCGTTGGCCTCCAAGACATTCCGGTTTGCAGCAGAGTAGTAGGGGGAGTTGAATGGTATAGGTAGAATTTCGTCACATCTAGGCTCACTCAGACAGCCGCCACAAGCCCGGAAAAGCACTGTACTCTTCTGCAATCAGTACACAGAACAAACTGCTTATAATGCCATAAGATAATTGGCGGCTTAAGTTTGTTAAGCTCGTCGCTTGGTGAGGGGGGCTACCCTGTCCTATGCACGGCAGTAACGTGTAAGTCAGTGGATAGTGAGCGGCGCTATATCACATCTAGTAACTTATTCACGATGGTCGTTGCCGTCCCCCGTAGCTCAGTGGTCTCAACCACGGACTGGCAACAGTCCAGTTGCGGTTTCGAGCCCTACCAAGGGTCCGATGGAATGCGCACTGCTGATGATTCCCGAAAGGATGAAACGCGCGTACAGTGCTTTTCCGGGCTTGTGGCGGCTGTCTGAGTGAGCCTAGATGTTACGAAATTCTACCTATAACATTCCGGTTTGTAATATGTGGCACCTACTGTGTGCGACGCTCATGTATGTCCCTCCACCCCGTCCGCTGACAAGTGCAATCATACAAATCGCAATGTGCAAGGCTGATTAGAGAGATTTTCAAGGGGAGGTTGGACTGAGTAAATCAAATTGGGTTGAAAATACGCAGCGTACTGGAGCCCGACACGAAGTAAAGTGAACGAGGTTGAGCCAGTCCAGAGTAAAGCTCAGTCAACTTGTTCACCGCTTGCCGGGTTAAACTACGGGCAAATGTTGCAACCGAAATAATGACCAAACTTCACACCACGCTAATGGAGGCACTGCGTCCTGTGTGCAGTGTAGACAATTGTCGGTATTGGTGTAAATGCAACAACATTTCCACAGTGAACCCAAGGATCAAGGGTGCGAGCTAGGGAATACACCAAATGGTGAATGTGAACAGCATTATTTTTATTTACGTATCCTTGTGCGTCGAAGATATATTCAGAGTGGGTAGTTTATAGCGTTCTGATGTTCGCACGGCTGCGGTTTGAAAACCCTAATTGTGAGCAATTTGTGGTTTCGCAAGCTACATTTCCTGAGCTGAGATAGATTGTAGTAATGACTTTAAAATTTCAATTGTCTGTATGTGATGTTCTCTCAGTACCACGTATAACAACGCAATCATTTCGATAAGCGTTATAAAAGTTGAACTAACGGATTCTTGCGCACCCAAATCGTGTTGAGAGATATGTGTGCCGTACACAATCCGACCGCTTGGCAGTATTTCGCACTTGCACGACAGGCAATGACGTTTGTGACAAATGTCACCAGAATTCAAGCGCTGATCAGTTATCATGACACTTGATCATCCTGTCCACGGTATCGGCTCAGTGTGACACTTAGTCAACGGGATAGCCAATTTTTTCAACGGACGGGGGTTTCAGATACTGGGTGAGCACCGAGAAGACATCCAAGATGACAAAGCAGGCCAGGAAAATAGATTCGAACCAGTGGCCTTATGATTGCAAGCCAGGCATGCAGACCACTTGGCCACCAGTTTTCCCGGTCTCTTTTCAGGTTAGCAACCAGTTTCGCCTGAAAGCTTTGCGAGTTTCCTTGTGTTCGCTATCAGCCGGAACACGTTCGCAAGCATCTATAAGTTCCTGAGACTGCCTGGTGACCCAATGTCCAAGTTGGCGATTTGATTTGCCACATTAAAACATACCCGCTGCTAGCAAAGTCTGCCGGATTTTTGCCCATTAATGTTCAGTTGCGTTCGATGAGTGCTTATTCAGCTCGAATACCAGCGTCTTCAAGTAGTGCAGGAAAAGTGTGCCTTTATATTTTGAACACGAGTATTTTAACAATTCAAATAGCTGCATTCAAGACAGCACACTAAAGTTATATCTGTGATTGTTCAGAGATTTTTTAAAACAATCGGTTTGGTATAGTATTTTGGTAACGTTTCGCCTTTACAGTCAGGAACAAGGTCTCGCCATGGGATCGCCAATATCCCCGGTACTGGCGAACAAGTATATGGAAGAATTCGAGAACAGAGCGTTAACAAACAACATTAACTCACCCAAAGTTTGGTGGTGTCATTTAGACGACACCTTTGTACTTGTTAAACGGGATAAGAAGGAGGAGTTACTTGATCACTTAAACTCCATTTATTAGAGAATACATTTCACTATTGAGTTAGAATCTTGTAGCGGCACAATACCGTTTCTTGACTGCCTGGTTCACAGGAATGGAGAAATTTAAAGACGACAATATATCGCAAGCCAACAGATACTGATGGCGTACTCCACTACGCCTCGGGTCATCCGAAACAGGTTTACGCTGGGATAGCCTCAGCGCTTTTCTACAGGGCACAAACCTTGTGCACAATGGAGAAGGACAAAAAGGCTGCGCGGCAAGTGGCAATGGGCAAACTATTAGAAAGTGGTTACCCAAGACGGCTAGTTAAACGCCAGTTACATAAAGTGCTACACCGGCAGTCAAGACCCCCAGCCGAGTGGATAGGGACGGTCGGAATTCCGTACAAGGAAGGCACTTCGGAAGCAATTCGGAGGGTATTAAACAAGGAAAATATAAGGGTGATCTTTCACCGAGGTCGAACGTTACGTTCGACGCTGGTACACCTGAAGGACCCGCTTCCCAAGGATAGGACGATTAACTGTGTTTATAAAATTAAATGTAATGACTGTGCACATGCGTACATAGGCCAAACAGCGAGAGAATTACGCACACAAATTTCTGAGCATAAGAGACGCATTGCAAGACTACCAAGAAACGAGTTTGAATATCAGGCAATAATAAGAGACTCGGCCGTAGCTGTGCATGCATTAGACACGGGTCACCAGATAGACCTCGAAAACCTAGAGGTCATTAGGAAGGGTATCCGATCAACCACAGCGGTTGATTGCCGAGGCGGTGGAAATTGCCAAATCTGACGACTGCGTGAATAGAATGGAGGGGGTAGAAATCCCTAATGCGTGGCGGGCGGTCTTAAGCCGACCAGCTTGACGAGCATCGATGCGTGGATCAGATTGGAAAGTACAAACCGACTCCCATTGTCAACACTATGGGCTTATCCGTCAATGTCATGACGCACAAAGGAACACCTGGACTATTCCCACTGTGATCAAACCACATGATGTGACATCACAAACTGTTATTGTAATGACATCATAGCTCAAGTCTCGGGTAATGCGGTTATCCTCCCTGTTCGCCATAAAATTCCACACAAATTGCATACTTATTCACCTGGTCTGACGAATCCTTTGTGTCGAGGGCGATACGCTACCAAACTGCTCTACCAACGGATTCTTTCCAAACCTCTCTGAACTAATGACTACTCGATCGGTTCCAAGTATCTTCCAATAATTTGTAGAGTATTTTATTCACAAAATCTATTTTAACTTCTAAGCTCTGAAGTTATACTTAGACCAACTACCGCTTCTCTTAGACGGATTACTGCACATCCATTTTCTTTCCTTGCGGCCTGTGAATTAATTCTTTCAAATGGTCAGTTTAATCCTATCAAATGTACATTTCTTGTATGGAATCTGATCAAGCTTTCATTAGACGGAAGCACCTAAATGTTTTAAATATTTCCTTTTCCTTATTTTCTGACACACTTTTGTCAAAACTTTCTTTTTTTCATAAGTTGTTTTAATGTCCCACTTGGCATGTGTTTTAAAACTGTCAAGCTTGATATTCAGGGCACTCCTGCACTCATAAAAGACGAACCATTCCATTCGGTCTAAGGAAGATTTTGATGAGATCACGGGAAAACTTGGTTAAAAAGGTATAATTGCACCGGTCCATAAATTCGCTTGGGTCATAGCAATCGTTACTCCGCTCAAACGTGATGGCAAGACTACCAGAAATTATGACAACTAAGGCGCTACACTGAACTAATGCCTGCTACACACGTGTTGCACTACTGCGGAGTCCGTGGATATTCTTCAATAGTTCAGCGGATCCAAGTGTCTTTCGAAGTTCCATTTCAAAACGCTTACTTGCAGGCTCCCCTTGATTAAAGTTTCAGGGCCCTCACCACCATTTGTACGCTAGTTGGGCTATTTCGTCAATTTTTTCGTCTTTTGGACTCATTGGGTCACCATCCGTTCTTAAAGATGTTATAAAATCTTCGCTCGATGGCGTGATGTCATTGTACATGCGCTTATGGAAATTGTTGTAACTCTGCTTTCCCTCTGCTCTCTGCCACGCCAAACTAGCCAGGGACAAAACAGCACACAGAAACCTACTAGACCAAAGTAGATTAGACATAGATCCCGTTTCATTTTGTAGGTCACAATTTATAGGCTCCTGTAGCAACCTGTTTCATGCTGACGGCCTGAGTTTATAAGCTTCACATGTGACTTAGCCCTGGTACCGCAAGTCAGGTAGCAACCCGTGTGATGATGATCAACAGATTTCATCAGCTTCCGGCGTAACTCAGCACGGCCACCGTAGGTCGGGTAGCAATCCGTGTCCCGACGATAGACGTAAAGAAACCGAGGCACGTTCGCCTGCTGCGCGGTCCCGTCACCACCCTTATCGAATTGACGCTCCTTGCATACTGTTCGAACTCAATGTTGCTCATAGCTTTTCGCCTTGGTGTCAAATAATAGCCATTGTGGTCATGTCAAATTTCACATTGCGGATCATCGGATGCCTGCAGAATCTGATGTGATCCACAGAACCGTTCAATTTCCTCTTCCAAATCAAAAGTGTCTAGCTGGATATCCCACGCTTAGGATGCGGGAACTGGGGAGGTTTGAATAAAATAATTAGAAGTTGTTGCGCTAAGCCGAGCTTGGGAATCTAACGGAACAACGACGGACTATGTTCCAGTGGCTTTGTACTCGGGGACTGGCTATAGGCGCTGCGGCCCAGTTCGCTACAAACTTAGGGGAAGTTACTGCTTGCCTAGGCTACCTTTGCTTCCATTTGACGGGTGTATGAGCCATTAACCCTTTCTCCTTATTTGCTGAATTGAAGACACCGTCTAGCGGTTCATCAGTAACAGAAGGCCCGCTCATCGGATTCGATAAGATCGTCAAGCAGCTCAAGGCAGAGAAGTCGCACTAACTAACGATTTTCCGCAGACCAGGTACGCGTCGGTTTTCAAGGGTAGCTTCGATCCCCGTCATTTTCCGGTTCAGGTCAGTCACCAAAGAAAGCAGGTTTTCCATACTTTCTAACCTAGAAACAATTGCCGGAAACCTAATGTCCAAAAGCGAACCGCAATGAGTTCTGTGTTTGCAACAATTGGGACAACTGAAATGCACGCTCCCACTATTCGTCCTGACAACATAACGCTCTATAAGCAAACCAGTGTATCTTTCGTGAAACCAGGGTAACCATATGCCACACAGCTTTCCATTAATACAGTTGGTCAATGGTTCTAAGCATCTTTATTTGCGCATCATGTCTAAGACTCTGCTGGTTGAGGACTGAAGGAAAAGTTAGGATAGACTCATTTAGTCGTCACCAGGGGAAATGTAGGCAAGATATCAAGTAAAAGTAAAATGCCAACTGGTTTTCAGAGGCTCTCTAGACACAAGACGTAATACTCAGTCGAATTGTACCAGAGGTAATTCGTTCATACGGATTTAGACTCACTAAAGAGGCAGATTGCAATCCACACGGTAAAACACTGGCCAATTGTGATGTAGAACCAACAGTAATCCGAGAAGAGAGCAGCGACACCAAGTGTGAAATTTCTCTAGGAGAAGCAACAAAAGAGCAGAAACTACGAAAGCGACTCTGGATCCGTGTGATTGGATCTAAGGTTAACAATATTTTGCGAATTCTAATATCGGTTGACGACTAAACCAATGGACGAAAACTTCTAGAGCGAAAAAGCAGGCGAGTTTGGATTTGTAGAATCTGTATGTTACTGAAAACAAGGTCTTTAAGGAATAAGTTTGCAAGCTGCAGAAAAGCAATCAACGAGAACCCGGCACATGGTGTTTTCCAAGTGTGTTGGTACTTCTGATCGCCATACAAAACTAAACATGTAAAAGATCGGTATAGGAGCTCGTATTTATGCGAATAGCCGAGTATATGATCGGTCTGTGAGATGCATTGCGAGTCAAGCGTTAGCATTTAAACGGATCGACGGCAGTGCTACAGGACGTGGTGCGCTTTCGTTTGGCAAGCGTTTTCTCTATATAATGCAACAAAAATCCCTTTATCAACACTGCAACATGGCGGATGCAAATCGCCACTGAATAAACTCACTTCCCAATACCACACACTGGCAAGTTAACCAGAGCCACATTTCACAACATTCCAATATTTTTCGGATATGTCACCTCTATACCTCCACCTCTATACTTTCCAACCTTTTACACGTCCTTGAACCGAGACGTCCGCCACTTTACTAAAAGTCCTGTTCATGACAAGTGCAGCCGCCATTTCAGTAGCTTGTGTATATTGTGCAATCAGCGCATTTTAAGCAAGGCAATGTGCCTGTTGCCTAACAATCGCTTGTAAAGAATTGATCAAGCCTGATTTAATCTTTTTTAAGCACTGGAGAATGAATTAGATAATTATTAAATTAAATTGGGCGCTTTTCTTTGCATCATATAGATATTGTCTAGAGATACAATAGCTTTCACAACGTTCACGATACTCTTCGATTCTGCGAGAGCAAAGTGAACATCTAAAACAACAATTTTGCATCATCATGTGTAAAAATAGTTGGCCGCGACGTCAGTTGTGGTATTCTAGGAAGTGACCGTAATTGAAATGGATTAGGCTCAAACCCATAGCTAGCAAGGACAGTGTGGTAACTACGCTTAGTTTGTGCACACAGAATGGGTAGTAAGTGAATTCGGATTTACGCTAAGCTCGTAGGAACAGAGAAACAGGAATGTCACGATTTTGTTCAAGAACAATCACCACAACCGCCGCAGTACAAATGATGTTCCGAGTTTCTGTGTTGAGTTAATTGACGCGCGGAAAGAACGAAAATCCTTAAACTCATGAGATTTGAACCACATTTTTTGACTGCTGATTAGCAGTGTGGATTCCGGTATTATTCAGCAAATTCATCATGAGCCGGACTATATCACAGTCAACTGTCGATCAGGCAGGTCCCCGGCTGTCACCCATGGCGAAGTGGCACTATCTGCTGCCATCCTGAAGTCATGGATGTGGAACCCGCAGGGGTCCGATGTAAGAAACACAACTGACGAGACCACGAAGGATGAAACGTCGGATTCTGGTGCTGATTGGGAGTGGCGCTGATGAATTTGCTAAACATTTTAATGAGTATTTAGATGGTTATTTTGGAAGTGTTAAGTTGAATCGATCGCTCGATATTCGCCGGCTATTTTTGGGGAAAGTAGGTTAACGCAGAGAACTATGATATTTTAAAGCTCGCATATCAGGAAGGTAATATCCGTTGAAAGAAATCATCATGCTTAGCTTATCGATCTGAGTAGCACGAGTCATACAAGTTAATTGGTTGCAATGACCGATGGAAGGCACTTGAAAACTAGTACGTCTGCTCGATCCGGTCTGCTAAATGGTGCGTTTCACTACTCTACGGTCACTATATTGAATGTGGTGCTATACACTAGCGCATGCGCAGAAGATTCTATTTGTTAATAATAGTTTAGATACATTGTGTTGTCTATAGTCGGCGCAGGTACATGCTGACTCAAATGACATGCCGTGACGCGGTCATGCATTGTGTTCGTCCCGTCTGAGGGTCTCAATCTATGTATGGTAGATTAAATTGGCGACCCATTATTTTGTGAAACCAGAGTAGTTCGGAACCATGGTTTACATTGTAAGAAGCTCTTTTACTCATTATTTATTCCGTATGGAGGTTTACACATTTTACTTATCAGAATAACTAGGTTTCACCCAGTGCTTCGAAACCAGATTCAGTTTTCCTTGTAACAAATAATGTGGTTGGTAGAGTGCTGTGGATTCCAAGATGTCCTGAAGCCCTCGTTAAAATACCGCCGTAGGATTTCACAACTATTTCTTCGTACATGTTCTACATGAACACCATATTTAAGAACGTACGGAAGGTATTATTTCCTTTCTTATAGTCTAGCATTTTCTGCATCCGAATAATTGGTTCCGTGTTTTCCAAATGCATGCAGTCACTACATTTTACTTACGCATCGGCTAGGACCGTTACTGATCATTTAAATTTGTATTCCAAACAAGTAACCTTTCATTAAAATACCACCCTTTGAGTAACGGCACTTCGCACTCGGAAATTGTACACACCACTCTGTCCGAGCGGATCAATTACTGTTAATTATGCCATCAGAAATACTCACAAATGCCAGTGGTACTTCCACCCACCCCATCCACTAGGCGTCGTGTTTCCAGTACCCATGAAAATAATTGCCTACGTTTTAGATTTCATGTCATTAGGCATGAATATTATGCTACTGAGTAACTGGCATCTGTAAATTAGATTAAAATTACCCCGACAGTGCCGGATACATTATGCGGAATTTCATAGAGAGCACACTGCGAAGCTAAATGGAACTAGTGAGCAGAATTCCACCAATAGCTGTTTGTGCACAATATGTGAACAGTCCTATTAATACGACCCTATCTTAACCAGACATAAAAGCTTATATACGCAGATGAATTTGCTGAGAATCACTGTAAGTGGCAAACGACCATTGTCAGTTAACTCAGACTAAACGTTTAACTTTATTTACCCATGATGTAACTAATAACTTCCATTAGAGAATCCATCCACTTTATGTATCTGTTCTTTCTGTTCACATCAGTTCATTGCTTTATGCTTCACGATGGCACTTTCCGTCCAGGAGAATACAAAAGAGGAGTGCAAGCAAAGATGCGTCGAAACACATCCGGGAAAACACGCCTCTGAACCCATGTTCGTATGGGAACCATACTGGTTGTGTATGTTGGCATGCTCGGTGTTCGCAGTGTGAGTACTACAGGCATATTTTAAAACTCATCCTTTCTAATAACACATTTTATTGTGCAATCAGCACGTATTCTGGATATTTATTGGGGGTTAATGATTTCGAGAAAACTAGTTACTTTATGTTACGTTAGATGTTAATGAAATGCAATACAACGATACCCACTGTATTTACCAATTCGTTCGTAACTGCGGTAGTAGTTACATTAGCAGAACAGATCGATCATTGGGTAAGCGCATTGGAGAGCATATCCCAAAACGGATTGCTCAAATATCGACACAACCAGCAGCTGAACGAGCAAAGGTATCTAAGCTGCCGGCATCATCGATCGCCAGACATCTACCCGAATCAGGCCATCAGGTTGACCCTAGGTCAACATTTACAGTTATTTATCGAAATGACAACTCCAAAGTATTGAGGTTTGCCGAGGTGGTGGCACGTAACCGGCATCACCCTATCCTTTGTTTACAACAAAATTAACATTTTCCCTGAAGCTTCCTTGGGGCTCATGGCCCTAAGATCAAGCTCGTTGATCTGATATTCTTGCGTCCACGTAATTTTCCTTTGTGACCAATTTCAAATCTACGATTTTCTGTCACGTGATTCATCTATTGTTGTTAGTTTGCGAGTGAGCAGGTAACACGAAATAATTCCATCTCGCAATACCAGTCTTCTCATTGTCTTATTAGAATGATAAAGGGAACTCAGTGCTTTAAACAACGACAAGGGTTTGACATTAGATGGTTTTTTTTAACACTTTCGCCATTGTGTTGTACTAATCACGGCTGTACGAATTTAATTAGTTTAGGATAGGTAGCACATAAGCTTATACTATAAAATACACGACTGCAAAAACAGCTAGTCCATTACATATTTATTAATAATAAAGTTAGTGTTAAACCCAAAGGCAAAAGTTTGATTACTGGCAGTGGAGTGTCTTCGGCCGAACTGAGGAGGCTGATCATAAGGAATTTATAGCAGATTCCACCATACAAGTCGCGAATGATTCGATACAACCCGCCAGTTCATTCACTCCATTTCTATTTGAGTACCGTATGTGTGAAAACCTTCGTGAATCATTCCGGATAGTCAACCGAGGGAGCGCCGCTCGCCTGCTGATTCGTCGCTAATCAGGTGGCTGGAACCCACTCTGTGTAAACACACCGATCTCATCGCCAGTCTCGCCTCGCCTGTTTGGCCACATTTTCCTAAGCAAAATTCTGGCTACCGTCAGATCAACTTTGACAATCATCTTCACTTGGAATGCCTCTTATGCAACACGCCCATTTCCGTAATTCCATCTAAACGGTTGAGGATAATACGCTGAATAGCGCAACTAATCTTATCCAATGAAAATGTGGTACCTTCTCATTATTTTGAAAGCAAATTAACCAAGAAATCAAAAATACATTAATGATTTGGAGTCAGCTGATCCTAAAATGTCTAAACTGCTGATCAAAATTTTCTTGCTCAGAGTATGCATCTGGAGGTTTACTCGTGAGTAGTGTTTTACTATACAAACGTGTGAAATGACATATGGAATGGTTGGCGGCATCCGGTTTCGGATTTGCCTGTCACTGTGCCCAGACACAGGACGCCTGCGCCTACAGAGGGACCATGGATGGCTTGCGCTGCACCACCCACAGCTCCATCCACACACCCCATATCCAGTGTAAACCCGAAGAAATAAGACCGGGAGGCATGCGGATGGGAACCACGTTTCATCAACGGAGCCGGCCCACACTCCTTCACAGGCAAACACAAGCACGCTGTATTTGGGAATCAAGTGCACACAAGGCGGTGGCTGGACCGTAGTCCGCTCCACACTGAGTGCATGGAACCACTCTTCGAGCCTAACACGGCCACAAGAACCGTGCACCCCGTCCCCTCCAGCAACGACCAACTGTCTCCTGGAGCCAGTATGGACGAGGTAGTGGGTAATAGACAAGTAGGCACCTTGTCAACATGCACATCAAGCGCAGCCACACCGGGGATATCAAACAACAGCCAATCACTTGGGAGAGAGAGAGAGACAAAGTAACTAGCTCAATTAATGCATAAGGAAACGGTGATATAAACCTTAATTAAATAGCATATGTAATAAGTTGTTTACAAACAAAGCTTAGCTAAGTGCACGAGGTCAGGAAAGTATAGTTCACGGAATGCCACGAACGCAAAAATGTTTTGGAAATCGAATACACTTGGCTTAGGCGAGGTGTGCAAGTTAATGGAATAGAGTACAGGGAGATATTTATATGAGAAAGAAAAGCATTAAGGTAAAAACTGTAAACCCACCACCTGAAATAAAGAGACTTAGCATGCAAGCACGCGGTTAGTAAATCGAATTCAGCGTGCCTAAAAACGCTGCGCCGGCTCGTCGTAATTCTCTGCAGGACCCGTCGTCGCTTCTGTAGTGGCCCCAATGGGCCTAGCTCATGGCCCACTAGATATTTATATGAGAAAGAAAGGCATTAGGACAGAACCGAAAACCCACCACCTGAAATAAAGAGACATAGCATGCAACCATGCGGTTAGTGAATCGAATTCAGCGTGCCTACACACGCTGCGCCGGTGCTGCCTACGTTCACTGCGGGACCCGTCGTCGCTTCGGCAGTGGTCCCGAGTGACCTCTCTCATGGCTCACTAGGCCTGCCTGACTAAGGCACTCGCGACCGCATGTTCTACAGCACAATGCGCTCGATGTCGATGGAGTACAATATATTGGTGCTTGCCGCTTCCGCAACTGCCGCTTCTTCTCTGCATGCATGAGGGCTATCTCTCGCACTTCAGCGACTGCCTTCATGATTAGATCGCGCCATGCACCACGATCAACCGCCTTCGATTCCCATGATCTGCAATCAAGATTGGAACGTGAGGGGCTCACTTTAATCATGTCCTGGTAACGTAGCTTTGGTTGCCCAGCATGCCGCTTCCCTATACTCAGCTGACCGTATAAAAGTTGTTTCGGTATCCTCGTCGAATCCATACGGCTCACATGACCGAGCCATCTCAGGTGTCTCAATAAAAGTATGCAGTCCACTGCATACATCCCACTTCGGCGAAAAACTTCCGTGTCTGCAACTCTGTCGCCCCAG
Organism: Dicrocoelium dendriticum; assembly: GCA_944474145.2. Lineage (NCBI taxonomy): Eukaryota > Metazoa > Platyhelminthes > Trematoda > Plagiorchiida > Dicrocoeliidae > Dicrocoelium > Dicrocoelium dendriticum. The sequence continues at coordinate 14,989,443 of OX104069.1, forward strand.
CCGATCCGCAAAATTCGTCGCAGACACTGCCGAAGGAACCGCTCGAGATATCGCACATCCCGAAGGTACATCGTCCACGTTTCACTGCCGTATAGAAGAACGGACAGTACCATGGATTTGTACACCATCAGCTTCGTGCCAATGGTAAGCTGATCGTTTTTCCACACTCGGTACTCAAGCTTCCCGAATGCCGCTGCCGCCTTCGACACGCGAGTACGCAACTCAACGTGTAGCTGCTGATCAGCCGACATAACACTCCCAAGGTAGCAGAAGCGGGAGGTGGTTTCCAATACTTCAGCACCAATGCTGATTCGCGGCAATATTGAAGATTGCACCTCCGGTGAAGGCTGAAAGAGACAGACAGTTTTGCTTGCGTTGATGGTGAGCCCGAATTTGGCCGCTGTCGAAGCCAGAGCACTAGTCATGTGCTGCAACTCATCCGCGCTGTGTGAAAACAATGCACAGTCGTCAGCAAACAGCAACATACGGATAGTTGTCTCACAGACTAGAGTTCTCGCACCGAAACGACGGATGTTCAGCAACCCACCATCAATACGGTGCTCCACACGAAGACCGTAAGCGCAAGCCGCATCAAAAGCACAAGACAACATTGCATGAAGATATATATTAAACAGGGCAGGAGCTAAGACACAGCCTTGCTTCACACCAGAGACAACTGCAAAGTCATCCGAGGTCTCTCCACTCAGCTGCACCCTCGCTCGCATACCACTGCGCAGACATCCAATTAAACTTACAAACTTACGCGGGCAACCAAACTTACCCAACACCAGTCACAGTGCCTCGCGGTTCACCGTATCAAATGCCTTGGTGAAATCAACAAAAAGCGAGTACAATGGCTGGTGTCGTTCTCTGCACTTCTCTTGCAACTGACGAATCGCAAACACCATATCTATAGTGCTGCGACCCGAACGGAATCCACATTGCTCTTCCGGCACGTTAGTTTCCACAACCTGACTGACGAGGCGATTGAGCAGGATTCGGGCAATCACCTTGCCCACACAACTCAGCAAGTTGATGCCACGATAATTAGTGCAACATTGCTTGCTACCTTTGCCCTTGTACAGTGGTAGCACAAGGGCATCCTTCAGCTCAGCAGGCACCTCCTCCTCAATCCACACGCGTTGCACCAAGTGGAGCAGCGCAGTCAACAACGCGGGTCCACCGTGTTTCAATACTTCAGGTGGGATCCCGTCACCTCCGGCACATTAGCCGTTTCGCAGCTGAGCAGGTGCTCTCTGCGTCTCATCCAGTGTCGGCGTATCCGCCAAATCCGCCTTCACATCGTGCTGCTCCAGGCCGTTCAATGTAGGCCAGTCGATCTCTGAACGGTTGTTCAAGAGACAGTCAAAATGTTTCCGCCAGACCTGCATTATGTCTGCAGTCTGGGTGCAGGTAGCGCCTGAACTACCATCGACCAGTGTCCTCAGCGGCTCCAATCTCGGTCCATACATCGCCTTCAACGAGTCAAAGAATTCCTTGTGTTGGCGGCGTTCGGCGTAGCATTCCATCTGCTTCGCCTTCTCCGTCCACCATGCATTTTTAATGCGACGGAGCTCTCGAGTCAGTCGCCGTCGAAGTTTGTGAAACTGACTAATCTTCCCCAAGTCACTGGGGTCTGCAACATGTGCAGCAAATGCTGCATTCTTCTCCGACACCAATGCGCCCATCGTCGCATTGTTCTCATCGAACCAATCAGGCCGCTTACAGTTTGCGCGCCCGATGGTCTCCTCGGCAGCAGCTGTCACCTGATCGCGAATGTGGTGCCACAGGTCGCCCACCGTGGCTATGCAGTCCACATCACCACACAGGCGTGCAGCCATCGCCTTCTCCAGCTCAGTACGTTTCGCCACAGTACCGAGGGAGAGAATGTTAGATTTACGCCGATTCACGGCGGGAGTGCAATACATCGATTTACGAAAATATATGTACAGTTTGGTCCGAACCAATTTGTGATCAGTGCCACACTCAGCTCCACGCAGTACACGTGTCATGCGCACTTCACGCATATCAAGCTGACGTACGATGACATAGTCGAGCAGGTGAGCGTGACCACTCCGTGGGTGCGTCCAAGTTGCTATATCACTCGTACTCAGTGCAAACCGAGTGTTCGTGATCGTCAGGCCGTGAGTGGCACACAGTGAGAGCAGCCTGTCACCGTTCGCATTCGCTGAACCAATGCCATGCGAACCGATAACATCTGTCCACGCTGATGCGTCACGCCCAACGCGCGCGTTGAAATCACCCAGCAGAAATAGTCGGTCGCTCCTCGGCACAGACCACCGAGGTGACAACCCGAACTGTTCCTGTTATGTCTCATGGCTTAAGACTCGAGTGACGCGGTTAACGCCCCTGTACGCTATAAAATCCCACACCAATTGCACACTGATTCACCTGGTCTGACGAAGCTTTTATGTTAAAGGCGAAACGTTACCAAACTACTATACCAAACCGATGTTTCCAAACCTCTCTGAACTCATGACTACTCGATCGGTTCCCAGTATCTTCCAAGAATTTAAATCTGCGATTTTTGTTATGTGAAACGAAATATTTAATGGCAATTTCAATTGTGAGCTTCACAAGTACGAGAGCGGCAGCAATTGTACGTCCGCCACGGACAGCGAAAGTAATTGCTACGCCACTGTATCCACGCCAACTACACCCCCATTTGTTTACGCACGCTATTGGGTCAAGCGAGGGTCATCCGAACAACCAAGACAGTATCCAAGTTGTACTGGACAACTATTCGGGCCTTTCTGGCACGCAAATTAAATTGGGCTTACTGTAGGAATGGTTGCTTTTAAATCTAAAGTACAGCTTCCGAACTGGCTGATGTGGGTTCCGAACTTGACAGACCAACTTCCAATCGGGTAAGGAATTAACGCGCCAGTGCACTCAATACAGCAGACAAACATCGCACAGAGACGGTTTCCATTAGACACGCGATTCATTCGTTCAGCTTCAATGACGACATCTTGTCTGGCAATGGACCTGTTTGCGAACTCGCATCTATCAGTTCCTCTCACTCTTGGAAAAGGCTGACATGACGTGCGCAGTAATTTCCTATTCAGTACTATTCAACTATCCACACTGATATCCCATACTGTAATATATCTGACGGTTGTTTCACCCAGCAAGTTCACTTCGTCCTACAATGAGCTTTCCAAACTGTATCTACATTATCTCAGGCTGATCATGAAAGAGTACGGCGTAGAGAATACCAGCACGAAAAGTACCCTAAGTTGAACATATCACTCGGGCATGGCTCACTGGAAGCCGGTCCCGTGTCACTCGCTTGCGCTAGACATCAGATATCGCTCCAACCCCCGTACGTACACACAAACTTACGTATGTGTAAACATATTTTGAAAAACTGTGAATACTCACACGTCCCTACGCGCTGTCAGTGACGTGCTATACAACCAGACACGTAAAAAATAGGCCAGCAACGTGATCAAAACATGTCATTTTTTCTAGACCATTAGGAAAATGTACATCCATATGTCGAATAGCATTACGACATCTCACGACGCTGATATCCTTGATGGCTGCTCTGGCAATGCGTTCAAGGAACTACATCCTCCATTCCATCTGCGTCATGAGTTTCTGAGGATCCCCGGCCAGAAGTTCCTCGTAGTGCACTCTCATCTCATTCTTCACTCTGGCCTTCTCCACCTGCCAAACATTCTCGATCGGATTGAGGAACGGAGAGTATGGGCTCAATCTCAGTATGGTTACTTCATCGTATCCATTTACTGACGACAGTTCTTCCAGTCCTGTGTGACATGGTGCATTATCGCATACCACGACAACCTGCCGGAGCTCCATCTCCCGTTTCAGATTGTCTAAATAGCTTCGCAGCCATTCGGGAGATACGAGACCTGTGAATGGGCCTCTCCGGGTGGTCATCGACACTTTCCCTTCCATCGTGAGTGCACCGGTAAAATACAGGTCCTCACTCCTCTAGCCGCCTGACCACGAGTACGTTTGCAGCAAACGTTGAAGTTCGCTTCGTCAATCCAAATAAAGAACTTACCATCGCTCTCAAGCTGGAGAAACTGCTGAACGAATTCCCTGCGTATCCCTTTGGTTCGCTCATTGTTCATTCCCTCGGGAACCTGATAGATGTTCTTCATAGTTATCAATCGACTATCCAGGCGCCATGTGATTGTTGACTTCGAAATGTCCTTGTCCATTTTTGTTCCTCCTCTTGCGCGCATTTCCCGTAGCGTAAGAGTTGAGTCCCTTGCGATCCCATCCAGGATGTCATCTACGTCTTCCTCCGACAAAATCCGTTTACGACCGCGCGCCTACGTAGTACTCGGCTCCTGATCAAGAGAACGACGGATCCAGGAGTAGGCTGTTTGATATTTGACTTAGTTCACAGTTGTCACCAGCTGCCAGTCATCACCGTTAACGAAAGCGCCCAAAACTCGGTCACGAATGTCTGATGAGATACTCTGGCGAACGCGAGAAGGCATACCGACGATGTTAGTAGCATAGACATGGTTTCGGTTGTGCGCTTATGTTTCAGCTGTTTATTGCGCTCAGAGCAATTGTGATCCATCGTTTCGAACATGAGGGGGGCGCATACAAGCCCGTTGCACCGTCAAATTGCATGCCTCTAAGGTTCATTCACAAGTCTCACCCAGTCAACGGGCAGTGCGCACACATCCCCAGACTAACGTACCGAACCTTGGCATCCAGCCAATGAGAACACACTTTAGGTCAGGGGATTGGCTCTGAGCGGCTGGCGAATCACACAGGGTTTTGCAACATTTTGGACTTTGTAAAATTTTGCTCTAGTAGGTTGGGACGGTTTCCTGCTCCCGCACTTTCTCCAGTAATTCATGTAAATGTTCAACTAGGTCAGGACCCCATGTAGAGAATATTCGGGCTTCGCGATCACAATTCGCCCCTCCCTATCCCCTTCCCCTACCGAACATGTTGACTACCTCCCCATTTCTTCGTGAAACCCGATCTCCAACTCGTTCCGTCCTACGTTCCCTAAAATCGTTACTATCTTGGGTTCAATTGTTCGCCGAGCTTTGTTATTGGTATGCAGACGTTTCATCACCATGCGAGGTGACTTCCTCAGTGCGCTGTAGGGTCAAAGGTAATCCGCTGGTTTGGTCGTCGATTTGTGATTGATTAGCAAGTGACTACCAGTACATCAAATTGTTGCTATCTCGCATTCCCACGGTGTCAAATTGCTTTTACACTTTTGTCTAATTTTGTTTACGATTGTCAACACTATGCTCCGCACTGATTAAGGCAGTTTGGTGACCTTCACTCCTCACCGATTGTCTGGCTGTTGACCTTTTGTCCCCACCTATTATGCATGTCTGACGATTCCTTCCTTTGTGCAGGTGCACCTGTGAATCAGTTGGTGAACGCTCGAAACAGGCTAAATTCACACTCCCTTGAGGCTTACTTAATCTGCGTGATCAACCAATCCCACCGCTTTAACTGTCTTATAAACACACTGTGTAACTTAGTGCCGTGACTTCGTACAGCGGACGCTCTGAAGCTAGACTTGTTGCCTCGGATCAAACGATTGTTATTGTTCTGTTCTGAGTTTAAGAGCATAATCATTAAGGTATTTATTGCATATGGTCATTTATTCATTTGTAACTACCGCCGTTATCCAGTTCTGGATTGTTGTTGCTTTGCTCCTGGTGGAAACGCGTCACTCGAGCCTTCCAAGCAAATTTTATTGTTTACACCTCTCAATTTGAAGAGGGCTGGATGAAGATCATTTGGTCTCGCGGCTTTATTCAACTTCAACAGTTCGATCTTACCTTCGACTTCTGAGCTGGAGGGCCGATCCGAAGCGACAGCCCACGGAGCATGGTGATCAGTGGCCGGTAAAAAATCTAACAATTTCGGCCGATAAAAGTGCGTTTCCAAACGCTCAGGCTAACACTCCAAAAGTTTTGACAAATTGTGGATAGGCTGTCCCCTGTCGTCACGTATGGTTTCACTATCACGAGGTCTACTGCTGCGCGTTTCCCGTATCAGATGGAACGCCTTCCGATGGTTACCAAGGGCAGCGACCACTTCTATTTCTGACGCAAGATGAGACAACCAGGACTCGCGGTTTCTCTTCAAGCTAGCACAAAGTTTTGCCCGAATGTCTTTACGACTGTCGTTGTGTTCGCTTCCAGCCGGAATGTGCCGGCGAGTATCGATATGTTCCAGAGATTTCGAAGCGACCCAATGTCTATTTTGGCTATTGGATTTACCACATTATGATTTACCTGCTAATACGAAGATCTGGTGAACGTGCAACCATTGACTTTCAACGTTATTGCATGAGCGCTTGCTCAACCCGAAAGCCAGCATACCTCGGTACGCATTCAGAACGTCTGGCTTCGCCAGTTGGCTGGTGTCTATGCCCTCAAAGCGTCGTCGTGGGGGACTGCCAAAAGGCATCAGCAGATCAGGATATACAAATGCATGGTCAGTGTCCACATATGTGCTCCAAATCGAGCGACAGTTTTGGACGCAACCACTCCAGTGATAACTGGTCGCGATTTGATCGAGTTGCATTCATGGCTGGTTCGAGGCTGATTGGCGCCATGTCCCCTTCTCACGGGTGCAGTGTCGGAAGTTGGTGCACGCAAGAAATAGGCGGGCATCTTCACACAAATGAACTAACCCCTCACCGTTATCAATACGGGAGCCTACGCCATGTTAACCACGCAAATGTAGCTCATCAGTGGACAACTTTCAAACATGACCGTTTAGATCGCTAGCAAGCATTACAGTGTCCATGCTTCTTCTGATGCGAAGGCGCTCATTCATTTGAGGATAGAAGTCCTTTTCTACCGAGTCATCGCTACAGTTTGTGGGGTGTAGGCAACGCCTGACAAACAGAGACCTATTAGCTCCGCGCGACTTCGAAGCTTTGAAAGAGCCAGCCAATCGGACCGCACACATCCGGCTACTGATTGGAATCCAATCAACCAGAGTAGCTTCAGCCCGGGGACTCAGGGCAATACCAACACCGGCTTGGATGGTACCCGAAGCTGCGTCGTCTTCGGATAGGCGCAATAATAAAATGATGTTGGTGTCACCTGGAGGTGATCGCAGAGTGAGAACAGAGTTCGGGTCTTGTGGGGTGGTTTCCGATAGGCCGCAAATATCGATCTAGAGGGTCTCTAAGGTTCGGCCAAGTGCTGCCTGTTGACCGATTTGTATCAATGTGCGTACCTTGAGGTATGCCAATCCGTGGGATGATCGGGGCCCCCAAATAGAAGCCGATGCACTGGGCTTGATCGCTTGGTTGGACATGAGCATATCGATAGGGTAAGGGTGACGCTCGGTGTTTGCATGTGAGTTGGAAGTAGAAGATAAACGCCTATCAAATCTTGGTAAGGGACAGCCGATAATTTGGGGATTAAAAACGGGAGGGATACAAATGACGTTGGAACGGGACGATACGGGCGATAAAGTGTAAGGGGGGGGATAAACAGAAGGGGAAGGTATGCACATTAACATCCAAACCCCTATCCACCCTGCTCAATGTAGCAGATAAGGCACCGCTGGTTATTGTCTACGGCGGCTAGAACATCAGGAAATGGTTGGGGGAAAGATTCATCGTATTGCCTGGGCAGGACACTGTCAGGTTGCTCCGTCTTAGACTGAACGATTAGGGTTCTCAACGAAAGCCTTTGATTCAAAAACCTTACCGCAAGGCAACGGGGTTTTGGCGTTGGACTACAGAGACCTCGTTTAATGGTGTTAGGGGCCACCATCATTCCAACCTCAAAACTTGAAGGCCCAGGAGACTAAGTTTGTCGGGCCTCTTACCATTAACCAACCTGGTATGCGTGGCTCTGAAGGTGCAAAAAAGCACCCCCAGCATAGCTTACTGGATCGCTGAAGCATACAAACCATCGCACCACAGTAAGGTCCAGCCTCATTGCAATGGAGTATCACGAGCGGAGATCTATCAATGAAATCTGCTTTCCGTTGTGAAGATTATAGAAAGTTCCTCCATTGGAGGCATGGGAAATGCGTCCTTAACCGTCACTCTAGCTCTCTGAAATCAATGAAGTATTGGTAAGTTTCGTCCGCTTTTATTCCCCATGATTGGTGGTAAATACAGACTATTCGTTCTCCTAATGATCACATTAGTCTCAATCTCTGTCACCTGTTTCTTTTTATCTGACAGGGTGGGTTGTGGTATACTTCTGTAAACTGGCTTTCGCTGTCCCCCTGGAATTAATGGTATCCAGTGTTTTACCCAGCTACAGAACACGTACTCAGCATCCATATCCATGAACAAGTGCTCATAGCTTCGCAGCTCATCACGTATGGTGCGACTTGCACAATCAAATAAACCATTAACGACGCTCATTCGGTTACATTGCCCCGTGCTCATCACGAATTTTTTGTCGTCCACAATTAAAAGGTCACTTCTCAGTTTGATTCTTGCTCCTAGTCGCCTGAGGTTATCAACATCGACTACAGTTTCCGTGCCCCCCTCCAAGACAAACATCGAATACGCACCCATCGGATCCAACAGGATTCGAACCCATGACTACCAGCGGCTTGCACCGCCAGTCAGCAGCTTATGCCACTGGGCCACGGTGGACAACTTCGGACCGTCAGGATTTTCAAGCTAACTGCGATATTGCTCGTCTTATCCTTCACTGCCATGCAAGGTAGGAACATTGCAGAGGACAGGGTTAGCCCCGAGAGACACGACGTCCACTGATAGTAGCGCCCCCCTGACAGTATTTAAAATGTTATGTCATACATCGCTTCTGCCAGTGGACGTCGTGTCTTTCGGGGCCAACCCTGTCCTCTGCAATCTTCGTAACTTGTATGGCAGTGAAGGATAAGATGCGCTATATCGCGGATAGGCTGCGAATCATGACGGTCCGAAGCTGTCCACCGTGGCCCAATGGCCTAAGCTGCGGGCTAGCGCTGCAAGCCGGTGGTGGCCATGGGTTCGAATCCTGATGGAACCATTGGATGCGCACTACTGGTGATATCTAACAGGCTGAAAACTGAACAAACTTGACGAACTGTGCCGCTTCGCTGTCTTTGAGCTGCCGGACGTTTTAGGACTTTCAGAGACTTGGCTGAACTCCGACGTCATACCCCAAGAAGTCGTGTTGTCAGGATACTCTTGTTTCCGATGCGACCGAAAACCAAAAGCTCACAGTGGTGTTCTGTTGTACATAAAATCGTCACTATCTGGCAAACTTACCAGCACCTATCGGAGCGAGGATAGTTTATGCGAGCAATTGTGGTGCACAATCCGCTTCAGACGCGCAGAACTAATAGTGGGTGTTATCTACCGTAGCCCAGTAAACCGTTGTTGCGATTGGCTACCACATGTACAGAAGCACATGAGCCGCTCTCAGTTCTTACTGATGGGGGATCTAAATTTACTTAGGATATTTTAGCAAGACGTTCGACTTCTTCCCGGTCATGACAGCGTTGAGGCTCCATTCGCTAAAATGACTATTGAAATCGGAGCAACGCAACCTCATTCAACCGACGCGCGTAACCGCACTCGACATCTTGTCTGGACCTAATGTTTACGAGCTGCGAGCAGAAGCTAAACGAGATCAGAGTCCTCGAACCTCTAGCGAACAGTGATTACTGCTCCATTGTGGCGAGCATAGAACTGTCATTATCGTATTACAACCAACGGAAGCTGACATTCAACTATTGGAAGACGGACTTCAACGGGCTCGTCCAAGCCGCAAGTCGGACTGATTGGACACTACCACAGGATGCGTCGCTTGAGGCCTGTTGGTCATCAATGAAGGGGAAGCTTAACTTTCTGTGTACTCGATTCGTTCCCCTGAAGTATTCAAAAATCGGACCTGTCAAACCGCATTGATTTGATACGGAATATAGACAGTTAGCGCGACGGTGTCGCAAATTTTGGGATAGATACATCAGCTCGGGTTGTGATGAAGATTACACGGCGTACAAGAAACAGCGTAACTTACGTAACGCCGCAATGATCAAGAAACGTCGGCAGTTCGAAGAGGAGCTAGCATCCTCGACCACAACTGCACCCAAAAGAGTAGTTGCCTACTTGAAACGTCAACTGACACGTGGGGGCGACCTACCGGTCTTAGAGAGCGTGGACGGACATACGTTCGATACAAGCGCGCAGCGCGCGGACGCCTTGGCTATGCACTTCCTCATCATATTTTTCAGTAAACCGGCGGCCGTTCCAGTACCGGCACAGGTTTCGCCAGTCTTGTTCAACAGCGTGCAATGTGATGCAGTCGAAGTCTATCAGCTACTCGTCAACCTCGATGGTGCAAAGCCCCGCAGACCAGACGGATTTCACCCACTAATACTCAAGTCCCTATCGATTATCATCTCACCAGCCGGGACAAACCTAATCAATAAATCACTCTGAAGGATCTGTCCCCAACGACTGGAAATGCTCGATAATGAACCGCTTCTCTAAGGTGGTGATCCGAGTAAAATAGAGAACTATAGACCGATCTGTTTGGCTATTTGATATTATCTAAAGGTTGTAAAAAAGTGTCTGCGGTCGTTCTTCGAATCGATGGACGTATTGATTCCAGCGCAACACTGCTTTACCAAAGGGCGATCCTGCATCACCAAATTGATGTACGCAAACCACCAGTGGGTACGAGCTGTCAATGAACAGAAGGATGTTGACGTGGTGTACATCGATTTTAGTAAGGCGTTTGACAGAGTGAACCACGAGGTACTCCTTCGTAGACTGAGGACATACGGAATCGGTGGCACGCTACTTCAATAGTTACACGAGTTTATTGTGGGACGGGAGTTTAGAGTACAAGTTAATGACTACCTGATAGACTGGTGCCAATCGACCAGTGGCGTGCCTCAAGGAACTGTACTTGGACCAGTATTATTTCTTATACATATCAACGATCTTCCTCAGCAGCTCCAGTCACCATGTGCCCTGTTTGCAGATGATTTGAAAATCTGGTGGATCATTGAGAACCAGAATGACTGCGCTCACCTCCAGCATGACTTAGAGCGACTGTCAACATGGTCCACTGAAATGCGACTCGCTCTTAACGCAAGCAAGACAGAGTTCATCAGTATCACCAAACATCCAGCCACTCGATCATACAACTTGGACGGCCAGTTGCTCTACCCTAACACATCTGTCAGAGACTTAGGAGTGCTCTCGCGACATGATATATCACTAGAAAATACAGAGAAATTGTACCGTACGGGACTTCATATGCTTTGGGCATTAAGACGCAGTTTCTCCACATGATCCAAAGAGACCGTCCCTCGTCTGTTCACCTCGCTCATTAGACCAATCCTTGAATACAGTGCCCCAGCTTACCATCCGATAACCCAATGGGAAACTGAAAAGCTGGAGAAAATACAGCATATCGCAACTAGAATGATACCGAGTATACGTAAGCTTTCATATGAAAAACGTTGTAATAGGCTCGGACTCTACACACTATCCTATCGCCGAGTAAGAATTGACCTTATTATGACCCATCGAGTACTACACTTGAATCACTTCCTCATACTGCGGGCAATATTTCAACTACGAGAACTCTGTAACACCTGTGGACACCGTTACAAACGCAGGGTCCCCGTACATGAACAAAGTATCACATCAGCTTTGTATAGAACGTAGAATCGTAAACATGTGGAATACACTCCCAAAAGGATTAATGGAGGCCGATTCTGTGAAGTGTTTTAAAACACGTATGGATGATTATTTCGGAAACCTGTGCTTTTGTGAAATGATGGACATACAGTGCAAAAGAAGACATCGTATACCATAAAATAATGATACCAATGCGTATTCCTTACCGAACCAGGATGAACGATTAACTGACAAACACAACCGCTGACGATTCGAAACTAACTGTTTTTGATTTTTCATAATTCCATAGAGTTGTAGAGAAACCTTTCTACTTGCTCTTAACTACAGTCTGTCACTAACGATGCCCGTGCTGCTGCGGTACGTTGAAACCGTATCTCTCCAGGTAGTCCATCAGTGGTTCTACGATGATCGCTTCTATGAACTTGGTGGGCACTGAGCGAAGTGTTGCCGAGCCGTGATCGGCAGACTCAGATCCACTTCGTGCACGGTGAATAAAGGTAACGATTCACCGTTCCCATTTTCGCGGAACTGTGTTCTCGTTCAAGCTGGCTAAAAGCCTCCGGCTTGCGGTTAGGCTAGGTGCATGGCAGATGCCTAAGTTGCTTTCGGGTGAATTTTACCCCTTCAGGACAGCTTTGTGTGCGATGAGATATTACCTTTTCTAGCACCGCTTCTGCAATGGAATTGAGAAGAAGAAGAAGGAAAAGAAGAAGGAAAAGCGCCAAATCCTGGTATATCGTGGAACTTAGATGAATATCGGATCTGTAATGCGTTGGCCGCTTTTCTTGCTGTTTGTGTATGGCCACCAACCCTGGTGAGTGGCGAGATTCAGCGCTATACGTTACGTAGGCTAATGTATCTCTCATGAAACTCGCAGTTAGAACATACTCAATTGACCAGCCCGTGTTTATTTATCAAATAGTCTTCACGAACAAACCGCGTACAGTATTTGCGGTGATATACGCACGCCGTCCAACAGTCAGAGCCTGCACCAAAAGAAATAAATAACATGCACTTGTGGGTTCTCTGTGAACACGAATCAGTTTTGCTTTGTACTAATTGAACAGCTCTCATTTTTGGTCTATCATGCTGGATGGGCGACACGCCCTACAGAGTGATCTCGGACTGTAGTCTAGTGCTTTTTCGGGCTTCTGGAAACTCTCTGGTTTGCATCTGGCTGAGACGAACCCTTAATTAACCATATCAATTTCCCCTACTCATGAGTACAACAAACATCGAAAGGTTGATAAGTATCGCACCTATCCTTTTATACAACCGCTGGGCCCCGTCACCTATAAGCGGAACCTCCGATCATCTGCATTACAATTGTTGACTGGGTTGACGGAACCCCTTCAAACATTTGTGCAATGGAAACCACTGCCCCTGCGTCCATTAGGGCACGCACTGACACCCCCTTCAATGATTATCTCGAGGACCGGCACTCTTCACCAACTCGGCATAAACAAAGAGAAAAACGTGTGATAATCTAAGCACCTTTGTTAGCCGACGCATACGCAGGCTTGCAATGGTTTAGCTGTGTCGTGTGCTGGTGAAGTTTGCGCGTGACTGTGACACTGTCTGCATCTAGGCTGCCCATGTCCGACATCCAATTCACCATGCTTGCCGTGCCACCTAACTCTTGCAGCATGTGACTAGGTATGACTATCTGAGTACTACCGAGTGCGTGATCTTCCCCAATAAATGTCACTGGCTGAGGCGACTGTGCTTTACAACTGTGTGCGTGAAGTCTGTATATACTTGCTTTATAGTTCCTGCACTCCCGTTGATTCTGAATTCCTCCATACCTGACATTGTTTGCAGTAGTTCGTCTCCTTCACCTAACGGATATTTGTTGCTTACGCGGTGTTAGTCCGATACACTCTGAATATTGCACAACGATAAAAACATATGTGCGTAAAAAATTTGATAAGATGACCAACATGGCTGCATGGAAAACAGCGGCGATCATCCCAGTCTTCATGCTCAGCGAGTCGTGTAACCTCTTTCATGCATCCGTCACAGTGTTTTGCAACCAACTATGGTTCGTCTGCTTTTTGTTCCATTTCTGAAGTTTTGGACCATTGGTACCGTCACAGGCTCTGGAAAATTTTGAACGGCTGTCACCAGCTCCTGCACTCCGCTGACTCCACCCAAGGATACCAATTTGACTCCATCCTGGAGCTTGCTGGGTAGGTTTCGGACAAACTGTCCTGGCAGCAATCGTTCTCTTGAGGAAAGCCCAATGGCTAAGCGTCTGCTCCCTCTGGTAAAACCTCATCAGGTCTTATTGGAGAGTCATTTTCAAGTACACGTGGGGATAGATTGCAATACGCAATCTTAATGTTAACCGTGTTTCCCATTGAAGTGAACCTTTGTTTTTCGATCACAAGGACCGTATACGCTTGCTATCTCTAACTGACGTGAGCAAATAATATCGAAACGCCTCCTGGAGTGCAGTATTTTTGGGCGGGAACACCCGATTTCCACTCGCTTCATCATCAGGTCTTCTTGCACTTCCCAGTTTGTAGGGTGAAACGGCTCCAACGCTTGTTGTCGGTCGATTTCCTTTCCGAATTCTGCACAAAGTGTTGCTTTCATCTCCGTAGACATGCACCGGCTTTGGCCTTCCGAGTACATCGCTTTCGCTCGCCCCCCTCAACAGCGTGCTCAAGACCGTCAACAAGTTGACATCCCCTCGACTCCATCACATGATGCGATAACTTCAAACTCCTCGAGCCAAGTCTCCACATCGCCGTCAGCAAAGTGCGTTGGTTATGTCAACTTCGTTCTGAATGGTCACGGCACTAATGTGTGCAGGAAAGCATAAGCTTTATGGCACACGACAACGGTTAACCAAGCAGTTACGCACGCATATTTGGTCACGTGTCCGTCCCACAACGCAACTTGGCTGACGGCATCCCATTCCGGGTTTGCCTGTCTCTGTGGCTTCCATAGAGACAGCCACAGGACGCCTGCGCCTAAATATAGACCATGGGTGGCTTGCGCCGCACCACTCACAGCTCGACCCACACAACCATATCGAGCGTAAATCAGAACGAACGAAACCGGAAGGCATGTGGATAAGAGCCACGTTTGACCAGCAGAGCCGACTCACACTTTTTGAACATGGAGAACACCGGCATTCCTGCCTCTGTAACTGCAGGGGGATCATGCCTAGCAGACGTACACAGGCGGTGGCTGGGCCATAGTCAGCTCCACACTGAATAGGACTAACCTTTAAATCTAGCACTATCGTGAGCAAAGACCAACTGTCTTCCGGAGCCAGTATAGTCCAGGTAGAGGGTAATAGACAGGTAGGCATCTTGTCAACATTCAAATCAAGCGCAACCACACCGGGGATTTCAACCAACAAGCACCCCTTGAAATACAAGTGACGCAACATCCAGGCATATTTACAGACCAACTGTAACCGCCTGATTGGCCTGGGTTACTAAATCAAATATAGGCGGACGCAGCGCAGCTGCCAATCGCTGTGCTGATTATGCTTAGCTAATCAGTTGGCTCGTCAGCTTTTGGATGCTGACCCCACATGGCCGCGCTGCTGGCTTACCAAGTTCCCTTAGCTCATGCACTCGCGACCGCATGCGCTACATCACCATGCACTTGACCTCGATGGGCTAGATTCTACCCTCACCCGTCTCTTCCGTACACGGCGTCTCTCCTCCGCATGCAGTCATGTTTTATCCCCTACCTGGGCAACTGCCAGCAGTGCCGACAATCTACCTTTGATCCGCAACATCTGAAACCAACATTTGTTCGTGATAGACTCACTTAGATCACATCCTGGTAACGTAACTTCGGTTTTCCCACGTGCCGTATACCTGCACTTTGTCTACCTGGGTATCCACGTGGAATACATGCGACTGATGTGCCCCAGCCACCTCAGGTGTCAAAGTAGAAGTATGTAGTGCACTGCATACATGTCACTTCGGCTCAGCACATCCGTGTCTGTTACACTGTTGCACCAGCCGACGCACAGAATCCGGTGTAGACACTGTTGCTGAAACGGCTGCAGATATCTGACATACTTCCGGTACGGAATCCAAGTTTCACTGCCGTAAAGAAGAACCGATAGTGTCCTAGACTTCTTACCGTCAGCTTCTTTCCAATGGTAAGCTGATGGTTGTTCCACACACATTTTTCCCAATGACAAAACCCAGCAGCCGCCTTCGGCAAGCAACACACTTGGGGAAATACTACATATCACATTAGTGCGCCGTTTGTACTCACCTTTGGGGGGGGGGGGAGGAGTTTGGGTACCTTCCTGTCCGCGTATGTTCGCTTGCGGAACTCGCATTATGATCAGTCTGCAATTATCCTAAAGCATTTGCTTTACTTGCTCGCGGTTACGCTATTCGACAAAGACGCTGCTGTCGAGATATAGTTTCTCTGTTCTTCTCGGCTCAGGCCAATTACCATTCGTCGCTCGCGACCTGCTCTTCGCTCGTTCTGTGGGGATTGCTGTGCGCCGTCCATGATGCATGCGCTTTTTTCTGTCCTCGCTCGTTCTGGTGGTTTTCCAGTCTACCTTGTGATCGTTATCTTTCGCACCAGTACAGTATGATGAAAATCGACGCGTTTCAGTGAAATTGGTGCACAACGCAACTGAACTACGGTCGCTCAGTTTAGGACCTCTGGTTATGCGTTCCATCCAGACACGAAGAACGAAGCAGTGCATGTCCCATTGCATATACAAAGCCAGATGTGGCTTCGAAGACATCTATCTCTGATGCACTGACCGAAGTTTGTGTCAGGATCAATGAACACATCCCCAGGTGGTTACACAGCCGGATGGGGACGATGACGGTGGAATCGGGTGAATTGAGAAGTCAGCTGCCTCGGCAAGCACATGGCGGTTGCTGCGCACAGGCCACCTATTTAACCCCGATGTGTCATTCCCCGTTCTGACGCGCAACCAGCGGCCTCACACTCTCAGGCGGTTAGAAGCCACTGTCATTGATCGAGAACGGCAACTGCATTGTATACAGAAACAGTTCACTGTGAATCTTAACTTATCGTGCTAGCGCGAAACGTTGCGATTGGCCAACCCTTGGTTAGCTCTTCATCGCATATGATCGCCCTTGGTATAACTATGTTTTTTTTGCATAATTTGCGGTTGACGAGTATGCACGCAAGGACTGAGTCACTTCGCAGTATACGTCTTCTGATTTCCTGTTTAGACTTATAAGGAAAATTTTCAATTCCAAATGTGATATTTACTTTTACGTCCGATAAATGTACATGCGAGGAGTTACATGATGTACCGTTGCCCCGGAAGTTCGGAGTACCGGAAATTATTAAAAGCGTCCGGGCGTACAACCAAAGGTTGGTCTTTCTTAAATTTATCTTTTCAGTTGGAAACCTTAAGAACCACCCTTATAAAAATGCCTATATGAACGAAAAGCTAATGAAGGCAAGGAAGAAACAACTTATGGTTCTCTCTCCCAAATAGAGCAGAACAAGATGCTAAGAAGTTCCTGTTGCCAACGTAATTTAATTCTAGAAAGAACATATGCGTTTATTCGGGACTGGACTTGCTCTTTGTTTTATTTTTTTAATAGCTACTTGAGTGAATAGAGGGGGCGGCCGAATAGAAGCCACCTATAGCGTAATAATAGATGCCAAAGTTTTGGAGTAGTTTTTCGTCTACAGTGTTGTTTGGTGATCTCAAGGTCATATGACTGGTCCCCAGAACCTTAGCCAACTTGCGGACCGCCACAACTGAAGATGGTTGCACGTATAAACAGTCGTTCGGCAAGTCACCGGACGGTTTTTACTCTCCGAGTTTGTCCGTCAGGAAACGCTCTCCTGACTTACTCCGAGTCTGACCCCCATCATCAGTAATCAGAAACGATGCAACGGTAGATTTAGAGATATGCAGAAAGTTACATGGTCTTGGTTCACTAGGAGAAGACGATTTGAACAGAAGTTGTGCTGAACAGCCCCTCCCAACCCCAATAAAGTAACGTTTTATTTACACTTGCGGTTTTGCAGGCAAATTAATGAGTCCGTAGGTTCAAGCCACACTTTGTTGGTTACGTTTTCTGTATTTACAATTCTGACACATACCCTCCCACGAGATTAGTTAGTCTTTAGCTTCTTTGACCGCAAAAACAACCATTGTTCCGTTGGCCCAATGCATGAAACCTTGAAACAAGCGAGCCGAGGTCCGGGTAAATTGGCGAAGGATAAAACGAAACCTAAATAACACGTGATGTTGGATCCAAATCAAGCCAATGTGAGTGCTTTACCACTGACAAATGGTGCACAGTTCAGAGATGAAAACAGTTGGTGGGACGCCGTTGAAAGTTAAAGTAGGGATAATATTCCCTTTTTGCTAACCCCACTATGTCTTTAAAGTTCAGTAGGTAGAGAACTAATCTTTGGTTCAAGTTGCAGGTGTAATAATTAGCTTTGGTACTACCAAAAATGAAACCCAAATGACAACTCAAACCAGTGATGGCTAGCCCTTTTCTAAGTCACGCTGACAGACGACCAGATGGGGTGTGGAAGTGCGGATAAAATCTTTGGAGGGACTGCGCCGCATGGAAGTTGGTCCCAAGGAGACAGTCTCAGTGATGGCCGTATAACCTTTCCTTTTAGCACCAACAAAGATTGTGAAATAGTTTCTTCAACCGCGACGGCTGATCAGATCTCGTGTGAAATGCGTTAAGTGGGAAGTGGCAAATCTGTGCACCACTCTCATTATTCTGCCGCCACCCTAGTCTTTGTTTGCTCCCCACTATCTTCCGGTATATATATCAGATCTCATTCACTGGTAGTCTGTTAGACGGATCCGGTACATATGGCCCCGTTGTGGAGTGCAATGCACGAGATTTTCCACTTAAGCAACTTCCCTCTACTGGTCTGGGATTAGTTGCCTGTAATGTGGCGTGAGTTCGAATGCCCCAATCAACTTGGCGTCATAAAATTATAACATCTCTGGAATTGCAATTACCGGTTTACGGTAAAATGCTTGCTGTGGACACCAGTATGAATGATATAGTAGTCGCGACAAACGTCTGACTGGCAGACACAGTGCACAGTTGGATCGAACACTAATGACAACTAGTGTCGACTTTGTAAAGTCAGCTGTTTCGGTCCATTGCAGGGCCCTATTTCCATATTGGAATCCAATAGCGAACATGGAGCAAAAATTGTCTCTCTCCTGTTTGCACCAACGATGTCAATCGCACCGACTATGGTACAGACAGTGCACGAGTACTTTTAGTCCAACAACTAGGTCGACTTACTTGACTTCGGCAATAGCCACCGGCATAACACCGGCAGACAGTGTGACTGTAGGGAAAATCACGAGAAAACCACGCACAATCATTTTTAGAGATCGTATGTCCCAAATGCTGGACAATGGTTGGAGCAGTGTTCAGCGGTTACCGGAAGTTGTACCGTTCCAAGGGCACCTTCAAACATACGACGTGACTGAGACAGACATTGGTCTCAGAAACACGTAGGAAAAGAAAACCATCCTACAACGCTTGATAAAGTTGCTCCAAGTGTCTTATGTCCATCATGTGTCGTCTAACAACGTCCCCTTCTTTCACCACTTGGTCGCTTCCTGTGCATCAGTCGACTCCGTGTTTTCGATTTTGTTTGGTACCCAGCGTGATAGGAGACATTCAGAGCGTACCACGCGTGAACTCTAGTGACGTTTCGATTGCACTCAGCCGAATGACCACTGAAGGGACGGCAAACAAAATTCCCCCAGTTGTCCGTCAGTGCTTATGTACACCAGTGTTGGATGATTCTGAAGGACACTGTAGCTACGGGACAAGGGAACAATGAATTGTTGCGGCCAATGCGATTCACCGAAGCAGAGCGAAGGTTTTACCCAAGTAATCAAGTCAAGTCAATTCCAGAATGCGAGTTATACACCCATGAACGGTGAAGATTCAATGGGCGACTTAACACACGCCACTGACCTGGATAACTAACAGAGTTTATCCCATACGGATAGAGGTAAAGCAGAGTCCGTATCACAGAAGCGATTTGACGGCCACCTTTTGATTCCCTAAATCCGGATCTGTCAACAAGCTGGAAACCCAATAATGGGTTATCTTTCTACCAACTACCGCTACTTAACTGTTATCAATCCCGCACTGACCATGCCACCTCGAATGGCAGCGAAACGTTTGCAATCAAGTTGCCTAGCTCGGAGAACTCCACAACAACTGAGCAAGCCTCCCGAGCTACAAACGTTCCAAATCATTTCTAACATCAACTCTGCGGATCTACGGCTGCGTAAGCCATACATTTCGAAATGGAAGTGAAGGATGAAGGGAAAGCAACAGAGCCCCCCTAGCCACACAGCAACTCCGTAACTTACAACACATCTTGTTTGATGAAATCAATCCGAGTAATGTCCAGGCACTTCTCTCTGTCTTTACTCGTACCCAGGTGCTTCCCTTCCTAGATTAATCGGCCAACAAAGCTGACGCTTCATGAATTCATGTGTCGCTATATTAATATATTAATCCTAATTTTCGATTTTCTTTCGAATAGGAGGAAAACTGCACCAAACACAGATAGATTGACCTGTATTGCTCCAGATTATTATGCACGCTTATGTGCTACACGCCTGATTTTAGCTGATGACCACTATTTCATTAGCCCCTTTCACGTTTCTTCCTCTTCCATCAAATCGTAGCCTCCGTGGTATCCCTAATCTACACTGAAGAAATACGGCGGGTACTGGTGTTCTGATAGGAAGATAGTGAAATTCCCAAATGAAAATCTCAAAAGGTACCTGTTGCTATTAGGAGGACAGTTATTAGACATTCATTTATTATGAACGAGCTTGATAGCTATTCTTTACTCTTCCTAGTTTCTATTTCTTGACTGTTGTTTAAATGCTCTACTGGGTTCGCCCGATTGATACATCCAAGTCATTGTTAATGGACGCTCATCGTCATGTCCTTCTCAGCAGCGCTATTTGCAAGAACATATTCTATTGTTTTTTTTCTTCTCATCACTGTTCTACTTGGTTATGGTACAAATACTATTTAGTCGTCACACAATTATTGTATTAGTTTTCAACTTTTGGGTCTGCATTCCTTATTCTCGGTTGTTTCGTGACGTTTGTTTAAACGTTTCATTTCGTCATTCTGATTGGCCAGTGCCCGTCACTGTAAATGGACGTTCGCTTTACTCTTGGAGTCCGATGATGTTATTTTTAAGGACATATGCGATTCGCTCTTGAGTACGCGGTTGCTTATTCGCCGTTGCATTTGACGTTTTTCCTTCAGTTGGTTGGCTCAAGTGTACTTTAGTAGCTTCCCTTCATTTTGCCCTCAAAACTATATAAACAACTGTGGTTTCATGTATACAAGTCTCCTTCTGGCTCGTCTTGGACCTCTTCTTGCGGTCGTGGGGTGAAGGCGTCAGCGGCGACACAACAGTTGCATCCCTGCACATCCCCCAAACCATTGACAACCATATATGCGTGAGCACGTTACACTTGTAAATACTATCCGTTCCTTTGTAGGCACGGTTTCTCGGTGGCACGAGAAATATATACTATTATCATTCTCATACCTCATTGTGCTGTCTAGTCAAACTTGAAATTTTTATCCTTCCCTTGGTTGTATTGGGTCCTCGTCCAGTGAGTTGATACTATTCTACGCTTATCTTGAATATATCCATTCCTGTTTGTCTTTTAAACTGTGAAAGAGCTATTGGGATTCATACGCCCTTTAGCATCATTGGTAGCTGATTTCAACTAACAGACTAACGGTGTAGAGAGAAGTTTGCTGCACATATCAAAGTGTGGAAACTTCCGACTACCAGTGCACTGAGGGCCTGTAAGTCCGAAAACAACCCCAATCACACGAACTATCCCAGACTAAAGCTAAACCAGAGTGTGGTGCTGAGAAGTCACCATATGAAATCGGCGGGGCGATTTGCGTACTTGATAATCTCGGCAACATTCTTGATCATTGCACAGACCGGCCGTAAACACCCCACTCGAAACAGCCGCGTTATCTTCATCGCTGGCTTGAACTAAGAAGCAAGCTGGAAGGGTAAGCGTGAAAATGCCTGAGCAGGGTGCAGAACAGTCAGTAAGACAGGTGCCGGAAGATATATAGGTTACTATTCAACGAAACTGTGGTATCCATCGTGAAATAAGCTATAACAGTATACATAGGTAAAATCCACTTTCCAGCCAGATTTGATACTCCTCGAGAACTCACCGGGCCAGATCAAGTGGACAACAAGTGGACCAAGCCGAGATCAGTGACGAGGACTGGTGCACGTGCATAACTGTGCCAAAATGGGGGAAATGACTCACCAAAATGAACACATCCCAAGGTGGATAGAACCGAGCGACAAAGACGGGGGAACACAAGTGCATGTCCGGTAAACAGAGCACGATCTATTTTGTTAGTCAACCGGGACGTGGGCAGCGAGACGCGCCAGGTTCAAAGTTACCTTGGATAGATGGCAATGGCTGGACATACACATTGGCGAGCCTCCCCAACACCGTTAACACTAGCCGTTGTCAGGCCGCTAAACCAGATTGATATCAGCGTGACTGCTGTATGTGACGACCTAGAAGAATTTCAGACACCGTAGTTATCCGGTTCTCCATTCGGTAGTTCGACCAAGCAAACCAGCATCAAAACGCTCGCTCCTTCCAGCACAACGGGTTAATGAGTCCTGGTTCTGCAATCCCAGCTTCCCATGGTTTGTTCTCATCTTCCTTTCCTCCATGTTACTAGAAGTATCCGTCCGCAATGTGCTACTTACTTTGACGAAATGAGCAGACCGCCTCCAGGCAGCAGGCGATTGCAACCAGATGGAGGTTGCGCAAATGTTAAGCACTTAGTGCTAACCGACCCATACATCTTAACAATGAACAATGAATTTAGGCTGTTTAAGAAGCACTGCTTTACAGCACCCTTATGGGTGGTTTGGTGGGGTCATCTAAAAAGGTCAACAAAAGATAGTGTTGTAACCATGAAAAGAAGGATTTATCGTTCGCTCCGCTGTAGTACTGCAATCCATGTGGTTTCACAGCACACACAGATAACCAAATAAATCCAAGGTACATTGCAGGTGCAGGATGCACACATAGTTCTAAGTAAAAATGTGTAAGTGGATGATGACGTCCTCCATGGTTTTTTGAATATTGCTAGCGTCGGTGTAGAAATCACGATTCTGGGAGAGCATTCCGCGACTGACAAGTGGGAACAGAAAAGAAATTCCTGTGTACAGCCATCCGGACAGCTATACTGTTATGCGAGTTTCACTGGGTGACCCCTCAGGCTTGCAGTGATGCTGAGTTGTAATAAAGCGTGGCACATATAATTTTGACTGTGTGCCATCGCCTCGTAATCAGCGATATCTTTAGCTGAATATCCCAATCGTCTCAGTCGTTGCTCGTATGGAAGAGTGCGCAATACCACAACCTATTCTGAAGCCCGACGTTGGATTTGTTGCGGTGTATTAAGGTCGTGCATCAGTCATGGATGCCAAGGCTTGAATTCCGTACTCGTCCTGGGGCCGAACCTATGCATTGAGCATTTGTTAAAAAATAGTGAAGTAGTTTCCGGACGCCCGTCGTAACAATGAACACTGTACAATGATTTAATGCGGGTAAAGAAACATTGCTTTACAACCCTCGTTGGGTAGTCTGGTGAGCTGTGGATAAACTTCAATAAAAGCATGCAATTAGTCGTTGTACATTCAAATGAATGCGCTTATCGTATATAATGCAGTAACACTGCACTTCTAGCATTTCCATGGCTTCAACGGGTGAAAAATTATGCCCAACATATTTCCCTGGAGTAGGATGGAGAGTAGTGTCAGGTAACAAAATGTAAGAGGCGGAGTGCGTCATCCAACCGACTTTTAAATATTGCTAACTTGGGTGCAGAAACAACCGAGTAGGGGAGAGCGTTCAATGGTTAACACAAGCTAGTGGAAAAGAAATTTCTACAGCACGCCAGACGGCTATACGGTTCTGATAATTTCATGGGGTGTTACTGGTGTTATGGGCTCGGGCAAGTGCTACGTACGCCTGGTCACCGCTTACCTAGGAGGGCCTTGTTGAGTCCACCAGGTGTAGGGTGGCGCAATGCTCGAGGTGGACAGAAGTTGATTTGGTAGCGGGAAATGAAGTCACTGACGACCAAACTGGGTGCCGTTGGCCCGTCTCGCCTTCCAGGCTGGAGTCCAGTTGACACGTCTTATGCTTGGCTCGAGACTTTACAAGACATGGCTCGCAACCGACACCAGTGGCGCGTCTGCTGCCGTCTCCTAATCGGATTGCCTGTTTAAATTGTGTTTGGTGCTGAGGGATGATTATGACGTGTGGCAGGGAAAGCCGCAAAGAAGCTGTCTCGCCGATGCCGCCTTATCTTTGCACGATAGCCAGCTGTTTGTGACGGTATGTTGTTTAGTCAAGGTGTGGGCGCCTTAACCCTGAATGTTTGCTTAGGGCACTAAGGTTTTCAGTAAGTCCCCCTTCTCTCCCTATTCTTTTTCTTTATTTCATAGGTCCTCATGGTTGTATGGCAGCGAAGCGTCAGTTTCAATCTGATTTACTGCTGTTGATGATGATGATGACTGGTGTTACTGCTGAGTTTCATTAAGGAACTACACACATGCTTTGGATTGTGTACGATCCAGTACGCCATAATCAAGTCACCTCGTAGTCGGCGATGGCGTCCGCGGAATAGTCCCAAACCTTTCAGCCTCTGCTCGACTGCGCATTCGGATGACGTATTTGGAAGCCTGACTTTAAGGTTAGGCCAGTACATTGAGGTCGTTCTATATCCATGGCTGCCAAGCTTGGATTACGTATTCGACATCAGGACGAACATACCCAGTGAGCATCTGTCTGTAGAGAAATGTGTCTATTTGTCCGAACGCCCGTCGTAACAAGCGGACACGTTGGTTACCAGTTTTCGCTGCTTTTTCGAATTGTTTATAACAAACCAAGTTATCCTGAATAAGCGGGCCAAAGTCGTGTTTACCGGATGATCACTGCTGTACATACGTTCTTAGTCTGTAGGAATAGATACTCTGGTGTCCTATGAAGAGTAACTTCAATTACCCACGTTGAAATGCACCAGATTTTGGGTTGACCACTGATGTACCAGATCCAGGGCACACTGAAATAAATGCTGTTCGGCGTCCGCCTGATTCCTGCCCCAAACTTTGATATCGTCAGCAAACAGTAGGAAATTTGAAGCGATTGTGTGTGCAAGATTACTGATGAAAACCAAAAGCGATCGTGGCCCCAGGATTGGGCCTTGCGGCACACTACACTCGACTGGTGTTGGGGTCAGATAAGGAATTCCGGACTCTGACCACTAACTGCCGTTGCAGGCGAAACTTAGTCATACTTTTCAATGAAGAGTCACCGAACCCGTCAGATCGGAGCTTGGGAAGGAGAATCTGATGACCGAAACGATCGAATGCGCTCGACCAATTAAACTAAATCCTATCCACAGTTTCTCCAGCGTCAGCTGACTCTGTCCAGCTACTCCGTCCGATCAATAACATCATTGTACCCGATCGCTGTCGACAAAAGCTGTGCAGTTCAGGAGCAATAATCTCACAATTTTCTAATTAACACTCAAGAGCGTCGGTAACGATGGATTACATGATCTTGAACAGCAAAGAGAGAAGAGACACCGGGCGGTAATTCGAGGGCCCAGTTTTGCTTCCGGTTTTATAGACAGGAGTTATTATTCCAAGCTTCCTCTTTGCAGGAGTCTGGTTCTGGACTAAGCAGCGTTGAAAGACCTGAACCAAATATTATCCGGTTGTCTCACTGCGGCTCCTAGTGCCTTTGGGTGAATGATGCCGACTTCCACGGGCTGTGGTTGAGCAAAGACGTCAGCGTCTTCAAAACAGCTTCGGCAGTAAAAGTGATGTGGTTGATCACTAGAGGTGGGACAACGAAGGCCGGAAGCTCGTCGGATGGCAAAACCATCTAAACGCTTGGGGCATATTGCGTCTGCAACGCGTTTGCTGCTCCTACAGCTGGAACATCAGCCGCATGGAGTGAAAAAGCTCCCTGTCCCACTTTACGATGGTCATTGGAATGCTTATACAGCAGGTTGTGGTTAGCGCTGAAAGTTTTCCCCATATTCTGCTGCAATTTGGCTCTGTCGCATCTGGGAAGTTGAGTGCAGTGGTTACGTAGTTGTCCCAATTATCAGACTTGGGTGATGATCTCTCGCCAGGTTGCGTTGTGTACATGCATCCAGTTTCTAGTTCTGCTTCTCATGAAGAAAACGGCTTTAGGCGTACTGCAAACCTTTGTCTATGAGGCATCCGAAACCAGTTGATTGCATTTGCTGATGGATTCAAACCAAGCGACTTCCAAGTGGTCTTCAGCGAGTAACGACCACTTTGTGGCACTGACGAGCTAGGCTAATCGGTCGTAGCGCGTAATACTGCGCACACTCGCAATGTTCTGGTGGCGATTTCCGCATAACAGATGAAGTAGAAACTGTTGACTGCATGATCACTACGACGCAAAGGACAGTCTATAACTAGTACAGTAGTCACATGTTTCTCGCTGGTGAACACACCATCAAGCATAGATTGCCTATTACCAGTTTTAAAGCGAATGGGCGTAATGACGTGAGTAGAAAGTGGAACACTGGTTACGAGCAATTGCAGATCGGTTTTGAATTGTTCTGCCAGTTCAACTGGGGTTCCTAAACAGTGTACGTTGAAATCATCCATGATAAGGATGTGAGTGTGATTTCGCTTTTAACTGCATTTTAAATCAGTCGCAAGGTGGCAGTGCATTTCTGGTGTAGAGTTTGTTGGGGGCGGTACACCAAAGCTACAAGGCAGGTGTCTCTAGCATGTAATTGCATTTGACACCAAAGTGAATCGGCAAACCTTGAGTCTGAATCCCCACCACCTCGCACTGTAGGTCGTTTTGATGGCACAGAAGTATCCTCCTCCTTACGTAAGCCTGTCGTTTCGTATGAGTGACATGCCCAACAGCAAAACTTTAGCGTCCGTCATTCCATAATGCGACCATGTCTCCGTGATACCGCCGATATCGCGTGGCTTCAAAATTTGGCGATCATTCTGTCCGGCCAGCTTATGGTAATGGCCTTGAGCACTGGTATAAATTCAGGATAGTTTGGTGGTCTCTAGGAGCCCACAGAGAGCCACAGGATGCAAGTGTGGTGGAATGCCGACCGGTGCGAAGTCGACCGTTATTCATGTTTTTGATGGGATGGTGATGACACGTGATTCGCAAACTGATTTGGACAAAGTACGTCCTATTCCTCCTCCGGACCTACTGCAGAATCGCGTGACCGAACGGTAAATTGAGGTTGCTGTGTAATTACCGGTTGGCCTACTTTTCAGGGTAGGCTCATGGCTGGCCTTTCCAAGGCTTCAGCAGCTTTTAAGCAAAGTTCAGATGGAACGCTTTTACGAAATCTTCGCCAAAGTTCTAACCTTTCCATTGCTGTCTGCTTTGACTGAACTAGGAGTTTTAGGATTCTTGGTCTCTTTCCTCCATAATTTGCTGAGTGAGGTAGCCTTTCGAGCGATCACGCTACAACGTTGTCCAAAAAAGTGTTTCATGAATGCAACCGCCACTGTTCCATATTGTGCTTACTGACCTTATAACTATCGTGTGAAGGAAGTTCTGACACGTCATAAATAAAGATTGTGCTTAGACAATCCAGCTTGGTGTGTCTTTCTTTGATGTTCCTTTTCAATTGTTACGTGCCCATAGGGACCTCAGGATAGATGCGAACTTTACAATACCCATGATGGAGCGCATTTGCAGAGAGTAAAACGTTTTTTTCATCAATGGCCGATTCCAGTGTTACTTTGCTAATTCTGGGTTCGCCATAGTGCGCAGAGTTCGAGTAACAAGTAACTGTCCCTAGGTTTTGGGGTTTTTGATTTTATGTTCATCCAAATGCATAGTGAGTTCCACTGGTCTTGCTAGTCAGACAATTTACCCCGCAATGTGATGGCAGTAGATTCGGGGCCGTTTGTGCACACGCCAATCAGGAGGTAACTGTTGAAGTCCTTTTTCGTTGAATCGGCATGGTCAGGTACCAGTTGGTCCTCGCTTTATGCCAAGTGATGACGGTCTGCTGTTTGTCTCTCTATTCACGTTAGCCGTGTTTGCAGCAGAGGAGCCAATGAATGTAGCATCCGGAGGGACTTTTGCAGCGATCTCTGCGTATGTGCCTGGAGTCTCGAGGGATTTAAACACGACCAGTGACCGCTGAGTTACAGATGCTGTAGACTCGGGTTCGGCTGTCCCGTCCATGTTAATGACACAAGTTATTAAGACCGACAGAATTTGGTCGATCACACGTGGTCCTGCGTACTGTTTGTCTATCAGTGCCATGGTCCGTTTTCGCCTCGTGTTCTTCCAAAATTGGGAAAGTAAACGGTAATGGAACCTTAAGGATCCTGGTTCGGGCGCATTGAATTTTGCATCATTGCTTCGCTTTGAGGCCACTGCTTCGTCTTGGCACATTCTCCCTTTCATTAATATAATCATGGCGCTAATGCGCTGTTCAACTTCTTCTGCTAACCGGTCACACTATTTGACCAGCGGAAGTATACACTTGAATAATGATATGTTCGAATACGCAGTACAAACCCAAGGTCAGCTCAGGACTTGGTTCGATTTCTCAAGTGATCTTGGTAAATATATGTACACTTTGGATGGTCTATTTGAAACAGTGTGAGCAGGATAAACCAAAGCTGACTAATCAATTACATCCTACCGACCTACTTTTACCCTTAGACTAGAGCGCTTTTGGTTTCGCATATACCTGCTTTCTTCTACTCAACATGATGTAGCCATATTACCCATTTGACGTTGTTAGTTACCACTTTTCGAGGCCTTTTCGGCTCGGCCTGAGTAACCTAAGGCATTCTGAGCCAGCATACACAGATCTTGTTCGGTTAACGACTGTTACAGTACACGCGTTCTTAGCTTGTAAGAGTAATTGGTCTGGTGTCACATGGATAATACCTTGCATGCACTTACGTTGAAAGGCAGTAAACTTTGTTTAATCACCGTTGTCCAGTGGCTAGGTCACTCGGAAGCAGAGGCTGGTCGGCATTCACCTGCATCCTGGGCCAATTTGCTAATGTTGTCGGCAAACAGTAGGAAGTTGGAAGAAATGGCCTGTGCGAGGACATTGATAAACACCAAAAGTAAACGTGGACCTACAACTGAGCCTTGAGGTGCATCACACTCGACTTGTATGTGGCCAGGTAACGAATTCCGGACTCGGGCCACTAACTGCCGTTGAAAGGGAAGTGCGCAATCTGGATTAAAAGAAGGACACCGATGCCGTAATAATAGGGCTTTGATAGAAGAGTCTTAGTATCTAAATTCTAAACGATCTAATACCTACGACAAAGCCAGGTAGATCACATCATCATCTCCTCCAGCTTCAGCTTACTCGATCCAACTACTCTGTATGATTAGTAAATTAGTTGTGCACGATCGCTATAGACAGAAGCCTTGTTGGTCGGAAGTAATGATATGGCAGCTTTCCAGATAGCACACCGACGTTTTGACAACGATGGACTCCACTACCGTGGACAGCACAGTGAGATACCGAGCGGCAGTTTGCTGGCTCAGTTTTGCTTCCGTCTTTGTCTATCGGCGTTATTATTCCAAACTTCTACAAACAATGGAACGATGGAACAGTGGTTTTATGCGGTTAAAACAGCTTAGCTTAACGGGTCCAGCAGGATGATCACAGTGAAAATACAACGTATAAAATTTGTCAGCAACTTTAGGTTTACACTGGTGGACTCATCGCGTTATTCGCAAGTATAAATCCACAGTAAATCAAGTTTTGTTCGATAACGCAAATGCTTCTCCATTTACGCACACATGCATATCCGTTTAAAACGAGTTCGTGTAGGCTGAAGAGCAAAAGCTTTATCTGCGTCCTATTGCCACTAAGCTAACAGAAATCAAATAAGGTAATACAGCTGCTGTAATGCATCGACAAGTCGTTTTTTTAAAAACAGGTAGCGGGGCTCAAAAATGACAAAAGTTGAAAGAGCATTCCAGGGGTGATAAATTCAAAGAGAAAACAAGGTACGGCGTAGCCAGTTTCGGCTGATGCCCCTTCAATTTGTGTTGTGACTCACTTTCAGGAGGTGGCGGCAGGTGTGATCGGGGTACTTCAAGAGCTTGAAGGCGAGAATGAGATCGCCCCATAGACGACGATAACTTTCGCTGTACATTCCTAAAGTTTTCAGTCGCAGATGTTACGGCAGGTGGAGCATTCCCTTCACATTTTTGTTGCCCTTCCCTGTTCGGTATCCAGTGCAAGCAGACCGGGTTTTAACCAGGGTTGCCAGGCCTGATTTGTGTACTCCACATGAGGCTTCACATACACCTTGAGCATTTGGGGGAAGACGGGGGGGGGGGTCGAACCGCTTGAACACCCTCCTTAAGAGACCAAGATGTTTGTTAGCGGTTTTGGACACCTTCAAGGACCGCGCCGAACAGCCTAGGTTGTCTTGCACCACCACCCCAGATCGCGCTCCTGTGAGTCTGTTTTCAGCATGTGGTCTTTAAGCTTATATCCGTAAGTGGCCTTGTGGCCTACATGTACAGTCTTGTACTTGTCCGCGTTAAACGGAAGCAAATTTGCCTTTGACCATTTAAAGACACGGTCTAAGTTCCTCTGCTGTGCGTCATGATCATCCTGACAATCGATAGCCCGCCATAAAATTTCATGTCATCTGCAACTAGCAGGAACTTGGACAGATGACGCGCGCGTGGTCGTTAATGAAGACCAGGAATAGGCGCGGTCCTGACATCGATCCCTGTGGGACACCGCGTTTCCCGTCGATCGGAGCGTAAAAGGAACTCCTAACCCGAGCCTGAAACTGCCGCTGAAGGAGGAACTTTCTGATCTATCCAAGAACCGGTTCCACAATTCCGTACGTACGCAGCTTTTGGAGAAGGATTCGGTACTCTAAGCGGTCGAAGGCTTCAGAAAAGCCGAGGAAGATGACCTCAGTGCCGGTCCCATTTTCGGCTTTTTGGGTCCAACTGCCACGCGCAATCAGCAGGTTGGTAGTGCATGACCGATGTTGACGGAATCCGTGTTGTTAATATGCTATGATGTTAGAGCTTTCAATGTAGTCCATTAGAGCGTAAGCTATGCTTGACCTCATGACCTTTGAGAGTGTAAAATGTCGGTCCTTCAGGGACAAAACGTATGTTCTGCAAACAACAAGACCAGGTGAAAACGGAGACAGAGGGCAAGTGAAAAATATCGGTATATACAGCTAGTTGGATCCATAATTAATGACCTTTGTTGATGCATGACATTTTTCCTTTGATTCAGTCAAACAAACTCCAATGCGTTCAACTGTTTGCCAATCCGCGTGCATGCGAGAAACGTGTGAACGTCCAACCAGCTGCCGCCTTTCCTTGCGGCAGCCTAACGGCTTCCTTGCTGGGCTGGCACCGCACGTTCGTTCGAGTGTATACTCCCATCACATCCTCCCTTTTTTCATGTTCTTGCTGCTGTACTTTGATAAATAGTCCATACACTTTACCACTTCGCGTCCTCTTTGTTGTTTCTGCCGATGTCGCCTCATTGCCGCACGCAGTATAACGCTCTCTCCCTGATTCATGCTGTCGCCTCGGACATCTCCTCAGCTGTACTCGATTTCTTCTCAGCTTCTTCCCTCCAACATTTACTTCGTATGACCTTTCACCGACTTTCGCAGCCACGACTCCTTTTCTCCACCGCTCCTGTCCATCGGGAATTGGTTCAACCCACACTTCTTCCCCCACTGTCAGCTCAGGTAATTCCCGTGCGCCGTTGTCGTAGTACCGTTTCTGAGTAGCCATTCGCCTTTTCAAACTGTTCTGTACTTTCTCAAATTGTGGCGTGACAGGGCGCAGAAGTGTTGCGGATGCAGGCATCACAGTTCTGGTCCTTCGACTGTATAGGTGCTGCACTGGGCTCAGGCCGATATCCGTTGAAGGAGTGTTGCGACTCTCCAGTAGCATGAGGTATGGGTCCTCCCGAGTATCTCTAGCCTTCGCTAATAGTCGCTTGGCTTGCTTCACTGCCGACTCTGCCTTCCCATTTGATTGACTGTGATAGGGACTGGTTTGCCGGTGTGCAAATTCCCATTTGGTTGCGAAAGCCTGGAATGCCATGCTGCTGAACTGGGGACCGTTGTCCGAGACTAGCTCCTCCGGTATCCCGTGCCGTGCGAATTGACATCTGAGTTTGTTGATTACTACCTCCGTGGTCGTGGTGGTGAGTAAATCGATTTCAAAGTAATCACTATAGTAGTCCACCGTGAGTAAGTAATCCTTTCCGTTGTCCCAGAATAGATCCACTGCTACCTTTTGCCACGGTCGGTCCGGAACATCATCCAGCATCATCGGTTCCTTCGTTTGCCGAATGTCGTGTGAACGGCACGCCTCACAGTTAGACACATGATCCTTGATCTGACCTGTCATTCCTGGCCAGAACATCAGTTCTCTTGCTCGATTAATGGTGTAATTTGCACCCAGATGAGCGCGATGGACATGCTCCAGCATCTCCTTTCGGAGAGAAGAAGGGATTAGGATTCGACTTCCCTTGAACAACAGACCGTCACAGACAGTGAGTTCGTCCCGAAAATTGAAGTAGGGTGTTAATTCTTTCGGGAGCTGCTTCTTTGTTTCTGGCCACCCATTGAGGATAACATCTCGCAAAGCTGCAAAAGTTTGGTCTTCCTCCGTGAAACGCCTTATGTCATTCAAACGGTTTTCTGTCACCGCCAGATGCTGCACCATGCTAACTGTCTCGATCTCTTCTAGATGATGTTCGGCCACTGGCGAATGTGCTCTCGACAGGGTGTCCGCGATGAACATCTGTGTGCCAGGTGTGTACACAATGTCAATATCATACTTCTGGAGCCGGATAAGCATACGCTGCAGACGACGAGGAACGTTATTCAGTGGTTTAGTGCCTAACGACACCAGCAGCTTATGATCAGTGTACATGGTTACCTTTCTTCCAAAAGTATAATCATTGAAACGCTCCATGGCATAGACCACTGCCAGCATCTCTTTCTCGATCTGCGCGTACCGCTTCTCGGCCTCTGTGAGTGCTCGACTGCGGAAATCCACAGGTCTTCCGTTCTGCAACAGAACAGCACCAATTCCACTATGGCTACTATCACACTGTACCTCCAATGGTTGTGCTGGATCGTAATATCCGAGTACGGGCGCATTACTGATGAGGTTCTTAATGGTATCGAAAGCCAAATCCTGTTCCTTCCCCCAGCTCCAATTTACTCCTTTGTGAGTTAACTGCCTAATCGGAGTCATGACATCAGCGAGTGCTGGTAGGAACCGGCTTAAATAGTTCACCATACCGTTTAGGCGATGGACTGCCTTCACATCGTTAGGGGACGGCATCTCTTGTATCGCCTTAATCTTCCCTGGGTCAACTCTGATTCCGTCGGATGTTAACACATGCCCATGGAAAATCACCTCTTTCCACAGCTCTACTTTCTCGCGTTTTAGCTTGATGTTCTTTTGCACGCAACGCCTCAGGAACCGGTGTAGCTTAGTGTCATGCACTTCTTTGGTAGAACCGTAAATCAGAACGTCATCTGCCACACAGGTTACGCCATCTAAATCATCTATTGCTTGCACCAAACGCTTTTGGAAAATTTCGCTAGACACCTTCAGGCCAAACGGTAATCGCAGCCAACGATAACGTCCGAACGGTGTAGCAAATGTGGTGAGGAAACTGGATTCGTCGTCTAGAACAACGTGCCAGAATGCGGAAGAAAGGTCTACTTTCGTGAAAAACTTAGCTTTTGTCAAACGCGGTAAAACATCTTCTAACGTCGGTAGCGCATAATGTTCTCTACGCAGGGCTTCATTCAGTGGCTTCGGGTCTATACATACGCGTAGTTCGCCATTTTTCTTCGTAATGATTGCGACCTGGCTAACCCAGTCTGTTGGCTCATCAACCTTTGCAATCACCCCCTGCATAACCAGCTTGTTCAATTCCGCGGAAAATCGGTCACGTAGCGCAAATGGGACTCTCCTAGCAGGTAACGCAATCGGGCGTGCCAAAGGATCTAATGACAGGTGAGCGGTACCCTCAAATTCCCCTAAACCCGGGCTAAACACAGACGGATACAGGTCACTAATATCAGCTTCACCCTGACAAGCCTCCACACAAAACGATCATGGTTAAAAATGACAAAGCCAAGAGATAAAATCGAATCAATGCCGAGAATCGGCGTGAGATCCTCATCCACGATCACGAACTGCAGACGATGCGAAACACCGTCTCTCGGATTGACCACTTCAATTGTCGCTGAGCCCTTTGGCTTGAGTCTGGAACCATTCCACATGCGCAAATAATCTTGATCCGATTGAAGTTGCACGCCGCGGCAGTGCTTTCTGGGCAAAATATTGATCGTCGCGCCTGTGTCTAACTGGAATCGCACAGACCGTCCCTCGATCAGAAGACTTGCATAGACACACTTCTGCGAAGCTTTACGAGACGCGTTACTAATCGATTGTTCGGTGTCTTCTGTTGATTTGTCTGGAACGAGTGCACTGACATCTGTCGACTGACAGCAGAGGGCGAAGTGATTGCGCTTCCCACATCTGACACAAATGCGGCCCCACGCCGGACACTGTTCGCGGTTCCTCGGATGTCGTGTTGCACAGAAGTTGCAGGGCTCCTGTCGCGCGGTCGTGGCCCTCGTAGTTTTGCTCCTGGAAACGGCGCACAACTCTGAATCACCTGCGATTGTCATCTGCTGGAACTGATAGGCAGTGGAGGACTCACTGTTACAGATGTCGATACATTGCTGCAGAGATAGGTTGCGCTTTCGTAATAGTCGCTTCGTCAAACCTTCGTCATTGATCCCAAGAACAATGCGGTCCCGTATGAGACTGTCCGCCATGCATTTACAGAAACTGCAGGATCGGGCCAAAATCTTTAGCTCAGTGACGTACGTGTCAACGGATTCACCTGGCCGCCTGTTCCGCGAAAAGAAGAGGTAGCGTTGAAATGTCTCGTTTGTTTGGCCTTCGCAGTATTCACTGAACTTCTCAAGAACTGTCTCCAGATTGTTGGCATCTTCACTCTTGTCGTAACACAATGTCTCTAGCACGCGGCGCGCATCATCTCCTGCTGCGTGTCGAAACATGGCCAAGCGGTACGCCATCGGTTGTTTGTCCAGACGCGATAAAGTGCAGAACTCCATCCATTTGCTCTTCCACAAACGCCAGTTGCTTGCCAAACTGCGTTCATCCATGTTCAGCGGGGCAGGCATTTAAATAGCCGGTGCAGCTCCAATCATCGTCTGGGTGGTACTAATGTTCTTCTCCTTCTCTGACACCATGTTAAAAGTCGGTCCTTCAGGGACAAAACGTATATTCTGCAAACAACAAGACCAGGCGAAAACGGAGACAGAGGGCAAGTGAAAAATATCGGTATATACAGCTAGTTGGATCCATAATTAACGACCTTTGTTGACGCATGACATTTTTCCTTTGATTCAGTCAAACAAACTCACTCCAATGCTCACCTGTTGATTGTTTTTCCGAGCTTGATTAAGAAATCGCATACGTTTCACCACCATGCGAGGTGGCATCTTCAGTGCAGTAGTAGGCAGTGTGTATTGCTGCTTACTGAATTGTCAGTCCGTCATGCACGGTCAGGTGACTTTTGAAGGTGGCGATTTCGATTTGTGCCACGTGATCTCTGCCCATTTGCTTCCACGGCTGAACCAGGTCTTGCGATTCGCCGGAGATGCCACCTCGCATGGTGGTGAAATGTATGCGATTTCTTAATCAAGCTCGGAAAAACAATCAACAGGTGAGCAACCAAGCCGGGCTACCAGTGTTCCAAATTATTTCGATCACTCCAATGCGTTCAACTGTTTGCCAATCCGCGTGCATGCGAGAAACGTGTGAACGTCCAATCGGCTGCCGCCTTTGCTTGCGGCAGCCTAACGGCTTCCTTGCTGGGCTGGCACCGCACGTTCGTTCGAGTGTATACTCCCATCACAAGAGCACCGAAAGGAAAGTCGCTGGCCGCTACTTGACGGACTCCAAACGGCTACCACCCTTGAAAAGTGAGGTGATGATGCCCTGCTTGCACATGTGTTGGGGACCTGCTGTTCATCCAGACATCTTTGGAAAAATCGAGCTATCGGGTCACCTATCCTCGTAGCTGCCCCCTGAAGTGCTTTTGAGGGAATGTTATCAACACCGGGGGAACTATGGGTGCGCAAGGATACCAGCTTCCACAAAACGGTCGCTGAACTAGAAGTGACGTGTAGGAACAGGAGAGTTATGTGACATATGCTGGTGACGCATCGAAATACTGAAGCAGATTGCAGCCGTAGAAAGTTGGCCGCATCCTCGACAGTTTGAGCACATCCATTTGCTGAGTTAACTAGGGGAGCATCACGTTTCACATCCTGCAGGCTGTTCACATGTCTGTACAGAAGCTTGTTGTTAACACGAAACGTTTCTACTAGGCTCTGCTTGTGAACTAATGTCCTCACGTACAAGTGTGATACAGTAATCACGATGCACTAGATAATAGCTCCAGTTTTCACGGTTAGGGTTAACCCTGTACGCATGCCAAGCTGCGTCTCTCAACGTCATGCATTTTCGGGTTCTGCTTCCAAGTATTGATGATGCTGTTGTAGAACGAGTGGGCATGTTTACAGATCCAGATTTAATCAGATCTCTGAACTTGCCAGCAAACTCCGTCCACACATTATTAATGGTGCAATTGTCCGAAAAATCTCAAATGGCATCCTCAACAAGTTCTGTGAGTGTCGTAGGGTTGGATTGTTCGAAACAAGTCATCATGTTCCTGTGGATATTCCGCATAATAGACGTGGTCGTAAAGAATGCTTACATGATAACTTCTCCCCAGAGAGCTCTCACTCGTTGGTTTCTTGATCATGAGCTCTTCATTCGTGAGCAAGAAATCAAGGACAGATGGCTTATTTACCGTTCTGAATCTGGTGGACAAACAGACGTGGCTAAAGTGGGGCATGCTTGCAATTAGCTCTTGCAGGTCTGCCTTGAATCGTTCATTAGGAGAAGCTGGAACCTTCAAATCCTGAATAGTGAAGTCACTAGAGATGAGGACATGGCAGTACCGTTGTCGAAGTACCCACTACAATACGAATATCAAGCGGGCGTTCATCACTGGGGTGGACATTGGGGGACGATAAACAACTACCAAAAGACAAACGCCGTTGCGCCTTATTCGCAGACTGCGCCAGAGCGAGTCTCTGAGTAGCGTTTTTGGATCGATTACCGGTTCGTACCGCAGGTCAGTGCGGTAGTATAAAATTAGCCCACTGCCCTTACAGGATAGCTCGTTTCGATTGAGAGACATGCCATGTATATCGACTCCGGTGTAGATGATTTCTGTATGCAGCCAAATTTCCGCTATGAATACGAGGTCCCAGGCGTATGATGCATGAGGTATCTACAGTTCGGCAAACTTACTCGGTAGACTTTGTGCATTGGTGTACATGCAGAAAGTTTCTCTGTTCTTAGCAAAGAGTTGTGGGGGTGCACATTTTGACTATGATGTTGTGCCGACCGGTGAAAGGTCGGCAACTAAACGATTTTTAAGTGAGGTAATGATGAACTTATCTGTGTCATATCCAGGGATCTCGACATTATCTCTATGCTCCTCTCTTTAGATGTAGTGTATAGGATGCTTTTGCTAGTTTCATTGGCTAGCTCAGTGAAGTCATCCGAACTGATATCTGGAAGCGGTCCGACTACGTGCCTGCTTTCGTAGGTTTGCATTAGAGGAAGCTGTTCTGTTCCGGATTTCGGAAGGAAGACTGCTACGGCCAGTACACCAACTCTCTAACACCTTAGTTAATACTTGTCTGGATTGTCGCACCACGTTTACGATCCTCGGACCCTTTCCTTTCCAATGTGGCTAGTTGTGTAGCCTCGAGAGCGACTGCGTTATGACATTTTCCAGGGACGAAGTCACTCGAATGTATCGTTACTGCTGTTGGTCATGAGGGGTCGCTTCGCGCTCATCACGACCTCCAGTCTCGGGAACATAGGGTACAGGAACGGTCCTGACCACGGATTCCCTTCGGTGTTCTTCCGAGTCGGGTTTCGCCAGTTTCCGCTCGCTCCACTGAATATCCTGGGAGATGCGGATGGAACATGACACATTCCTCAGGCGTGATGTCGATAACAGGATGGCTGCTGCTTCACCAGCTGCAGTCCATAAAATGCGGAGAATCCTCGGTCTACTGTAGTGCTGTGAGTTTGGATGAGTTTGGACCCGTGTCAAGATGGATGGCTTAACAACAATACCTATGATGTCACATTTGGGGTTGCACTTGTTCACATCATCCAGTTATTTTCCTTTTAAGGGATTGAACGCTGACTATGGAACTTTGGTGCAGGTTACAGATGGTGCACTATGTGTAGCTCGGATTGCTGTCAGCCGCCTAGCTTGTCTGCATGCAACCGTTGGGGGCTGCGGAAGTACATCATCGCCTACTTTATTTACTTCAAGCCCAGTGGGGGTTACTGAATATCTGAATTCCAGTTGGTTTTGGCAGAAATCATGTTCCAACCACCAGCAATGTCGACGGCCTTCTGAAATGTTGGAACATTTTGGAGGATGGAAGAGGTCCTGACCGTACTTATTCCAATCGGACTGGCGTGCGTTGTTTTAGACCTATTTGGGCGGCTAGTGGAGTTGACTTCTAAAGCCACAGGGGAAGCAATTTAAATGCTCTACCTAGCATACTTCCGCTGCTTTGCAGCCGAGCCTAATGAAAAGTGCTGGTCTTTTCCAGTTACAAACTTGCCTTAAATGAATCAACTTTGCTTTTCCTCATTTCGTTAATAATTACCAGCAGTCTTTCATGTTTCTGCGCAAGTTCCTGCACAAGCTTTTTCAGTGGGATAACCATACATGCTTCACAGAACTATAGAGAATCTGCTTAACTAAAATGTACATTCAATTGGCTTACTGTGAGTTTTGCACAGTTTGAATGAAACTAGTTCCTGCAGTTTGCATGTTAAATTCCGGTTCGAACATTTTTATGGTATGAAGGAATGTCACATACTACTGTCAGCCTTGGGGTTGAATATCGGGCCACTGTTGATGGGTCGTTAAAATCCATTACGTCGATCGATGCTTCTTCGTTTAGTGATAGGGTTGTCTGTCTGTCGCTGTAGTTCCAAGGTCAACGCGTTCGGCGTGTGCACTGCTGGCAGCGGAGGATTGAGCGGATGGATGATTTGCTCCTTAAGCTATGAGGTTTAAATAAAACGAGCAAGCGATGGGATGCAAACCGTCGGATGGCTAATGCCCTTAACGATTGGCAGCTGTGGTTGAAGGCTCTTCGTATACATCTCTGAGGTGGCTTTCGTTTCAGACCACAACTATTCCTAATGAAGTAGAATGTAGCGAACAAGCTTATTTTCAATGTATCACCATCGGACAAGTACAACCACCACTAGGTAGGTCAAAAATGAACAGGTGAATTACAGGTGTCAACAAATCAAGATATCTTATCAATAAGGCTATGTGGTTAGCCCGACCTGTGTGGGGCATGGGGAGATAGCATGATAGGTTCGCATACTTGTGTTAGTCTGGGACCAGGATAGACAGATCGTCTGCACAAAATGCTTCTGTGTGCACAACTCCAGATTATGGAGCCGAACTGCGATTGCCTCCTCTGTCGACAGCATCTGGCAGCTCTTGTGTGGCGTTCTGGCACGCAGTAGATCGGTTTGAATGAAGCTTTTGAGTTTATGTTCTGATTAGTATTCACTAGATATGACAATAGTGCGCTCGCCACATTCTTCCTCACACCCCGGTATAGCCATGCGGGACAATGCTCTCGAGCTCTTACGGACAGTGGCCTGGTCGTTTTCCAATATACATAGCTGGACACGAGCAAGAGAAATTGTACACACAAGAGACAATTTGCGACTGGGGTTTCCTATCTTTGAACTGCCAGCGCCCAATTGGTGTTGAGGTGAATCTTACACGTAATTCGGCCTCAAAGTACTTTTTGGCAGGGGCTAGGGTAAGCCTTCGGGTAGTTCGCTGCGCTATCGCGTAACTCTTAAACAGTAGCGATAAATATAGTAGGCGCTTCCCTGCGGAAGCAGATATCATCTTCGACACTTGCGGTTAGATGTGCTTCTGGATAAACTTTTCTGGATATCTGTTAAGTTCAAAAACCCTTCGGAAGAAACTTAGCTTCTCAGAAAATGTATTTTTGTGCATATGCATCTTTCTCTCTCAGTGAGACAACCGACTAGATTACGCATCAGGCTACTTGGAACGAAACTATGGAAGTGATCATATTGTCCATTAAAAGTTCCCTTTCTGTGTTTTGTTTTCTAGGGTTAAGAAATTTCCTCCATTCCCTTTCCGTGGGAGCAGTGCGAAAACCACGACGCTAAAATTACAGGTGATCCACTCAAGTTAGATCCGAGAGATGGAATGCACTAAATAGCGCTGAATAAGCTGGATCAAATTAGTGCAAGCACAGGTGTGTGTGTGTGTGTGTGTGACAAGTGGTGTGTCATTAAATCCGATTAGAACACGAGGCTGGATATTTTTACGTCCGCGCGGTGAGGAACGGAACAGCTGGGAGCGGGTTCTGGTTGCAGCAGCGTTGGAAGAACTAGGCTAAAGATTCAGCCCATTGTCTCGATCTGAATTAACCCACTCGATCAAGCAAACTTAGGAAACAACATGTAAGGTTGAAGCAGTTATTTCCCATTAGTAGTTTGAAAAGCGAAGTAAGAAAACAAGACTGGAAGATGCAAGCATTTCGCATTATTTCAACAGTGCCTTTAACAACTCGCAATAATATGTATTCAGAGAAGGGTGTGACCAAACATGTTTGGCGGCATCCGGTTCAGGAAGTGCCTGTCACTGTAGCTTAAACAGAATCAGTCACAGGATGCCTTCGTTTCCAGAAGGACCATGGGTGGCTTGCGCTGCACCACACACAGCTTCAACCACACACCCCGTATCCAATGTAAACTCGAAGGAATAAGACCGGGAGGCATGTGGATGGGAGCCACGTTTCATCAACGGAGCCGGCTCACACTCCTTCACAGGCAAACACAAGCACGATGTATTTGGGAATCAAGCGCGCACAAGTGGGTGGCTGGGCCGTAGTCCGCTCCACACTGAGTGCATGGAACCACTCTTCGAGGCTAGCACAGCCACAAGGTCCGTGCATCCTGCCCATCCAGCAATGACCAACTGTTTCCTGGAGCCAGTATGAAGGAGGTAGTGGGTAACAGACAGGTAAGCACGTTGTCAACGTTTACATCAAGCAACGGCCAATCACCTGAAACGACAATATCAACTAAAATAAATCGACCGAGGCATACAGATATGCCGACATAGCTCTTCAATAAATGAGCATATGAAATCAATTTGTTATCAAAATATTCATTATAGGTTCACGCCGTCAGAAAATATATTTTAAGAAAATGATCCACACGCGAAAATGTTATCAAAACTAACTACAGTTAACTTGAGCTAGGTGTGCAAGTTACTAGAAGCAAACTCTCGTAGACTTACAGGAGATAAGATAACAAACCCACAACCTAAAATAGAGACCCAGCATGCAAGCACGCGGTTAGTAAATCGAATACATTGTGAATAAAATGCTGCACCGGTTCTGCCTACCTTCCCATAAATCACGCTCCCGAGCGGTCACGAATGTGTCATCCTTTGTTATTCGCCTTTAAATCGTCGAATTTATTCTCACAGAGACCTACGTGCCATCATTCGATTTGGCTCCGTGAGCTCCTCTTAGCATTGTCCATCTTTTGGATGTCATTCGCGGATCATTAGCAAACTGTGCTTTTGCAATTTTGAAGTCAACCGTGTTTGAACCTTATCGGAGAATTTATTATTTCTCTCCTCGCACAAGAGCTCTTGTGGTCTTATTTTAAATAGCTTTTTGAGAGTCACCCGATCATCTCACTACCATTCCTTCTGGTCGCTGTACAAAGCGATAGTTGTCAATTTGGTCCGCCCTTGGAACAGCCACTTTCATCATCAGACAGTATTTTCCAAGTCATCTTGCTTTGCCTAAATCCTACGCTGCATCGCTGCCTATCCACTTACCGGCTGGAGCAATAGCACGCACGTCTACCCTAAGGAACGTTGACTCATCTGGACGCCACACCTCTGACCCCTCTGACCTAAAACCAGCGGCGATAGACACGCAACGAAAAGTGAAGCGAAATCAAACACTGTGCGTCAGTATTACTGACCTTTTGCTACCCCTTAAAACAGCACGCCTACTGGGAACATGTCTCGTATGAAGATCAAAGGCGAATCATGTGTTAAAGTGATAAAAAATGGTGTGATGTGTTCCGTGTATTTGAAATCCTATCACATTACCTGCCTTGGGAAGGGGTAGACAAAAACAAACAACGCAGAGGCGTTTTGGTTCTGCCAAGTATGCAATTATATTCCATTTGTTAGCTGTCTATCTGTGTTAATGAAGAGGTGTGAAAGACTAACCGAAGCGGTCGAGCAACTGGTGAGCGCCAGAGTTACACCCATGGGAGGAAACGGACCTGTACTTGTGAGTGAACATAACACCCCGAATTCCCTAGTCAGGCCGAAGAAGAGAACCAGGCGTCCCTACCTAACCCCAACAACTCAGCCTCCAGCAGTACCAACTACATACTCTTGCCCTCCTATAAGTAAAAACATTGCCTGCAGCGCGCGTGCCTCAACTTCTGTACAGTGTGTTACACCTAGTAGTCTTTTCGCTGCACAGGAGACCGTAAGCTACAGCCAACCTGTCATAGTGACCAACCCGGTAACGTACGCAGCGGAAAAGAGCAACGGTAACATTTGTGCCGGACTAGAGAAAACAAATTTGTCGCAGCACGGATGGCCCCATCAGTGCCGTTCACAAACTCACCAAATACACCGGAGACTAAGGCGCCAAATCCAAAACCAGTAACCACCAGGCGCAGCCATGGTGCCCTAAACCTTGTGTGCATAAGTGTCCCTCAATCCAAATCCAATACAATTATGGGTAAGTTGGCGGACGATCGAAACCAATGGGGTTCCATCTGTACGTCGATCGGTGTCCATGCTAATCCCACGACATTAAAAATATCTCGCGTCGCCCAAACGCGAACCCCGTTTATTTCGGATAATCCTAAACTTGGCGGACGAGACGGAGGACGTTCTGCTGTCTGTGAATCGTCTCCGCAACGGCTCAAGTGGAGGGCGCATACTACCTGAAATCCCTTGGAAAGAACGTTCAGGGGATCCCGCTAACAAAGATAGGTTCAGAATAAGTCAAGATAAGAAAAAGTGATTGCTCACGGTGTTCCTGAGCTTAGTGACTCCTTTTCCGACGATGCCCAGATGTACGACCGCGAGCAATGGCACTACATCCGGGAGGCACTTTCTCTCGAAAATGTGGTGGTCACCTCGTTGACAAGGATCCCCATATTACCAAACTATAAGGGGTGGTGTCCCAAGCTGTTAAAACTTGTGTTGCAGTCAGAACTAACGGCACAAACCCTACTAGCGAACTAGACTAAATTCCCTTGCAGATTGCCAACAGAAATTCGTCTGAACGCAGCGGAAACACCGGCACCTTCTAATGACAATTCAGTAGAGGCACAACTGTCATTGAAAACGCCAGCTGCAGGACCAGACACGGGGACGGTTTCAAGAGTAGCCATAATATCCGGAGGGACACAGCAGAGAACGAGCCAACACCGGGATCCGAGGGCATCTGATATTTGACTACATACCAAATTCGTCTCGAGAGTATGCAACCAACCCAAAAAACGATTAGTCGCTGACCCTTTATTGGTCGGCGTAAACTCACTTGCTTCATCCATCCCATCTAACACACTCTTGGTCTACGAGAAGCTCTCATGCACGTACACAAATGTCCAAGGTCTGCTCATCAAATTAGCTGAATTACAACTTCGACACGCGTCAGCAGCTTGGGACCTCATCGCTGTCACCGAAACATGGTTGCGCTGTGAGATAACGGATGCTGAAATTGTGCGAACATATATGTCCGTTGTCCGGAAAGATCGAGCCAGCAAAGGTAGCCGGGTAGCCCACTACTTTCGTAACTACCTGAAATGAGAACCCATAAACGATTCGGAAACCGAGGTACCTGACACCATTTGAAGCAGTTTCCGGCTGAGAGGGAACGATGTTGGCCTATTGGTTGTTGTTTACCGTGCACCATCGTCTACTCCTGAGCTGGACTGCAGTTTGATGGCTGCGCTGAAGCAAGTGATAAACAAGAAAAACAGTCACATTCTACTCACCGGTGACTTCAACTTACATGCTCTAGAACCCCAGGCCACACCAGGAGGGCAATGCATAGCAGACCTGCAACATCTGGTTTCAGACTTCCCGCTTTATGGTCGCTTCACTACGCTCACCGGATTCAGGGGGACTAACAAGCCATTCATATTGGACCGAATATTCACTAATGAAGAACTGATGGTCGTGAGGGATAACCGATACTCCTCTGGGCCGCAGCAATCACGCGACTCTAATGTTTCATGTGTTACGCCTATTATCCTAAAGGGCAAGCCGCGGAATATCATGTCGTAAGCACCTATGACGACCTGTCCGACATGATTACTCCAATAAGCTAGGCGTTCTTAGTTGAATTGACCCCTGAGGTGGTCTGCGGAGAATTCGTCAACATATTTACCAAGCTCGTAGCAAGCACATCTGAAACCAAACTCTACCGGCCTAAAAGGATGAAGTCTTGCGGAAGGAGCAGGACATGTAAATGCATTGTATTGAGGGACTTGGCATGGCACACCTACATAGCCTCCCCGGACGACCATACCTGGGATCTTTACACAATACAAAGAAATCACTTTGTCAAACGCGTCCGGGAGGATAAACTGAAGAACCAACAAGGTCTAGTGGATAAGTTTTGCTCTAATCCCAAACAGCTATACAGACACGTAAACAATTTGCTCCGTATTAAGCGCGGTATTCTTGCTCTGCACACAGCATGCGGGTTAGCCCAAACCGCACATGAGGTGGCCAACATCCTTGGACAACAATTTGGCCTACCTTCCAAAGCGCGCAATCATCATTCATCCTGCCTAAGCAGATAACGCCGCCATCAGGGCTTAATCACATATCGTTTACCTCCGCAGCTGTACTGAAGAGGCTGTTGTCTCCGCGCGAGTTCAGATCCCCCGGGTGCGGACGGCATTCGCCCGAAGGCGTTGAAAGTTGCT
This sequence comes from Dicrocoelium dendriticum, assembly GCA_944474145.2. NCBI lineage: Eukaryota > Metazoa > Platyhelminthes > Trematoda > Plagiorchiida > Dicrocoeliidae > Dicrocoelium > Dicrocoelium dendriticum. The sequence goes on from OX104069.1 coordinate 15,034,397, forward strand.
GCCATGGGTTTGGCGGCGCCACTAGCAAGTATCTTCTAACGCTCTCTGAAGGAGATGCACGTCCTCACGATGTGGAAGCACGGAATCATCACACCAATCTACAAAAGTGGCAGCCGTGCTGAACCAACAAATTATCGCCCGATAACACTACTTCCAGTGATCTCCAAGGTTATGGAGTACATCGTAGCTGGGGCTTTGATGGGGTTCCTGGAGAACAACCAAATTCTCGTCCCGGAACAGCATGGATTTCGCCAAAATCGGTCCTGTACTACTTATCTCTTGATTGCTCGTGCAAGCTGGACGGAATCTGTGGAGGCTTGGTGTAGGAGTCGACGCTGCCTACTTGGATTTCGCAAAGACATTCGATCATCTAGACCATCGCATTCTCGTCTACGAACTACAGGAATATGGAATCGGCGATCTTTTTTGGGCTGGATAGGAGAATTTCTCGTTCAACGTCACCTCAATGTGAGGGTTCGAAGCAACCTATCGGAATTCATCGAACTTCAGTGCGGCGTACCTCAAGGCTCGGTACTTGGACCCCGCATGTCCCTGGTTTTCATAAATAATCTCGCGAGCTTGCTATATTCTAACTGTTTGCTATTTGCTGATGATCTGTAGGTATGGCGTATTATAGCTGCAGTGGAGGATCACACAGTGTTACAGGAGGACCTGGACACAGCGTATACATGGTCCATCGTGAACATGAAGCATTTCAATGTCACCAAGTGCAAAGTTCTCAGCATACGGCACAAGAGTATGCACAAGTACCATCTAGGACCACAAATTCTACAGCGGGCTTCTCACGAGTGCAATCTCGGCGTGTTAGTTCAAGATGACCTCGGTTGTTTGAGGCAGACTGAAAGGGAATCTAAGAAAGCAAACCAGTACCTCGACCTTATTCGCAGAGCTTTCGGGAAGCTTAACACTTCAGTCTTTCCAAAAATGCTTAGTGCGTACGCGAGGCCGCACGCGGAATACGCTATTCAAGCTTGGCAACCCTGGCTCAAGCACTATCTCACCGCCCTCGATACCGCACAATGTAGGGCAATGAAGAGCGTCAGAAGTTTGACCAGCCTCCCCTACCCACTCAGGCTGAAGACCCTCCAAATATACAGTGGACGTTATCGGCGTCTAAGGGGCGATCTCATAATGGTGTACCAGATCCTGAGAAACCCCAACCACCCATACCATTCTCTTCTAATACTGAGTCAAAATACACAGCTAAGGGGTCATCAGTTCAATTTGGTCACGCAGTACAGCCACCTGGAATGTCGGCGAAACTTTTTATCCCTTCGAGTGTCACAGTCTTGGAAAGCCATCCCGGAACATGTTATCAATGCTCTCACCCTATCCCTTCTCAGAAAACGCCTTGACGATACTCTGTCACATTTACACCATGTGCTATAGCCTATGACCACCAGATGCTGGCACTAGTGCACAACAAACAGTGGACAATGCCATAACCCTACTCGAGAATGAGTCTCTCCAAACCGCTTGCACACAATTTGATAAACGCCACTGCTGTGGAAACTGGATTTCTGTATCTCGTCGACCCGAGATTGCTACACACGAGTAAACGTTCTTCTTGATATTTGTTCTTTTTTTCTCGCTTATTACGTGACCAGTAACCAATCCCCTTATTGCTTTGTATGCGTACATTCTAAGCTCAAACCATTTATACGGCAGCGACGATTCCATTATTTCTTGATCTCTCTTTTCTTACTCTAGCCACCCTACGGGACATGTGAAACGCATGCACTTTACCCGTTATAATTCATTGTTCGTTGTTCACCCGTCGTCGTTTCTGTGTTGGTCCAGAGTGTCCTCTCCTGCGGCTCACTAGACTTGGCTAACTCACACACTAGCAGCAGCATGGGCTACAACACCACGTGCTCGAAGTAGATGGAGTGCAACCCATCGGCGCCTGTCGCTTCGGCACTTGTCGTTTCTTCTCCGCATGTACGAGGACTTTCTCTTGCTTCTCGGCAACTGCCTCGTGATTAGATCGCGCCATGCACGCCGATCAACCGCCTTCGATTCGCAACACCTGTACTCAACGTGAAAACGTGATAGGCTCACTGGTAATGAAACTACGGATTCCCCACACTCCGCTTCCCCACACTCAGCTGACCATTTAATAGCTTCTTCGGTATCCGCATCCAACTCATACGCCACGCATGACCAAGCCACCACAGGTGTTTCATTAAAAGTATGCAGTCCACCGCGTGCATTCCAATACGGCGCAACACTTACATGTCTGCAGCTCTGTCGTACCAACGGATGCGCAGAATTCGTCGCAAACACTGTTAATGGGATCGCTCGGGCTATCGCACATCCCGCCGGTACATGGTCCACGTTTCGCTGCCGTACAGAAGAACGGACAGCATCATGGATTTGTACACCATCAGCTTCGTGCCAGTGGTAAGCTAATAGTTATTCCACACATGTTACACTAACTTCGCGAAGACCGCTGCTGCCTTCGATAGACGGATAAGAAGCTCACTGTGTAGCTTCTGGTCAGTCGAGATCAAACTCCCAAGGTAGCAAAAGCGGGAGGTGGTTCCCAATACTTCGGCACCAATACTGATTCACGGCATAATTGCAGATGGCACCTCCGCTGAAGGCTGAAAGAGACAGACAGTTTTGCTTGTGTTGATGGTGAGCCCGAATTTGGCCGCTGTCGAATCCAGAGCACTAGTCATGTGCTGCACCTCATCCGCGCTGTGTGCAAACAACGTACAGTCGTCAGCAAACAGCAACATAGTTGTCTCACAGACTAGAGTTCTCGCACCGAAACGACGGATGTTCAGCAACCCACCATCAATACGGTGCTCCATATGAACACCTTGAACATAAGCAGCATCAAAAGAATTAGACGTTAAGGCATGATAATGAATATTAAACAGGGCGGGAGCTAACACATAGCCTTGCTTCACACCAGAGATAAACTCAAACTCCTCCGATGTCTCTCCACTCAGCTGCACCCTCGCTCGCATACCACTGTGCAAACATACAATTAAACTTACAAACTTTCGCGGGCAACCAAACTTATCCAACATCAGCCACAATACCTCGCGGTTCATCGTATTAAGTGGCTCGAGTAATCAACCGAATGCGAGTACAACGGCTGGTGTCGTTACCTGCACTTCTCTTGCAACTGACGAACCGCAAACACCATATCAATAGTAATGCGACCCGAACGGAATCCACACTACTGTTCCGTCACTTTCGATACCACAACTTGACTGACGGGGCAGTAGAACAGGATTCGGGCAATTAGCCTGCCCACACAACTCAGCAACTTGGTGACACCACAATTATTGCAACATTGCATGCTCCTTTTGCTTCTGTACAGTGCTAGCACATAGGCATCCTTCAGCTCAGGAGGCACTTCCTCCTCAATCCATACACGTTGCACCAAGTGGTGCAGCGCAGTCAACAACGCTGGTCCGCCTTGTTTCAATACTTCAGGCAGGATCCCGTCAGCACCGGCACACTTGCCGTTTCGCAGCTGATCAAGTGTTCTCTGCGCCTCATTCAGTGTCGGTGTGTTCGCCAGACTCGTCTTTACATCGTGCTGATTCAGGCCGTTCAATGTAGGCCAGTCGATCTCTGAACGGTTGTTTAAGAGTCAGTCAATATGTTTCCGCCAGATCTGTATTCTGTCTATAGTCTGTGCGCAGGTAGCGCCTGAACTACCATCGATCAGCGTCCTCAGCTGCTCCAACCTCGGTCCATGCACCACCATCAAAGAGTCAAAGGATTCCTTGTGTTGTCGGTGCTCGGCGCAGCATTCCATCTGTTTCGCCTTCTTCATCCACCATGCATTTTTAACGTGACGGAGCTGTTCGATCAGTCGTCAACGAATTCGCTTAAACTTTCCCTTCTTCCCCAAATTACTGGGGTCTGTCCCATGTGCAGTAAATGCTGCACTCTTCCCAAACACCAAAGCGTCAGTCGTCGCAATTTTCTCACCAAACCAATCAGGCTGCTTACAGTTTGCGCGTCCGATGGTCTCCTCGGCAGCAGCTGTCAGCTGGTAGTGAACGCGGTGCCACAGCTAGTCCAAGTTGGCTATGCATCCCACATTACACAGGTATGCAGCCATCGTCTTCTCCAGCTCAATACGTTTCGCCACAGTACCGAGGGAGAAAACGTTACATTTACTCCGATTCACGGCGGGAGTGCAATACAGTGATTTAAGCAAATATACGTATTGTTTGGTCCGCACCAATTTGTGATCAGTGCCACACTCACCACTATGCAGTACACCTGTCATGCGCACTTCACGCATATCACGCTGATGTACGATGACGTAGTCCAGCAAGTGAGTGTGACAAATCGGTGGGTGTGTCCAAATTGCCATATTACTCGCACTCAGTGCAAACCGAGTGTTTAGGATCGGCAGGCCGTGAGTGGCCTACAGTGTCAGCAGCCTGTCACTGTTCACATTCGCTGAACCAAGACCATGCGGACCGATAACATCTGTCCACACCGATGCATCATCCACAACGAGCGCATTGGAATCGCCTAGCAGAAATAGTCGGTCGCTCGTCAGCACAGATCGCATCACGGAGGATAACTGGGGGTAGAATTGATCATACGTGTCATCAGGATAACGCATGGTTGGATCGTACGCGTTTATAAAGGTGGCAAACTTACCTCTTCCGAGTAGTACGCGAACAGTCATCAGTTGCGCCCTGATGCCTGTTGGTTTGCCCACCAGGTGGGCATTGAGGCAATCGGATATTACAAATCCAACCCCAGGTCACCAAACATGGTTGGCGGCATCCGGTTTCGGATTTGCCTGTCACTGTGGCCAGTCACAGGACGCTTGCACCTACAGATTGACCATGGGTGGCTTGCGCTGCACCACCCACAGCTCCAACCACACACCCCATATCCAGTGTAAACCCGAAGGAATAAGACCGAGAGGCATGTGCATGGGAGCCACGTTTCATCAACGGAGCCGGCCCACACTCCTTCACAGGCAAACATAAGCACGATGTATTTGGGAATCCATCGCACACAAGGCGGTGGCTGGACCGTAGTCCGTTCCACACTGAGTGCATGGAACCACTCTTCGAGCGTAGTACGACCACAAGGACCGTGCACCCCGTCCCCTCCAGCAACGACCAACTGTCTCCTGGAGCCAGATGGACTAGGTAGTGGGTAATAGACAGGTAGGCACCTTGTCAACGTGCACATTACGCCATGCCACGCATGGGATGTCAAACAACAGGCAATCACTCAAAATGCAGATATCGAGTAAAGTAAACGCATATGACGACATAAATACTCTTTAAATGAGCATATAGAAGAAATTGGTTATAAGTGAATCCGTGATAAGTACAAAATGTCCGAGTCATTTAAAAAGTACCAGGCGCTGCAATTACGCAAGTTTACCACAATTTGCATGAGCGACGTGTGCGAGTTGGGAGAAGCTTATCAAGTACGCAGAACAAACCAACTAGAATGTAACGAATTGTATCCACATTAACAAGACCTAGTTTAAGTGTAAGTTGGTTTAGCCCAATTGCGGTGAAGAAGCATCATGAATGCAACATCAGCCTCAGCATGGGGCACTCACCAAACATACAAACAAACAAACAGACCACCACACGATAAGCGAGTCGGTGTTGTCACCCCTATCCCCAGAGCAGTCGAATGCTGACCGATAATATTTTCTGAACACAATGCAGCGGCTTAATCCGACTAATTGCAATCGCCTCTGCGACACGGAGGAGGTGAGATTTGATGTGCTGTACTAGGATTGTGAACGCCGAAGTGACCTCGACTCCGTAACCTGTGGTCAATAAGTGTCGGCCTATCAAAGAGGCTGGCGCCTCACGCAGACAAGAAGCGTGTGTCTGGCCAGTTTCCTTCGCGATCGAACGTTGACCCCACTTAGGCACATACTTCTTGTTTCTGGAACTCAATGTTTTATCGGTTCTAGCGCCGCAGTCATATATGAATTGGTAAATGCAATGTGGTTTGGCCCCGATGGGCTGAGCCTCCTTTACAAAACTAGGTGGCAGTTTTTGGGTTTCATTAAGAACAACGACCTTGGCAACATAGTAAGTTGTCTGCATGGCACAGATCAGACGCCCTGTGGTCCTCAACGAAGAAACGTCACCTTTGAATGGCAGTTCAATGACTACAGGCTGCTTGAATACCGTGGGCACTAGGTCCCTTGGTCACACTTGATTATGTTTCTCGATGAACCTCCGGTCGTAGCCGTTTTCAATCAGCGTGTTGGTATTCATCTGCAGTTGGTCAGCCAGGCAATCAGCAGAACAGATTCGTCTGGCACGACTAATTAGGGTTCTCAGAAGCGTTCGCTTGTATCGCATTGGTGGGAAGGTGGTGAAATTCAGATAATGACCGGACTAGGTTCATTTCCTGTAGAGAGACCTCTTAATCTGTCCATTTACTCGGCGGCTGATATGGATATCCAACTATGGGAGGCAATTTGGCTTCTCCAGCTCAAAGGAGACCCGCAACTTGGCATTCGTAGTATTTAGTTGCGTTACCAACTGCTCCGTCTGATGCTCCGATGAACAAAATGCCAAAATATCATCCACGCCTCCCCCATTTTGCAGAGGCGATTGCAATTAACCGGATTAAGTCGCTGCTTTGTGTTCAGAAACACTTATCGGTCAGCATTAGTCTGCCCTTGGAATAGGGGGTGATAGCCACGTCTCGCTTATTGTGTGTTGGTCTGTTTGATTGTTTACATGCCTATTAGGGATTGTGGCTTATCTCATGTGGCTAATCAATGTTTTCTCGCTGGTATTGTTAATCTCCCTTTCGTCGTTTCAACATTGCTTTCCTACGTCGTCTTTCCTTGAACGTAGGTGAAAGTAAAGCGCTTAGTGAGCAAACATATTTCCCTAACCGTCCGTCTTCATTTCGAACTTCGGAAGTTAGCACTTGTTTGCAGAATTCAGCGGTAACCCTCAATTCCAACAGTACTTTCCATAATCTTCTTGTCACATGCAGGAATTTGCTATATCGTAGCCATCTTTTGTGAGTCTTTGGGACACTTGCGTTCAACAGTTAGGCTCGCTTCCCTTTAGTTTAATTCCTTTCAGTGTATCAGCCAAGATCTGCGCACTGAAGTGCAGCGAGTTTAGTTTCCAATACACATCGTCGTAATAATAGTTGTTTTCTTGGACGAAGAGTGGGTAAAATGCACAAATGTCAGCTGAGCTAGCAAGGAACCAGAAATCAGGAACGAATGCGAGAGCAGTTGAGGAAAGGTGGTGGTGGACAAATCTGCGCTCTAACCGACCAATCCATCCAAGACTTAGGCGTATTCTCACACTGCGATGTGAAGTCCGTGGACAACACAATCAGGCTATACCGAAACGAATGTGCACACTTTATGCACTCAAACACAGTTGCTGCACTTGGTTCCAAGTGGGCACTACTTACAACTTCCATCCTGATAGCACTGCCAGAGTACGGCTTACCTGCTTGTTGTTGTTGTTCGATCACCCAGGGCAAAGTGCAAAAATTGAGCGGGTTCGTCACGTGACTACCGGGCTCATCCTCAGTTTATGAATTACGGTTTGCTGAGACTGATGCAGGAAACTTGGCTATATCTGTCATCTCATTGGTTTCAAGTTCAACTCATAATGACCCACGGGATATAGTGCATCTGGGTGACCTCCGCAGGGTTAGACCGTTTCTCACCGTGCACGCACCAAACAACGCACACGGTTAGAGGCACAATCTTGTAGTATCAGATCCGACGCTAGTTGACTTCGAGCGGAGTGGTAAAATTTCAAAATATAGCCAGGAAATATAGTGGAGAAAATCGACGTTGGGATCTAAGAAATTTCCGAACACTTAGTTGCATCTTCTAGATTTAGAGAACCTTTCGCAGTTGTATAGGAAAATGTACATTTGCAATATGTTGAAAATTCGCAGGAATAAGTAACCTTATTCTGCGTGAATACTGGATCAAATTTCTATAGACTACCATGTATTGTTCTCGCTCCATACTTAAAATATTCAGTATCCAGTTTCTAGTAAGTTCGTACTTGTGCCATATGTGGCAGCATATCTAACCAGTGGTTTGACTGATCTAGAAGTCTCTATCCGGGACGACGACAAGTACCAATTCTAACCCAGACTTTCCTCGTACTTATCTGCTGTCGCATCAAATGACTACCTTGGGTTCTTAACCAACTAGACCCGCTATTAGTCATCAACACACACCTAGGTTTCCTACTGGCTGGCATGAGCCACCGAAAGCTAGTTGGGCTTCTTCGACTCTCCGACGAGACAACAGCAGGACATTAGGGAATCATTCGTACTCTAGTATCGTGTGCCTACGCTTCTTTGCCACTTGACCGCAACGTCACTTGCAGGCCAAGGATACTGCGAGCCGTATATACACATTCTCAAGCTGACGTATGTGGATTACAGAGGTGGTACCTATACCATTGTGTCTCACGCTGAGATTGACGTTGCATTCATGATGCTTCTTCACCGCAGTTGGGCCGGACCAGCTTACACTTAAACTAGGTCTTTTTAATCTGCATGAAAGTCATTCCGCTTTATTTCATTTGTTTACTTATGTTACTCTACTGCATATCCTGTGTCAACTGTACTTGTCTGCTTTCCATAAAATTCCCTGTTGTTTGTTTGATAACACCGGTGTGGCGGCGCTTGATGTGAATGTTGACAGCGTGCCTACCATTTTAACACCCTCCACCTCGATTACTGGCTCCAGGAGACTGTGAATCGTTGCTGGGGAGACGGGGTGCACGGTCCTCGTGGTCGTGCTAGGCTCAAAGAGTGGTTCCATCCAGTGTGGAGCAGACTACGGCCCAGCCACCGCCTTGTGTACGTCTGGTACGCATGATTCCCTACATACATAGACATGCATGCTACTGCTGTGCTTGTTGAAGGAGTGTGGGCCGGCTCCGTTGATAAAACGTGACTTCAATCCACATGTCTCTCAGTATTCTTCGTTCTGGTTTACACTGGAAATGGTGTGTGAATGGAGCTGTGTGTGGTGCAGCGCAAGCCACCCTTAGTCACTCTGTTGGCGCAGGCTCCCTGCGACAGTACCCTTAGAGGCCACAGTGACAGACAAATCCGGAACCAGATGCCGCCAAGCATGTTTGGTCGCACTATTCACTGAATACATATTATTGCGAGGTATTGTTATAGGAACTGATGAGACAATACGAAATGCGTGTATTTCACATTCTTCGTCTTTTTACTTCGCTTTTCAAAAGGTAAATTGTCGGGATTTCTTCGCAATGGCTTTTACGTCAGATAGTCCTGCATATGCGGGGAGAAGCATTAGGCGGACACTTCGAACCGGTAGGTTCTGTCCATCCATCAGGATCTAGCAGATTTCACAGCCAACTAGCAGCTCATGAGCCATAGGGAACAGCGGAGAACCGTCTTGATTTATAGTCTAACTGCGATATAGTGCGTCTTATCCTCCAATATCATGCAAGTTACGAACGTTACAAAGGATAGTTTTGGTCCCGAGGGGTTCCGAGGAGTTCTCTCACGACAAGATATGAGATCACTAGAAAACACAGAGAAATTGTACCATGCAGGACTTCGTATGCTCTGGGCATTAAGACGCAGTTTCTCCACATGGTCCGAAGAAACCGTCCCTCGTCTATTCACCTCGCTCATTAGACCAATCCTTGAATACGGTGCCCCAGCTTACCATCCGATAACCCAGTGAGAAACTGTAAAGCTGGAGAAAATACAGCATATCGCGATTAGAATGATACCGAGCCTACGAAAGCTTCCGTATGAAAAACGTTGTGAAAGGCTCGGACTCTACACACTATCCTATCGCCGAGTAAGAATTGACCTTATTATGACCCATCGAGTACTACACTTAAATCACTTCCCCATACTGCGGCCAATATTTCACCTGCGTGAACCCTGTAACACCCGAGGACACCGTTACAAACTCAGGGTCCCCAGCATGAACAAAGTATCACATCAGCTTTGTATCGAACGAAGAATCGTAAACTTATGGAATACACTACCAGAAGGATTACTAGAGACCGATTCTGTGATGTGTTTTAAAACCCGTATCGACGATTATTTCGGAAACCTGTGCTCTTGTGAAACGGTGCACATACAATGCATAAAGAAGACATCGTATGCCCGGAAATAATGACACCAATACGAATTCCTAACCGAACAAGGATAAACGATTAACGGACCAGACACAACTGCTGATGATTCACAACTAAATGTTTTTGATTTTTCGTATCTCGATAGAGTTGTACAGAAACCTTTCCACTTGCTCTTAAATACAGTCTGTCCCAGTCACACGGATGAGATTGAACTTGGAAGCTGCTCGTGCAGATATTTTGACATACAGTGGTGATCGTACATATAATACTCAAGCACGGATTATTGCCATTCTTTTTCACCCACTGAGTTTAAATATATACCCGCGAAATTCGAATACCAAATCCGGGTGTTCTTATTACGGGTCAAATAAACTCTGTTAGTTATCCATGTCAGTGGCATGTGTTATGGCCCATTGACTATTCACCATTCATGGGTGTATAACTCGCATTCTTTAGTTGACTTGACTTGAGTACTTTGGTAACACGTTTGCTCTGCTTTTGTGAATAGCAATGGCCGCAACAAATCACTGTTCCCTTGTCCTTTGGCTACAGTGTCCTTCAGAATCACCCAACACGGGTGTACATAACCACTGAGGGACAACTAAAGAAAGTTTTTATATTGATAGTTGAGATTCATCACAGCCAGCTTCCAAATTAGATAGTTGTCCATATGCCCGGAAAAGCCCTAGACTGCAGTTTCTGCCTGTTGGGCATCGTCAGTAGTGCGCATCCACCGGATCCATCAGGATTCGAACCCATGACCACCAGCGGCTTGCACCGCCAGTCAGCAGCTTATGTCACTGGGCCACGGGAGGACAGCTTCGGACCGTTATGATTTACAAACCAACTGTGATATAGCGTGTCTTATGCTTCACTGTTATACAAGTTACGAATGTTGCAGAGGACAGGGTTGGCCCCGAAAGACCCCAGGTCCACTAACCGTAGCTATGTACGACACAGCATTTAGAAACTGTTAGGGGGATATATTTTGAGGTACTCATGAGTAGGGGCTTTTGATATAATTAATTGAGGCTCATTACAATCAGATTCCAAATTAGATAGTCGTCCACATGCCCGGAAAAGCACTAGACTGCAGTTTCTGCCTGTTGGGCATCCTCAGTAGTGCGCATCCATCGGATCCATCAGCATTCGAACCCATAACCACTAGCGGCTTGCACCGCCAGTCAGCAGCTTATGCCACTGGGCCACGAGGGACAGATTCGAAAAGTTTGTTTGCCGTCCCTTCAGTGGTCATTCGGCTGAGTGCAATGGAAACGCCGCTAGAGTTCACGCAGGAAGCGATCTCCGTGTCTTATCACACTGGTCACCGAACAAAATCGAGAGCACAGACTTCGGCAAATGCACCGGAAGTGACCAAATGATGGAATAATGGCACATTACCGGACGACAGATGTTACACACAAGGCGCATGAGGAAAAATCATCAGGCGGGTAGGATGGATTTCAATTCCCTCGGGTTTCTGTGCTCAGTATCCGTCTTAGTCACATCGTATGCTTGAAAGTGTCCTTCGAACGGTACAATTTCCGGTCACCGTTGAACCCTGCTCTACCCGGTGACCAGCATTTGAGACACACGATCTCCAGAAGTGACTATGAGTGGTTTTCTCGTGATTTTCTCTACAGACACACTGTGCGCCGGTGTTATGCCGGTGGCTATTGCCGAAGTCAATTAAGTCGACCTAGTTGTTGGACTAAAAATACGCGTGCGTCGTCTATAGCATAGTCGGTGAGATTGGTATCGATGGCGCACATAGAAAGTAGACAAGTGTTTCTCTGTTTTCGCCATTGGATTTCTAAGTGAAAACATGACACCGGCACTGCAATCGATCGAAACAGGTGACTTCACAAAGTCGACCCATTAATTACCATTGGCGTTAGATCCAAATGTGCACTGTCTGCCAGCCACACCATGATCGGAACTACTTTGCTTCCTCAGCTAGCGTTTAACGCCAACCGGTAATTGCAATTCCAGAGATGTTATAATTTATGACACCGAGTTGACAGGGGCATTTGAACGCGCGCCACATTACAGGTAGGTAATCACGTTCCAGTAGACGGAAGTGGATTAAGTGGATAATCTGGTGCACAATGGGACCAGATCCTTCCAACAGATGACGAATGAATGCGACGTGATAAATTTACCGGAAGATAGTGGAGAGTAAACAAAGGTTGGGGTAGCGACATTTCAAGCGAGATCCTCTCAGCCATTTGTGTCTGAAGAAACAAATTCTCAGTCTCTGGACTGCTGAACAGACGGGTAACACTCATGCACGCGGCAGGCTTCCCGGTGAGGGTCAAGAGACTACAGATGGGTATGCGGCGTTCCACCAGCAGTCGGTTCTTGAGTGATAGTAAAATGCGAAGACATATTGTAACCGTAAACGATCCTAGCCAACTGTCGTTACAGCGCAATCGGATCAACACTTGAATAGTTGCTCCAATCAACAAAGGTAATTCTAACCGGGTAATAGGAAGCCAAACTCCGAGACAAATACGTCAGCGATTCGACCTAATCAGACTGCAACGTGAAAGCATGACAGCACAAGAATTGATCTGTAATATTGGTACACAATCTGTCATAACTGTTGTGATATGCAAACGAACGTAACACGAGCAGATGAGAAAATATTCATTAACATGTGCCTTGAGATATAAGCGTGGGCGCTCTCAAACGGGACTAGAATATTGTTTGAAATCTCGACTTGGGATTTGGCGAAAAATGCACACAAACCCATTTTTCATCCTTTCGGGAATCATCAGCAGTGCGCATTCCGTCGGACCCTTGGTAGGGCTCGAAACCGCAACTCGACTGTTGCCAGTCCGTGGTTGAGACCACTGAGCTACGGGGGACGGCAACGACCATCGTGAATAAGTTACTAGATGTGATATAGCGCCGCTCACTATCCACTGACTTACACGTTACTGCCGTGCAGATGACAGGGTAACCCCCCTCACCAAGCGACGAGCTTAACAAACTTAAGCCGCCAATTATCTTATGGCATTATAAGCAGTTTGTTCTGTGTACTGATTACAGAAGAGTAGTAGGGGGAGTTGAATGGTATAGGTAGAATTTCGTCACATCTAGGCTCACTCAGACAGCCGCCACAAGCCCGGAAAAGCACTGTACGCGCGTTTCATCCTTTCGGGAATCATCAGCAGTGCGCATTCCATCGGACCCTTGGTAGGGCTCGAAACCGCAACCACGGACTGGCAACAGTCGAGTTGCGGTTTCGAGCCCTACCAAGGGTCCGATGGAATGCGCACTGCTGATGATTCCCGAAAGGATGAAACGCGCGTACAGTGCTTTTCCGGGCTTGTGGCGGCCGTCTGAGTGAGCCTAGATGTGACGAAATTCTACCTATACCATTCAACTCCCCCTACTACTCTTCTGTAAACCCATTTTTGTACTCTGTAGAAAGGTTTGTGAAAAAACTCTCGACAACACTCTACTTGTATACCCCGCTATAGGTGAAAGTAAGCTCTATCTATCGTGCAAACAATGTGAACTCCATTTTAATTCGGCCAAAGAAAATGACTAGAAAATGGTATAACCAATGGGGAGAATGTATGTAGTCACGAATTCCAGGGTAAATTCAAAGAGCGATTTTTATTCTTATAGAATGGTATGATAACTTTCGAACGTCACCAAACAGTTAGCCAGAATTCGTGGATCGGGAAAATCCTTGGGCTAAACATATCTTTGATGTTAGAAGACGTAGGCACACCTTGTCTGATCATATGCAGGGAGGGAGTGCTAGTTGAAGAAACCTGCAGTTAGTTAGCATGAGGAAAAGAATATAGCAAATAGCAACTTTTAGAACTGCAGGCAGAGTGATAGATGTAGTGTTTCGGGTGGAATAGACATACCAGCGAGACCTACGAAGCAGTCGATCAGCTACAGATCGAACTGCTTCGGCTGTTAATCTCACCATGCTCCGTTGATTAACTGGTGTTTGCTGACGGTTGTTTAACTAGAGTAACGAGGAACGGCGTCGTTAGTAATGGTGCTGGGTAAGCAATTTACATGGGAGCGTTGTGTAAACGAACTATGCGGAATTTTGCTGCCGCTTAGATTTTGTCAGTAAAGCCTTTGTCTCTGAAAGATATGGTTTTACGACAGGTAGACTTTGAAGGGGTCAACAACCATTTCGTAAACTCATCTAAAGCTTTTGAATCTCTGAAGTTGTTTCAATACTGGCAGCGATACTAGCAAGGGTAACGTCATCAGCATTGTTACACCCAAGGAATGAGGATGGTTAGGGAAGTTTTCAATGGAACATTGGAGCCCAAAGAAAAATGCGAAAAGCGATTCGTGTATACCGATTCAACTGGTCGGTACGGAACGTTGTACCGTTAAGTACGGAAGAGTGCAGAATTAATCAAATTTCCATTGACACACCTGCCTCTAAATGCTCGGAGCGCACTACCTGCAGACAAAGACTTAGTGACTCGAATCGGGGTACTCGTACAGGAAGACATCAGTTATTCCAAGCGGTCTAGGTTCACTTCAACATGACTAAGCAACGATCGGACTTTTGCGGAGAACCCTCAAAACTCTGCACACATTCATCTTTCACTTGATGCTCAGTGCCAGCTTGCGCGCTGCATCCTCGAACACACAAACCAGCCTTGATGGTCTTCGTTAGAACTGAATTCACTGCGCACGAGACCCCGTCAATGTCGGCAAACGAAGAATACCAAGTGTTTGCGCTACCCATACAAGCAAAGGATTAAGAAGCTCGGAGGGTTTGGTGGACGTTAAGTCATAATGACATACCAAATACTGAATAATCATAATCACGTAAGTCGCTCCCACTGAAGCACAACCCAAACACTGACCAGAGAGGTAGTAACAAGATTAAGTTTGTAATACGGTCATACAGACTATTGACAAATGTCTTCTAGTTACCAATGCTACCTGCTATTTTAATCCACGCCGATGTACGAGGATCGCTGCTTATAAATGAGCTACCTGACTTTTCGTTCCAAGAAGCATCAGCCCTGATGGCTTGCCACGTTGTTTTGCTTGGTGTTATCCCGTTTCCAAAAATTTGCATCCACTAAGCCATTATCCTGCGGCCAAAGGATACGCGTCTTGATCCACTCTCATATATAATACTTGTTATTGAAACTCTCCCCCAAATCTTTATGCCATTATTTCCGAAACTCAAAGGAAAAAACATTGTGGATAAGTCGATGACAGCATAGTTCGCTGTCCGACTGTATCTCACACGCAGGGTCTACGACGAGACATAAGTGAACGGGTAGCTTCGGATACAATTTGTTGCCTATTCATTCACAATAGAAGGTGTGGTAGTCAAAAGCGACGTTATCGCTCGACAACACCCACCACCCACTGAGTCTAAGGAGCGAAACTGCTCCCATGTGCGTTCGATAGGAGTTTCAGATCAGATGCGTTTCTGATAAGTTTTACCTAGTGCCTTTTTGAACTGATCTCGCAAGAGTAAAATTTGTTCAACGACGACTAATCTTGGGAAGCTTGCTCCAGGCCACAAAGAAATCTGCTGACATATGGCTAATTAGCTTGAGGAAACAGGTCAAGATTACCTTACATTATGTGATATTTGCCCATTGCGTACACATCAAATTTGTTGACTTCTGCTATGATGTAATGAAAAAACGACATGTTCCGTACCTTTTCCAGTGAGACACACGTAGACGAGTTTCGCGCTGACGGTTCAATACTCGTTCACCATGTGCCATCGCTGTCATTCAACAGTGTGCAAACCGAAGCCCTATCCCTCGGTCTTGGCTTCAATACCCAACTCGTCAGGTGCACAAATCGATCATCCGTACCATAACATTGCTGAATGGCTGAAGTGCATGCTTGAGTTAGTGAGCAGATCCTCTGTGAAACATACTAGCGAACATCTTCGGAGTATTTGCCTATTTGGAAAGCCTAAACTTTGCCACCAGCGCATGTGCCAATTTGATGTGCAGTTGTTTTTATCAACGTTCCATTTAATGAGACTGTCGACCACCTATTCCAGTTTAGCAAAAGAATCGACATTTGAGTACAGCTGCCCACAGAATTGTTAAATAATATGCCCCTACCGTGCACAAAAAGTCAAGTTTACTTCCAATGCAAAGCAGATCGGCAAATCGACGGTGCAGCAGTAGGGAGCCCGGTAGGCCCATTGTTGGTGGACGTATTCATGGACATGATTGAAGTGTAAGTAGACGACATCATCAAATCAGCCATTTTAGATAAACGCTACGTTTAGGTTATACTATTAGTCATGGATTCAGATGAAAACATCGCAGTTGCAACCAAAACGTTTAATGGTGTGTACTAGAATCTTACTACGACTTGCGAAACTGAGCACAAAAACTGTCTAACGTTCGTACACATACCGCTCACACGTAGACCAGATGGTTTAATCCAAAGGTCAGTCTATCGGAAAGCGAACTGGACTCGTCAATACTTGCGTCTTAAGAGCTTCTCACCAATGCGGCACAAGCAGTTTTTAGTTCGAACATTTTTCTATCGATCTCATAGGATTTGCGCCACAGACACACTGCAGGCAGAGAAAGAACTGCTCTTCGACCTGCTACAATCCATTGGTTATCCATCGCAGTTCATAAAGCGTTTCAATGACATCGTGAAACAAGCTCAGGAGATACCAGTTCAAAAGAGGACGGTTTTTATTAGACTGGCTTTCAAAGGTGACCACTTGATGAACATCATAGCCAAACGAATAGGCATCTCAAACAAAAAGGCATACATTGCAGCAGAGCTACGCTCGAACATGTCCACAAGACCACCAAGTGTTCAGTGAAGAGACCGTTGTCGAAGCAGTGCCTATAAAAATTCACATATAGCTGTGGAGAAAGCTATGTTGGGCGCACATGTCGAAATGTACTTGTTCCAAGTAATGAACACATCCCGAATTGGCACCCTTAAACGGATGGAACACGCGAGCTTTGCATCAGGTGAATCGGGAAGCAAGGTTGCTCCAGCAATGACGAGGTATCTGATGAACACCCGACATCAGGTAGGACCGGCTGAGTTATTCACAGTCCTCGTGCGCAGTCAAAGACGTCACATTCTCAACCTTCTCGAGGCCATTGGTATCGATCGACAGCGCCCACTATTGTGCGTTCAAAAGTAGCTAACAATGATACACAGGTTTTTGAGTACCCGCAGTGTGTGTTGGATTACGACACGCAATCTCAATTGTGGCTTCGGTTGAATTGAAGTCAGCCTGTATCGTTCCGATCAAGGGGGAGTAACCGACCGAAATGGAAGGTTTCGGCGTCAACCAAAGCCACGATTGAGTTTGTGTGTCGCAATCCACGCCCCACGGCGGGTACTCCAAAACCCGAGTATCAACTTTTAACCGCTCTGTCAAGCTGTGTTCGCGGAGCGCAATAGTCCAATGATCATGGTGATAGCCGTCAACCACTATGTGCCGAGTTCCCCCCTATTCATGCTATCTCTACCCGATGAGTCCAAACCCCGACGGAAGTACAACCCCATATATATCCGAACAACGGCCAACCGCTTGTCAGTCATTCCGAAGTTGCATCATTTTGGCCATATATATATATATATATATATATATATATATATATATATATATATATATATATATATATATATATATATATATATATATATAGATGTATTTATGGTAATAGACAAGAGTATTTGGGTGGGGAGAGCGACCCCGCAACCCTTCAATGCAGCTGACAGTGAGATTAAGCCTACCGCGGTAACGAGTAACGTAGCAAGTAGAATGTCACCGATCGATTTCATATTACTTCGTTTGTGTTCCATTGTTATTTGCGTGTGTGGCCGACGAGAATGAACAAAAAGACAGTACCATCCCACAAACTTCGTCTTCTGATTTCCTTAGTTGAAATTAAACATGCCAGGTGACCAGAAGTTGTTACCACTGATCTGTCTGCTCTAACCCATTATGTGAGCGGCCTACTTCGACTGGCTGAGACGTTGGTCAATGATCAGCCATGCCAAGCAAAATAATTGGGTAGATTTCGTGATTTTTCTAACTTAGACCTAGTTCTCATTGGCCAGTCGCTATTTTAATGCGCTCAGTAATTATAAATGTCTGATGAGAGTTATCAAAAGTATGTTCTTCGCGCGATTGTGAACTTTTGATTTCATGGGAATTATTCCCGAATTACAAAGTGGATTTCATTTTTCAAAGGCCACGTGGTTGGAATCAGACTACGCTCACTCACTTCCAGTGAGTTTACAGTCTGTATAACCTGGAAGGGGACTCACGACATGGATGCTAGGTAAGACTAATGGAGACCGTGAAGCACAGCGGTTGCACGGTGTCCACGTAACCCTAGACTTGTCTGTGTCGTGCTGCGCTACGGTTGCTCTGGCCGCGGTGCATCTGTCAGTCGCGTGAGTAAATTGAATTAGTTACATATTACTGTGGCATCCGAGAGTACCCAGTGAAAGTTGTGGATAAGTCTGTGATGAGCTCGCACGCACAAGGCTTGTTGAGCTTTGCCCAGCAATGAGGTAAACGTTTCACACCGCAAAATATCGATTGCTCAAGGACCTGTAATTTGCATCCCAACTGTTGGTCGGCCAGTTGCAATCCAACGCGCATTAACTCTTTCATTGCGGCGTCCATCTCACTTATTCACTGAACTAGTCGTCGGCTCTTGGATTATCATCCTGGGCTCATACAAGTGTATATCCGTCCTGGGGGAAAATAGTATTTATATGTGGTTAACACCCACTCGTTGCGCACTAATTCTGTTGCTCTGTGAATCACCAATTTTTCTCATCTAAGCTACATTCCTGAAGTTGGGTTGTCCGATCATCACTAACCCAACGTTCTCATTTTGTATCAAAGTTGGCAAGTCGAAAGAAGAGTTATTGTTTGAAATATAACTATCCCTTCATAACTGACACTAAGGACAAGAAAATGATTTGGACCATTGACAAAGAGAAAAATTCCAGCCAGTTCATGAAATACGAAAAAGACGCAACGCTTTCACCGGTAAACAATACTTGTAGCGCTTGGTCCGGCTGTTTTGAGGTGGAGAGTCCTGAGTTAGTCCCATAACGACTGCAGCTAGAGTTTGATAGTATTAGTGTCTTACTGTTCGGTTAAGCATGGCAAAAACTTTGGATCGACTTCCTGATCACCCAGTATATCATAAAGCTTCGATTAACCTGTGACCATGTCAAGGTATTCCTAACATCTTCCCATGGTCATTCGTTCGGAATTCCACAATTCCTGTGTGAACCGTGGACTAACCCATCACGCGGGCTGTAAATGATCTATATGATTAAGAGCGACAATATCGTACGGACGAGACGCTGCACCAGACATCTGATTCCTGAGCGCAAGTCCTTCGAGATCCTCTATCTAGGTCCGTCGCAACTACACCACCGGTCAGGGGCTCGGCTACTTGTTACATCTGAAGCGGTATGCGTCATGTTGACAAAACCAAATCGATGTATGTAGAAGAATCATGTGTAAGCATGTGCCACCCTGGCCAGCCGCTAACAAAGATGAATCGGACCTCACTCAGTGGTGTCACATCCCTTCAGTCATTTGACCGCAAGACACGTTAGGTTAATCATTTAAAATCTTTGTTCAATAAATGGTTGCTCTCTGTTTCCCGAATGAACTCCTCTTCTCAACGTATCCATTGTTTTTCATCGATACATACAAACACGATTACTGTGATAGATAGCACAGGTGCTGCGTCATCGTTTCAGTTAACTACATGGGTACATTCCCCTGAAGCGGTTATCGTTCCAGATCATAGATTGACATATCGCACACTGAAACATTCTTTTATGTTTGACATGTCTGTAGTACATGATACTATTGACTGAATTCATCGGTGAGTCAAAAATCCCTGCTGGTGTAAACAGAAAGGTGATTTTCGGGATTTACATACACTTTGGACCCACAGATAGGTTAAATCATTTATCTACGGAAATGCTTCTAAAAACAAGGGACAAATTAATTTACACGGAAATTCGACGGCATTCGTCGTCTGCTATCCTGTGCCAATACCAGCTTCGATTCTATATGGCACTGATGCTGAAGGTCTGTGAACCCTTGAACTGCTGTTGCGTATGTTGCAATTAGCTGAGAGACTGATCTACTTAATTTCTCGGTACAATAAGCTGGAGCCCAAGTCAAGTGCATCGCAGGCTCCAAGTGAGTTTGACCAACCGTGTGTTACCATCCTTTTCTGATGTATTTTGGATTGGTTGAGCCTTCGCATAGTTCAGTTGATCCATTTTTCCAGGTCGGCTTGATGGGATACAAGGTTGACAAACTGCATGATGATCGCGTATTGACAAACACATACTATTTATTCCCCATGGTTGTATGTTAGGAAGGAAATCTGCAGGCAGGCAGCCGAGGCACCGATCGCCGATAAGGTGGCAAAGTATGGCCGGCGAGTCGTCACTTTCTCGCATGGATTGCACGAACATGTAGCCAACTGGGCGAATTGGACATTTAGCACAAGAGTCGCAATGTTTGGTTGGTCATAATTTGACCCCTCTAAATGATTCCACTTGAGTTTTAGATTCCCTTCATGAAAGTCCCAGTTGACGAAGCTATTGGAAGGAGTGGTCGGTCAATATCCTTCACTTCCTTTCTGCCCGTCTGAAATCGGTCTTTTCCCTATGGGGCCAACGACCTCGAGTTCCGGTCAACAACTAAGCGTCGAATCAGACGAGGGACAATCAGTTCATCGTATGATGCACAAAATCCCGTGAGCACCACCTTCAGTAATTAGAGCGACATAATGCTCCTAGAGTGATACCTACACGGAACGGATTTCGGCACAGTCATTACTTTCTCTACGTTGTCCGATACCCATGAATATTCTCAGGTCGCACCTCAGTGATGCGCATTTTAGAGGAGTGTTGGTCAATTCCGCAACTGCTGTGGATCCAGTCCATATCTCGCCTTGTTCACAACTAACCTGAAGTGCGTGTAGATGGTGGCGTAGGTGATGCGAAGCTGAACAAGGCTTCCTTTGAGAAAAACCACAGATGTTAGGAAGTAGAAACCGTTCATTTCATAGTACGTTCTCCTGCTGGAGCAATACACCTGTTCCAACCTCTTATGCTTGCAAGGCTTCAGTATAAATCAATCTAACACTACGTCTGAAATAGTTTACGACAATTTGGGAACACTGGTCTCTGTGGAATGCTTTCAGGGGTCCAAACAAGTGGAGATCATTTGGTGTCATGTCAAGGGCCAAAAGGAGCACGTGGTAATAAATCTCAGCCGAATCTCTGGCATGTTTGCATTGTGTGTTCAGCAGACTTTACCTTGGAAGTGTTAACCAAAAGCGGAAGGCTGCATTGGACCCAACGTGGCAATCACATTCCAAACAGTAAGTGAATTTGAAAAGCACGGAAAGAAGACGAAGGCTGGTAGATACATGCATTTCGTATTGTCTCCTCAGTACCATTAACAACAACCGATAAGCAAAGATATAGCTAACAGTGGGTGCAACCAGACAAGCTTAAGGTGCTAAACGAATGACAGAAGTTCACACCTACGTCCAAGGCAGCTTTAGGCTGACAAATAATTGTTTCTGAACACACAAGGCTGGCTTAATCCGGCTAATTGCGAGAGCCTCAGCAAACTGAAGGAAGCGGGGATTAGTGTGACTTAACACAACTTTAAACGCTGAGCCCAGCTGTAATTGGTGACCCGAGTCTAAGTGAATTATTGATCGTTCCAAACTTGTACGATAGATATGTCAAAGCTGTCGTTCATACTTTGGGCTATTCTATGTTTGACTTTTGCACCACCCGAACTGCAAATGTTGACCTCCTGTCTGATTTGACCAAGATTCCAAGGTGCCAATAGCGGTCCATTCAGTGGTGGCGCCGCAACTCAAACGTGATCTTTTTAACCCCAACCTTTCGCTTAGTCTTAATTGTGAGTATTCGCACTACTCATTAGTAGTACATTTGATACTATTTATTATAATGAACCGACGATTTCGGATTGTCATAGGCTGTGGCGCGAAACTCAGTAGTGAAAATCGGACGCAGGGCACAATCATCCTAGCTGGGTCACAACGGGAGATTTGAAGGGCCCCACGCCGATTGAGCATATAGTGGTGAATGGGAATTTCACAGACGGAGTGAAACGACGCTTCGCTGTGGCGCAACCACCAGTGATCGCACGCATGCTAAGGATAATGCGAGAGTTGCCCGGTCCTCTACGCAGGTACGAACCCGGGCCAGGTACATGAACTTATTGGCATACCGCAAGCAATCCTCAATGCCACTGGTTCAAAGACCCATAGACTGAGATGACCGAAGTGTCATGCAGCGTAGTTTTAACCCATTTCAGGCGACCATAATCTTACAGACATGCTTATCTACGTGAAAAAGATATGCTCTTAGGAACAGTTACATGAACCTCAATGGGGCCAAAATATCAAACTTTTTCTCACAAAAGTTCGAACGTCTATTACCACCACAAGTCACCGCCGTCATTGTGTAGTATAGGAAGGCGTACCGACCTCGTCGCCAGGACAGAAGTACAACCCCATATATACCTGAACAACGGCCAACCCCTTGTCAGTCATTCCGGTTGCATATATATATATATATATATATATATATATATATATATATATATATATATATATATATATATATATATATATATATATATATATATATATATATATATATATATATTTATATTTATATATATATATAATATATATATATATATATATATATATATATATATATATATATATATATATATATATATATATATATATATATATATATATATATATATATAGGCCAAGTCTCACAGCCGTACAAGAGTACTGCACGGACGGAAGCATTGAACACCCTGTCCTTGAGCTTGAGACTGACATCACGACGACGCCATAGGCATCTCAGTTTGAGGAATGCAAGGTGAGCCTCTGCAATCCCTTATGGGACTTCATCTCCAACACCGCCATCAGCCGTGATGCAACTTCCTATATAAGTAAAGCAAGGGACTTGCTACAGAACATGTCCAGCAACGGTAAGCGCTGTTTCAGACACCTGCCAGTCCTATAGTAGCGATTGGCAGTTTTCCAGAGTGAAACATAAGCCGTACTTAGAGCGAAATGATCTGCCCAGCGACCCAATCGCCTGTGAAGGTTGGTGATCTTCCTGCCATGTAATTCGTAAAGCGTCTGGCTGCTAGCATGGGAATAGCAACCGGTAAACCTGAGGAAGCAAAATAGATGGCGGAAGTTGCCCGCTGATGCAGCGGCTTCCATCACAACAGCTTCTTTGGCCCACCAAGATTCACGATCAGAGCGAAGGTTTACTTTCAGTCGTTGCGTAATAGACCGGCGGCGTTCGCTGTACCCGGCGAAAGCAGGCTAGACAAAAAAAGTCGACCGAGAAATGTCCAAAAAATTTACAATGTGTTTGCGAATCGCAATGGGTTAAAAGGCTAAATAACTATCTGCCCCGGAAACTGGTGTTGATGTGAGACCGACTTACAACGCGCAGACAGGATCTCAAATGGGAGATGAAATCGCATGCACAGAAGTAAAGGAAAAGCGATCAAGGGTAAGTACGGCACTTCAGGAACATATAATAATATCGAAACCAGCTAGACCTCCGCCGCATTAAAAAAACTACGTGCAAACCATACGCCGATTAGCCGATGCTGGAACAATGAGGTGCAGTTTCCCAACAGAAAACATATCCAGACGCTGGTGTGGATGGCATAAACCGCAACATTTGTTGCCTCCGCACTATCCATATCCTCAATCCATCCGTCCGTCCCTGAATTACATGACTCCACAAACTCACTAACTCATCAATAACGAAGAAGTGCATCAGAAAATGCTACAGTCACATTCCAGGAAAACTGGGGATCCGGATAGACAGTCTAATGTTGTCAACGGCCTATTCCTGATTTATTGTGCATGAAAGACTATCCAATTCATTGAGTTCATTGAGTTGTAGAGAGCAGGAGGGCAATCCCTTGTCAGCCCCATCGATTCCGTATCATACTGGGTTTGATGCGTGTCGTTGCGTTACGACGTTCCTCGAGGGTTCGTCGTAATTGCAGTGACAGCCGCAAGATTCCAGCATTCTCAGCGAATTTTTGTCTAGCAGCCGCTTGAAACTTTCCTAGGATGGAGCATCTGCAATTGCTTCCGGTAAGCTGTTCCAGTCATTCACCACTCTAGTGGATAGGGTGATGTAATGGGAATTTTGTGTCTTCTTTGCTTAAACAGCTTCCATGTGTGCCCTCGGGTGGAACAGTCAGTGTTGGGCCGGAAGAATTGTTGCAACTCACTTCCAAGTTCCCCTCGGAGGATGGGTCTAGTGTAGATGAGGTCACCCCGGCGACGGCGGAGCTCGAGGGAGAACAGATTTAGCTTTGAGAAATTGTTATTGGGACAATGCTGACCCAAAACCCTCCGGGGATGTAGTTCAGCATTTCGACGTCCATATAAGACTTTTGTAGCTACAGCAACGTTTCGAATTACACAAACCGTGAGCCGAATTTGACAGACTCATAGAAAAACTCGCAGAAAAACAATTCACCAGATGTGTTGTGATGGTGTACTTTCTTCACCACTCAATTCTAACTAGTGTTGTACGAAGGGACATTCAGTCACCACACCACATTTCCACTTACGTCAACTCAAAACATGTCCCATGACGAGACAATATCAATAGAACATGCAGTCAACTTGGCATTATGCTGCGAACATCCGGCCAAAGCCTCCTCCAACAAACTACAGAAAATTCTGAATAACATTGCACTGTCATCTAAAGACCGTGATATCTCGCCCCACCTCGAGAAGGTCGGGCTGTCAGTAATCCAACACGGAATGCTTGATTACTGCCAGTCTGCACGACCAGTCAAAGAACGAAAACAGATTGGACAGATGGATGAGCAAGAAAACAATGCGATGTGGTCAACCGCGTTGACATGAAGTCCCAGCTAGATAAGTGGGTCGCAGGGGAAATATTTCGAAGAATCGCTCACCGGTCCCCGTATAGCGCTATATATCCGGTACGCGACTAGACGACCAACCAAAAGTAGTGGGTAGAAGACACAAAAGTAGACTAGGGAAGAAGTTTATTGGACGGGAGGAGCGTTAGCTAATGCTAAAAATAGGGCACCCGGGGAGAGCTAGCTAGGGAGAATGTCGTTGGCGTCGAGAGCGTAGACGGAGCGTCGTTCGCAGTCGAGCCGCGCGCCAAAGGCAGAGATCGTTTTCGTGTTTCCAACAAACGGGAACAACGTTCCATCAGGCAAACCAAATGGTTCCCTAATACATAAGAAAGCTATAATTTGAATATATTTTAGAATAGTTTCCACAGTCATACGGGGGAATCTCCAGGTCGCTACACCCGAAATCAGCCCCAGGGCACAACGGCAAATTAATACTCGAACACCAGTTTGGAACATGTGCTGAAAGCACAGTCGGTACTCCGAATGGAGAGACACAGTGTGCCAAAGGTGATTGGTACGCAGAGGCCGATGATACGAAGTTATGGCCCTGAAGCCTCATCAGCGCCTGCCGGGCGATCAACCAACGTTCACGCCACGCATACCAAAGCACCAAGTTCACCCGGCCCAACGGTGGAACACCAATATGCATGTCAGGATACATATGTAACAGCACGTTCACCCACATCCGTCATCGCTGGATGCCGAATCGAATGGAGACGGCGAATAGCGTCCCAGGGTAGGGAATTCCAGACCCGCCCGACGGTCGCAGTGGACACGCGCCGCGACAAGCCCGCCACTGAGGCGTGAGCGGTTGGGGTGGGTGGGACCATGCTGGCCTTTGGTGTTCTACGCGAGCAAAAGCCGCTGCCCCAGGTGAGACTCGAACTCACGACCTTCAGATTATGAGACTGACGCGCTAACCAACTGCGCTACTAGGGCACGACCGTCCGCCCCAATTCAAAGCATTCCACTCAGGGGTTCAAAACTCACACATGTTCGGCTTCGTCAATCTTATAAACAAGTTCGTTTGCTACCCCGTCCGGTAGCCACAACAAATACTTCACAAACCACGCCACGCGGTGACACCAACACACCCTGTGTCCATTGGCTTGATCACAGACAACAAGAACAGAAGCGAACCAAACCAACGGGTCCCAGTTATGTGGACACAAACCAAGTTCGGTTGTGGCGATCCATTCAACAACACAAGTCATTTGCTGTTCGCTGGCCATCCCGATCCGACATCTGTGCATGGCCTTAGAGCGTGGTCATGCATGGACAGACTATACTTGACCGCGCGAGTAGATAACTGAATGTGGTTGATCTGTGGTGGTAAGTACCATGCAATGGCTTACCTAGTAATTCCCAACCTGCAAGTTCCAGTGGCTGTAGAGTGCTGAGAGTTGTTAAGTCAACATAAAAGACCCCCATGTAGTTCTGAACCGTTGTGACAAACACTAGCAACCGCGACACTGTTAGGGGTACAGACTTCACTGACATCCTAAATATCGAAGATTCGACTTGCAGCTCTAATGCCTCCCTAGCTGAACCTGATTAAGGTTCAGTAGGATTCCAATCGCATACCACATTGAGATTACGCGTTGCAATCCACTCACACAATGAGTGCGTTAGAATGACCCATGCGATTAGTCAGTAACCAACAAGCTTGTTTTCAATGGATCATCATCAGGCTAGTACAACCACAACCATGCAGATCAAAAATGTACACGTAAGTTATGGGCGTCACTTTCACATCCGTTGATTCGATCCCGGTTTTGCCGACGCCCGAAAAGCGCAATCGACAGCCATACTTCAACCTCGATCGATGTTGTGACTGACCTGCACCAACGTACGAACGCTTATGAAGTTTGCTCAACCGTCCGCCCCGGCCCGTACCTTATGGTCTCTGGCCACTGACCTTTGCTGCTTTTCCGAAACCCGGTTACAGGATCCCAGTAGTGTTCTCAGGCTGACGTCCCCTTCTGATCGCGTAACCATATACCAACTGCGTCTATCCATTGGCGAAGAAGCAGCTGCAGCAAGTTTGGCTGGTGTTGCGATAGCGCTAAGTAAGAAAGCCGAAGCTGCGTTACAAGAATAGTTAGCAGTTAACAGTCGGCTTTGTGCAATTCGGCTTCAGGGATCATGTTATTTCGACAGACATCGCAAAGAAACAGGCAACTTGTTGATCGTTTCTGACTTCGCCTCAAATGGCACTATAGGGAAAGAGGTATCTCATCTCATCGCCAGAGCCCGGTTGGTATTTACCAACCTGAGTCATTTGTGGTGTCGTCGGGACAAATCCCTCTCCTTATAGGGGGGTTGTCCACAACGCTTGTGTCCGCGCGGTCCTGCTATACAGAAGTGAGTCCCGGCCGACTCGTGTGGAGGACATGCGTAGGCTCGGGAAATTCCACAACCCATGATTGCGGCCAATAGCCCGTGTGTGGTGGCTGCACCGGGTTCGCAACGATGTAATCCGGTGTCGCGCGTTGGAAAACATGAGCCTTCCGCTTGATCGTCCGATCGCAATGCGTTAATTGAGGTGGCTTGGCAACATTCTACGTTTGTCATATGAGTGCTTACCACATCACATTATAATTGCTCGCAAGGGAATTGTACTGGAAGGGAAGGCGTGGAGACCAGCCAACCACATGGCGGCAAACCATGAAATCGCTGACCTCCTGTCTCCCAATCGTCGGCCCAGTACGTCTTCATGGTTGGGGATTGCAAATGGCTTGACACACTTGACGATATAGCGCGAAACCGGAATCAATATTGAACCATTTGAACAATGTGGTTAGAGTTATACCGTTTAAAATGCCAAAAAAGAAAAAATGATGTACGAATACCAACCAAACATCCCAAACACCCAACAAGCCAAACAATATTTGTTATCTGTTCCTGATATTTGTACTTATTTATATTTTGTTTCCCATGGTTTCTCGATGGCTGATTATCTTTTCATTGACTGCTGCGAATATATATATATATACATGTATATATATATATATATATATATATATATATATATA
Source organism: Dicrocoelium dendriticum (assembly GCA_944474145.2). Taxonomy (NCBI): domain Eukaryota; kingdom Metazoa; phylum Platyhelminthes; class Trematoda; order Plagiorchiida; family Dicrocoeliidae; genus Dicrocoelium; species Dicrocoelium dendriticum. The sequence goes on from OX104069.1 coordinate 15,062,578, forward strand.
TATATATATATATATATATATATATATATATATATATATATATATATATATGGGTGGCGGCATCCGGTTTCGGATTTGCCTGTCACTATGGCAAGCCACAGGACGTCTGCGCCTACAGAGGGACCATGGATGGCTTGCGCTGCACCACCCACAGCTCCAACCACACACCCCATATCCAGTGTAAACCCGAAGGAATAAGACCAGGAGGCATGCGGATGGGAACCACGTTTCATCAACGGAGCTGGCCCACACTCCTTCACAACAAACACAAGCACACTGTATTTGGGAATCAAGCGCACACAATATAGCCGGCTTGGATGCCGCGAAAATTTCTTTTCTCTCCGCGTGTGCCAGACTTGGAACGCCCTCCCTAATTATGTCGTCTCTGCTCCCAATCTGGCAATATTTAAAAGACGTGTTGACGATGCATTGTCTCACTAACATTTCATTTTATGACTTGTTAGCCAGGGGCTACAAAACGCAATCAAACGATGTCTTGCCAAACGCCTAACCAGTGGATTTATGGATTTATATGTTTAATACGCGAACACCTCCGCTATTCCGCATAAGTCTATGGTGAGTCCACCACAACGCTTTTCCCTTTATCATGCAATTGATTTTCACAATAATTTTCCATCCTACGGGACTTGTTAAGCGATGCTTTTTTACCCGTAATAAACCATTGTTCCATTGTTCCATTGGTTAAATTCAGTGGATAATCCCTGCATGTCCAGTACATCACAGAATTGCCTTCCATGCTTTTTGACCTAGACAACAGAATGTTTCACCTCGCATGCACCTCGAAATCTGTCAAAAATGCCATGGTCACGGATGTAGATTCTTTGATATGACGTAGCAGATTTATTTACAAGTGATTCGGCGGATATACCATGTGTATGAGAGTTCTGGGGGATAGTCCAAGAATTATTCCAGCGCTTATATCAGAGGACATACTGATCGCTCTTGCCTGTCAAGTGTGTGTAGAAGCTGTTTTCAAACTTGGAATCCTAGCAGAATTCAGTCCCATGTAAGCCGCGTAGTATATTCTATTTTACGAATGAAACCTTCAGTGAAAAGTACACGGTTTGGGGAGAAAATGGGCTCCGATACGTAATCAATCTCACATCACAGCAAAAATATATTGCAACAGGTTCCAGCAACCACGCCCGCCTCTCTGCACCCCATACTCACATGCAGGTCCATTTACAAGCGGTGCAAGCAAAATCGAACTCCAAATGACTGGTGTTTTGCCGCCCAGTATACAGTAGGACCAATGGAAGTTCTCTAACAGAAGAGCGTAAAAGGACTGCCTTTGTTGAACACTATTTCAATTTAGTTCAGTTGAAAAACTATCGTCTGGGTGCCGAAGTACGGTGGATCCAGATGCCAGGACTCATGTCGGCAGAATGAAACTGTACAGCAACAGTACGACAATGAGGTTTGGTGAAATCAGAACGAGCAAAATGGAGTCAAAAAGTGTGCCAAACCAATAGGAATGGAATGAAAATTAACAGTTCTGTTATGGGGACCCAACGTCCCTATAATTATTACAGGCTTAAATTACGGAAGGCTGAAAACCCGATTCACTCAAGTGCACATGTACTCAGAACAGACAAAACGCACACGTTCAATCAGCCTTCCAACTCGTGAAACATTTACATTGTTTAGCCTTTGCACCCAGAAACTCTTGTTTCCAACCAAACACGCATTGTTGTATCCAAGCAACATTCATTTTTCCGGACAACTCTCGCCAAACTTCCAACATTTCTGCTCAGTCTACGGACTTTGCACATTTACATAAAACCATGTATCTTATTTCCAGGGTTTGCGTAAGCAAACCCTTCCAAGGGCAAACCCCCCTTCATCACCGTTTCGGGATATAAAAATGAGGCTGTACAACGCTAGAATCGCCTTGGCGTTGGCCAGTAAAAGCGCCTGTGGCAAAAGGCCTGTCTTGTTCTTGATTCAGTCTTGGGTTGGGAAATCGTGCGTAGAAACTTTGCTTTCGGTCTAGGAACCTGTTCGACTCGCGTGAATTAATCTTTCGCGGCTAAGTACCGAGAACCGACAGACTTTGAGATTGTCAGTTACCGTGCCGTGCGAGAAATAATTCTGAGTCTCGTTCGTTCATCCGACTAGGAGAGTTGGTATCACATTGTTAGAACCTGACGTCTTCAAGAGGCAGTATTCAACAATTTCGATACAAGGTACCTGATTGCGCGACTGCTTTATGTCCGGTAGAGTCACCAATCATTGGTGTAGACTATCCAGAGGTCCACATCCAGGAGGACGGCACCGGCTTGGATAAGCCTCTCATTCGATCCCTCCCTGCCTTTTAATACGGCGATGACTTCCCGTCTCGCGGTTGCTACCAATATGGTATAGCGACGGCGTATGATGCGCACTGATGAAGTCGGTCCACAGATATACGAAGGATATAGCATAGCCAATGCAGTCGATTAAAAGTCAACAAACACTCGAGTGAGGCAACAGTAGGCTCCTTGCCAAAACCAAATGCCGGACCTCAGCAGCGTACACCCGGTGTTCCCACCACAGGTAGTCAAGCACGGATTGAGGACCAGTATAGAGTTTTAAGTTAGGTTTAGAGACTGCCGTCGCAGTCAGTTCCATTTCCGCGACCAGTTTTTCCCATGCATGACCTAATGGTATAGACCGCTGTCGCCTGGACACATGAATAGTGGGGCTGAATCCTACACAGATCGGCGTTGTGGAGCGGTTCCAACGGGGCGAAACAGCTATTCAGAACTCCCCAGATGTGGGGAAAATTGCTTTACAAGGTAATGGTTGCGACGAATGTCCTCTAATGTTATAAAATATTGCTCAAATATCTTTCTGCTCTTATTGCTTGTCCGAAAAGTCCTATTGTCATCACGATTAGTGGCTGCTTGTAGAGGAATTCGTACTTCTGGAGACCAACCCAGTCCTCTCTGTGTTCACATGCATGATAAGGGGGTGAGTCGTGTTATATTGCACGCAGAAATCAGTCCTAGCCATCCGAGCTTGTCCCTTATGTTCCGGTGTCATAAGTATGTAACTTTCAAGCGTACAGGTCGTCAATGAAAGACAAACAATAACTTTATATGGACTAAGAAGCATTGCTTTACAAGTTCCATTGAATGGTTGGTGGGAATATCGAAATAATGATGATAATAATAATAACAATAATAACAATAATACAACAGGTAGTATTTTAAATATGAAAATAAGGGCTAATCGTTTGCTCCACTGTAGTCCTGCAATGCTCTTAGATACACAGCACCCACAGTTCACATCAAATAAATCCATGATAAACTTCAGGTGTAGGATGGAGACGTAGCGCTAAGTGACAAAGTTTAAATGGGTGAGTGTGTAATCCAACCCTCGTTTAAATACTGTTAGTTTCGATGCAGAGGCAATCGATTCTGGGAGAGCATTCCACGGGTGACAGATACAAATGGAAGAGAAAGTTCGGCGTCAGTCCAGGAGGCTATACCTTTCTACGCGTTTCAATTAGCAACCCCAAAGGTTTGTATTGGTTCTGAGTCGCAGCAGGGGGCGGCACACATGATGTGGGTCTTGTAGAATCAAGGATGCCATAATCAAGTCGCCTCGTAATCTATGATAGCTTCCACAGAACACCTCCAATGGTTGCAGCCTCACCTGTTATGTAAGATTCCGCATTCCAATTACGCTCATAAATGCCCAACCTTGTGGCTGCTCCAGTGCATTAAGATTCCGTTTCAGACATGGATGCCAGGCTTGAATGGCGTATTCGACATAGAGGCGAACATACACACAGAGCATTTGTCGACAAATGGAGCTGTTTATTTGTCCAGCTGCCCGTCGTAACAGCCCGACTTGTTGGTTTCCAGTCTTTGAGGCCTTTTCAGATTTCCTGGAGTAACACGTCATCTTGAACCAGGACAAGCTAGTCAAGTTCGACAGTTGATGGTTGCAGTACATTTGTTCCGAGCCGGTATGAGTAGTTGCTCTGATGTCGGATCGAAAGCACCTTGCATTTCCTGATGTTGAAATGCAGTAAGTTTTGGGTCGACCATTTATATACCTTATATATGTCACGCTTTAGCAAGTGCTGATCGAGGCTCACCTTGGTCCTGCGCCAAATCTTGATATCTTCGGCAAACATAAAATCTTTGAAGTGTCTCCCTGTGCAAGCTCATTAATAAACGCCAAAACAAACGTGGACCTATTACTGAGCCTTGCGGCACACCACACGCGACTTGTATGGGGTCCGATACAGAGCTCCGAACTCTGACCACTAACTGTCGTTGAAGTAGAAAATTAGCAATCCAGTGTAAGAGATGGTAGCCGATCCCGTAATGCCGAAGCTTGGAGAGTAGTATCGGATTGTCTAGATGATCGAAAGCCTTCGAAAAATCCAGGTAGATCACAGCAACGCCTTCTCCTGCTTCAGCTGACTCGGTCCATATTCTGCGTGCGTGCGTGCGTTCGTTGTGTATGACCACCGTTGCCGGAAGCCGTATTGCTCAGGCGTGCTGATGTTACGGTTTTCCAGATAACACACAAGTGCATCGGCAACTATGGATTCCATGAACTCAGAAAGGATAGGAAGTAGGGATACTAGACGGTAGTTGGAGGGATCATTTTCGCTTCCACCTTTCTGAATCGGGATTATTGTTTCAAGTTCCCACATAGCTGGGAACTTGGTTCTGGTCTAAGCAGCCCCTGAAAGGATGAGTTAATGGTCTGCCAGTTGGCTTGCTGCTGCTCCCAATGCCTCTGGACTAATGGTGTCGACACCCGGCGACCTGTGTTTGTCTAGAGACGTCCACTTTTGCACTACAGCCTCTGCGGTAAAAGTAATGTGGGTTTGTCCTGGCGTGAAGACGACAAAGGTTGGAAGACCGCTTAGTGGAAAGACCCTGTGAAACTTGGGGCATATTGCGTCCGCAGCGTGTTTGCTGCGTCCACAGCCATTCTTGTTGGGCCATCAGCCGTCCTGAGTGAATGAAATCCTTACCTCACATATCGTAGACCTTTTACATGCTTGTACAGCAGTTTGTGATTAGCACTGAAGGTTGTTGGAATGTTCTGCTGATAGGCGGTTTTGTCTTCTTAGTAGTTGCTTGCAGAGGTAACTTGGGCTATGTAGTTGTCCCAAGTTTCTGGGGCTAGAGCTTCTCTGTATACTCGCCATGCTGCGTTGCATACTGTCATCCATTTTCGAGTTTTGCTGCTAACGAAAGAAACTGAATTACACTTATTGCAAACACGTATCTCGGAAGACTACAATCAGCCGACTGAATTTGTTGAAGAACTTCCTGCGGCTTTTTGGCAAGGAACAACCAAGTTGTAGCGTTGGCAAGCTGGGCTAATCGATCGTAACATGTGACGGTTCACGTAGTCTCATCGTTCTCATTTCAATGTTCCGTATAGCAGACAAAATTGAAACTGATGACTGCGTGTTCACTGCTACCTAACGGGCAGTCTACAACCAACACAGCAATCATATGCTCCTTGTTGGTAAGCACAAGATCTAACACAGGTGGCCTGTTACCTGTTCTGAGTCGAGCAAACAAAGTGATGTGAGTTTAAAGAGGAACAGTAATTATGAGCTCTTGTAGCTAGGCTTTGAATTGTTCTCCGATCGTAACAGGAGTTTATGAACAAAGTACATTGGTATCACCCATGATAAGGATATGAGTGTACTTTCGTTGTAATATGCTTCTTAAAGCAGCCGTAAGATGGCAGTCAGTTTCAGATGTAAAGGGGCGGTACACCTAGACAATAACGCAAGCGTCTCGGCCTTTTAACTACAAACAGCACTAAAGAGAGTCGGACACGGCAAATCTGAATTATCCACTTGTTCACATGCTAAGTCGCTTCGGTAATACAGAATTACCCTCCTCCTTTTGTTAGCCTATCCTTCTGGAGCAGCGACATGCCTCCAGCGAAATTTCAGCGTCCATCATTCCCGTATGCAACCACGCCTCGGTGATACCAATGACAACACATGACCCAGAAGCGCGGCGATCTTTCAATTCGGCCAGTTTATTAAAAAGGCCCTGAGAATTCGGATGCAAGCAGCCCAGTTTCTCGGTCTCTAGGAGCCCACAGAGGGTTAAAGGAACCAGGTGTGGGAGAATGCCGACAGATGGCAGGCCGGCAGCTATTCCTCCTTTTTGATGGGCTAATGATACCTCGTCTTAAACTTGCTTTGGCCAAGATGCTTCTTAAGCTTCGTCCAGACCCATGTCCGAGTCAATTAAAACAGCAGTCAAGTTAAGGTATGGTATCATCGCCGGTTTCAGGTGTTTTGCTTTTTGAACATTGCATAATTGCTACGACCTTCAACTGAAGTTCAGAAGGAGGACTTATACGATTTCTCCGCCATAAATACAAACCACCCGTTGCTTGTTGTTTTGCCTGAAGCACTAGTTTTAGAATTCTAGGGCCGCATCTTCTTTAATTTGGTGTGAGAATTATTCTGGTGAGCGATTGCGTCACAATACTATCAAAGGAAAGTGTTTCACCAATGAGCCGCCACTGTTCTAAATCGTGCTTTCCGACCTCTTGAACATCACTAGAAGGATCTTCCGGCACTCCGTGTATGAAGACTGTGTTTAGGCGATGTTACTTGCTGTGTTTTCTTTTTTATTGTCGCGTGCTCCAAGGGAAATCACGATAGTTGTGTATCCCACAGTATCCGCGTTTTAGCGCGCTTACGGAGAGCAAAACGTTTCCTACCTCGGTAGCGGGTTCTAATTTTACGCGGATAAGTCTGGGTTCTCGATAGTGTGGCGAGCTTGGAATACGAGTTATTCAGATCAGGTTTATGGGTTTGGGTTTGACATTTATCAGCACGCACAATGTTCCATTGGCCGTGGTCGTTCGATAAATTACCCCACAATATGATGGCGGTAGATTCAGGAATATTTGAGTATACACAGGCCGGGCACTGTTGTTGGATCTCATGTTTCTTGATCTACTGTGTAGGGTACTCGTTTGTTCAGACCTGCTGACAAGTGTTGATTGTTTGTTTTTTATCCCTCCATTCGCGTTAAAGGTTTTAACAACAGAAGAAGCCACAACGGCTTTCTCCCAGCTTACCTTTGCAGAAATCGCCGCAAATGTAAATGATGTTCCGGGGGCTTCGTCTCTACAAGAGACACTTGAGCTACAGGTACCGAGTTTTGGTGTTCGGCTGCCTCATCCTTGTTAATGCTAGATGTTAGGTCCAGTTGGAATTTGCTTAGCCAAACGTTCCGAGTGGTGCCTCATGTTCGTTGCCAGGAATACTGTTTGAGTGTTGTATCTACGATCAGTTTTCGCCCGGCGTCCTACCAAAATTGGGGAAGAAAGCGTGGCTGGGAACGTGACTGATTGCGGCTCATGAAAAGCAAATTGTGCAGCATTCCTTTGCTCAGAGACCGCTACGCTTCCCTGGTGCATACTCGCTTCCGTTGAAGTAACCTTATCGTTCATCCACCACTCGGTTTCTGTGGTTAACCAGACGCACTTCTGGACTAGGATAAGCAAGCACTTAACGAGTGTGATGGTCGAGCACGCAGTACCAAATTGTAGTGCATATTGTGAGGTATTTTGCTCTTGTATCTGTTGTTTGGACACATTTACACATTTCAGATGATACCATTCCAAACAATGCGAGCAAGCCAAACCGATTTTAAGTAACCGATGACATGCTCCTAGCCTGCAAATGCCTTTTGCTTGGAGCCTTTTCCCATTCGTATTTCTGCCACTCAAGCTGGTCTCGTTATCTGACGCAGTTTGTTGGTTGACGTTCTGTACTTCTCCAGACTTAGTGGCGGCACACATCGATCAGGCGCGCGTTGTGACTGCAAATTCAAATGAGCAGTCGGTGGGATCGCGCAGTCCGTCTGCTGGTATATGCAGAGGCACTGGCTGACAAGGTCACAAGGAATGGTGAGTGACTGAAACCTGCTGAGTATGAATACAACGCTGAACACAGATTGTGTGACTACAAGTTCCTTTACAGCTACGTTAAGAAACGCCGGATTGGAATAAGCCTAGGCTTTTCGGGGTGCCTCGAGAATTCTGTATCGAATGGTATCACACAGAAAGGAAATCGGCTCAATGTGATTGAGTTCTCCTCTTGCGCTTAATCACGAATGACCGTGAAAAAGGTTAGTGATGGCACGGATTTTAATCGTAGTTGATAATTCCACGCATTATTGATCACTGCGTAAGGCTGGTAAATCCGGTTCGAATGAGCGTGCAGTGACAATGCTGCGAGAAGATGGAGAGCGGATACAGTGGTATAACCCAAATGACCCAGGAGCATGCAGTCGCTCCTGTGTGTGGATGACCTTGTGCAGTCGACGGGCCGTGCGTATTGACCAATTCCCCATAAGACGAGGCTGTCACGCAGTGCTTTTTGGAACTGGAACTGTTAGCCTGAAATCCTAATAATGGCTATGTTTACATCAAAACTCTACTTCTGGTAAGCAATAACCTACGTTGTCTAAGAATGAACGTTGCACACGTGGTAGTCCAATGCAACTTCTAGGAAATGGTTGTAACTGCGTAGATGCCTGATAAGATTGTCGCTGGCACGGTTGGAATACGCCTACGGTAACGGCTTGGAACGCTGGGCAATCGTAGGGATTTGCGCTGACCTGATGGTGTTAGCTTAGCCCGGGATACGCGCTAGTGAGACGGAAATTGAGCGAGCGTAAGAACGATCCTAGCCGCACGTATTCAGGTAGACGCTGAACCCTCGGAACGGACGCACATGAGAGGGGGTTACGGTAGACGCGCTAGTGACTTAGACGAGAACACTGCGCGGCTAACGACGCACACAAAATCACCTGACCGACCGACTACCAACCAAGGCGAAGAGGAACCAAGACAGGTGGTCTTCTGCAGGCTCGTTTGAGACCAACAAAGGGCGAATCATAGCCAATGCTATGGGTTATTAAGTTAGGGAAATTAATTACCACCCCGGGGTGGTAGTTTGCAGAAGAACATTGTCAACGTGGGCGCAGTTTGGCAGCGTCTCAGAGTGACTGAACGCTGCTGCGCTGTGGGGAGGAATTGGACTCCGCTTTCCACAGCCATTATGCTGGAGTTGCTGGCACCTTTTGCGGGGATATCTGACGAGCCCGCAACAGAAATATGCTGATCTGACGCTGGAATATCTTAATAAATTTTATCTTAACTCTAGTCTGGGTGCTTTTCTACCACGCTACTCTTGAGTTGCTAGTAAATACCATGGATGGCTGATCCGAGTTATCAAACTGGTTGCTTCCCTGCTGGTGAAAGGTGTGTTTCCATGAGATAAACCCATAAACACCCGTCATTCTTATGGCTCCATACCAAGCGACGCAAAAGTTGAACCAGAAGCTCAGGTACCCACTAGGATTTGGAGAAACATGTTCACAAACCCAGTACTTGCGAATGCTATTAGCACACTACTCACAAAGGGATGCGTAATCTCCACTCAAGATATCATCGATATGGTAAAATTCGGCAGGCGAAACCTCTTCGGCGATGATATCAAGCTTTCATACACTCTCCGACTGGATGCTTCAAGTGCTGTTGTTAACAGGGTCCAACTAGAGTTCCATGTGTTTGAAACCTGGGGCTCAAAGAGGAACATTTCTGGCTCTTCAGACCAATCTTATGCTGTGTCACACAAATACGGTTTGATTCATGGTAGCATGACTCTTGATGGCATCAGCAGGAGAAAAGAGGAGTCAGCAGTACGCCGGTACGCAGTACCGACGATTCGACGCCGCACAACAACCACCAGTCTCACTTGGGCTAAGGGTGCTGCGAGGGTAGCTCGGTCCCATATGCAGACTCAAACCCGCGCCCTCGGGTTACTAGGCAGATTTGTGGTCCAACAGGCTACCGGCCACTATGGATCTTGATGAGAAACCATGTAACCTCTGTCGTAGGACACGAGACCTGGGACTGCCATATTCATGTTTATTTGAGTTCCGCGAACAAATTGATCAAGTTACCATGGGGGTAAAGCACAGTATTGCATTGATATTTAGGACTTTCTGAATTCAATAGTCTATAAGTCATGCTCATGTCGCAAATGTTCACATCAGGTTATCCCTTTACAATGTTTCGGAAAACTGGTAGTTCGGGTTGATAATTCAGTTGCCCATTCATTCACCGAGCTGGGAAATTTGTGGGCAAACACATTTCCCAGCTCGGCGAACGAATAAGCATCTGAGGTTAAACTTCGTTCACTGCTGAACAGTAGCTTAAAAAGGTGAGACCGGATTACATTGGACAAAGTAGATAAAAATTTGAAAAACAAGTTTGGCGGCTTCTTCAAAACTGGAATGATCTGAAAGATGGGATAAGTTCAAGCTTCATCCGCTCTGGCTACGACACATAAAGCACAACATAACCATATTTTCCAACTTCTTGCACAAACTTATACACGTTTCCCACCCAAACATAAAATTAACACTGTCAACAGTTGACAATAGGAAACAAAGAGAACTCAGGGGCAGGGCGCAAGTGATGGACCAGCAGATCTTGGAACGTTTGACATAACAGCTACACCAGAATCTGAAGCGAACTACCAGCCGTAGTACGTACCCGCACTCTTGACCACGAATTCGTATAAACGTTAGCAATTCCTTGACTACAGAACATGATCAAACAATTCTGATATTCCAAAACAGAAAGACAAGCGTAGGAGCGAGGTCTGGGTCTCATATGACTCAATAATTGGGTAATCATCACAATCTCCATGTGAGCTAGCTTTGTTATAATAAGGTTTCATTCCACATTACACTAGATCTGACTGAATCCATTTGTTTATTTCCACTGTTCTGTTAATCAGTGGCATATTTCCTGTTCAATGTGCGCGTTTAGTTTTCCTTGCACTTTCGGTTTTGGTCGGTTGTACTTATACCCGCGCAAAATCATGCTTACACTAGATCAGAAGTAACGCACTACTGCCATACCCTTCAGCTACGGTCTTATTGGTCGCACTGGTCAAGATTTGCTTCGCTGCAAATCACGATGCACATTGGGATTGCGCGTCGCAATGACTCCAATCATTCGTTAGTTATTGAATTAAAAATGATTCGCTCTGTTCTATCAGTGCCGCACATGTATTGTCCAGCTTGATTGTGTTTTCGCTCATATTCTACATTGGTTGTCTGATTTCCCCGGTATGGCTGCGTTTGATGTGAATGTTTACAAGGTGCTTACCAATATTATAACCTTCAAGACCATTACTGGCTCCAGGAGACTGCGAAGCATTTCCGAGGGACGGTATACATGGTCTTCATGACCGTGTGAGGCTCGACTTGCGGTTTCTTCCAACTTGTCAGGAGCTATAGCCCAGTCACCGCCCTGTGTGCGTCTATTACGCATGGTGCACAATTTTGATCAACAGGAATGCTGCTGCCTTGCATGTCGAAGGAGTGTGAGACGGCTCCGTTGAAGAAACGTGGTTCCCATCCACATGCCTCCTGGTCTTTTCCTTCAGGTTTACGCAGATATGGGACATGTGGATGGAGCTGAGCGTGGTGCGGCATAATTCACCTGTGGTCCCTGTGTAAGCACAGGAGTCTTGTGGCTGTCCCCATGGAGGCCGCAGTGGCAGGCAATTCCGGGAGTGGATGCCGCCAACCGTGTGAGAGGTTAATTGAATGTGTGCTCAAATCGATCCATTAAAAATTCGGCCAATTTGTCTACCTCTGCTCATCGTTATCTGATCTGCTTTTTTATTCTTTCAGTCCATCTGTGATCAACATTCTACACAAGTATGCATGTATTCAATCCTGCTGATTCAGGCGTGTCTCGTATCGTAGTGAATAAAACTTCACTTACCTATTTAGTTACTGTCTTGTTGGTAAAGAGAATAACCAAGATAAGAACAAAGGCTGTCACCGCGGCGAAATAAAGGTTTCACAAAATCGACAGTGTGGAACCGAATCTCCAAGCATAGCTCACCGAAATTAACTCTTTTCTGTGGGTGCGATCAACATGAGACATGGGTCCTATAAGACCCTCACGCAATGTGATCATACAGGCCATTAAAGACAAGCTGTCGCTATGCACTTCGGGAGACATATCACGGGTTCGGAACTGGGTCAAGGTAACTTCAAATTTATGTTTTCACACAGGCTATTACGCGGCAAGCAGAAGCCTCAGTAATACGCCGATAAGCAGTACAGACACTTCGCTGCCGCACAACCACCAACAGTCGCATGTGGGCTAATGGTACTGCGTGAGTCCCCCCGCCCCCACCTTTGACTCGAACCCGCGCCTTCGGCTTGTGATATTTAAGGCTATGGGCTGGCGAGACTATCGTATTTATTCAATTAGAGCCTTTCTTAGGCATACATACAATTCTTTGGCAATCTCAACATTGAACGTTCCCTCTACTGTGAAATCTCTTTCAAGCGCAATTACTGTGAGTTAATAAATGGTATCGTTTAGAATTGTGCGGCACTTCTGCTTTGGCAGCTGATTGCGCAGAGCACTCGGAGAGGTTTGCGGCCAAAGGGCAAGAGACCGATTCGGTTTTGTCCACTCACTCCTCGATTACGCGACCATAGTTGTATGGGTTGGATGAGCGGTTAGAAGTTGGCTCACCTAAACAGAAACGGTGTGCAGCGCTGCGCACAAATAAGAATGGGTTTGTCAACCCAGACGAAAGTGAGTGGAGGGCAGGAGTGTATGTGTGCCAACCGTATATGGAGAGGCTGAACAGCGAAAATGTGAAAATGTACCATGGTGACATTGCGAATCTAGCCATACAAATTACATTGCATGACATTGTTTCAGAATAACAGAGTTCTAATTGGTACCCAACCTTTGTTCTGAATGTCGGAATGCTACAGGGCAACTAGGTAATTAGAAGCAGAACCACTACGAAGAAGACCCTTTTCAACAACTCACTGCAGGCAACAACAGTTACAAGACTAAGCCAAACGTGGCAGGTCACCAAAAGCTGGGGATGCAATTGGCTGAGTTAACAAAGTCGTTTCAGATTGCAATGGATACCATCAGGTGGTACATGCCATGAGACCCGCGAGCACGCATATATGCACAATGCAAGGATGCGTTGATCAATGGGTTGACAATCGTTACTCTCGGTTGCATTCACTGTCCGATGTAAACGGAATTTCCTTAAAACCAGGGCAAAATGCGAGCTTCTGCCCGTGTGATCTGCTTTCACAACTCCAGCTGAAATATAAGTATTACTAGGCTCTGAGTTCCAGCCCAGCTCAGGCCATGGCCACCTGATGAGTCCAAACCAGGACGAAATCGCTGTTGTGGTGTGCCATTGTTGGGAGAAGCAACACCGAACTATTTCCATTTCGGATACGGACCTCGCGATCGGAATGACCGAGGTTTATCTCGAAGTGAACCTAGGTCTCAATGGAGGTTGCGTATCGCAACCCATCGACGCAGCGGTTTCCCCAAATTCGACTTTGAATTCCTTTCCACTGTGTCAAGCGTTGTTCAAGGATCTCGGTAGCGTAGTATTCAGGGCGTCCGCCGTGAACTACTAGGCTCTGAGTTCCAGCCCAGTTCAGGCCATGGCCACCTGATGAGTCCAAACCAGGACGAAACCGCGGTCGTGGTGTACCACTGTTGGGAGGAGCAACACCGAAATATTGCCATTCTGGCTGAAGTAGTTTGATTTATTTATGCAGCTACCGGCATTTGTGCCCTCATCATGCTATGCAAAGCATTAAGTTGCACTATACGTTTTATCATCCCTATGGTCTGCTGAGTAGTCACGCTGCAGACTCTTTCGATACTCAACGGCTACATGTACTGTCACAACAATAGAGAAAATCCACCTAACTGTCTTGACGTGTTGTACGCGGTAAGACCTAAGCAGCGAAATATTAAGTGATCTGGTGGAAATGTTGTGTGAATCAACCGAAGAAAGTTGGATATATACCATTTACATGAATCCGGTACTTGGTTTCAGACTTACGGTTTGAATACCGCCCTGCGTTTGCTGCACTTGGTAAGGCTACGCAAAATCAACTGGCGCAAATTGTATCGGATGGAGATGACAACCGACCAGTACCTGGACGAGAGACCTGGAAACTTCCTTCAGGTGAGTCATTCTCCCTAATATTAACAGTTCTCAAGTTGGTTTCTACGTAAACGTAGCTCGACAGTTTGGCCGCGCCTCACTCCAAAAGCACCGTGGCTGCTTTCGTATAAGTATCAAAACCAAAGGTGCACCAGCTGTCGTCAACTTGTCAAAGAAATTTTCTCCATTCCATGCGTCAAAGTGCACCAAGGTAGTAGAATTACTCTCATGTCCGTGGATCAAGTTAACAGACAAATTTTGGAGCCTATCGGCTTGTATTAGTTGAGAGAAACTAGGGCATACAGAGCAAACCAATTTTCCCCGAAATCCGGTGGTCAAGGAACGCGGTCAGTTGTTATGGTCCAGTTACTCACAGGTCAGTTGTAGAAGGAAATGAAGTGCTTTTAGCGAGACGGGAGGATTAGCAAAACTTAATCAGAACAAGACGCAAGCGAATCTGCAGATGGGAAAGCTACCATGTTAGAAACCAATAAATGGGACCGGAACCCGGAAGTGGGATTCTACAACAGACAATCTAGTCACCGTGCCCATCACGTCCTTTCCGCCTTTGCGACTACAGTAGTTTGAAACACTGGGCATTCATGTAGACTGGCAAAGGCATGCTACCAGCGAATGTTGAAACTGGGTTGGTCATGGAGATCCTGGATCAAGACGTTGGTGGAGAAGTTCAAGTTAGGCTAATGGCCAAGTAAAGTAGGGTGCACACAATGGCTAGTTAATATCCTGATAGTGTGGAACATTTTAACCAAACCGCTTATCGTTAAGACAAGATACATCCGAGGTTATCAGTAGCGTCCACGGATGACGCAGTGCAGTAAAGAGTTGCTACATACAAAGGATATATGAATCATTTTATCAAGTGGTTATCAAGTGTTAACCGTCTTGTGTAGTAAAAACTTGTGTGAGACAGAATACATGAGGAACCATTGGAAGGCACTGTCGACCTGACATCTTCCGCTGACGGCTCCAAGAAAATGCCGTAATGTTAGCTCAACCATGAATGGGTGGCTGAAACTTACCGACTGCCCGAACGAGATACTTACAAAACAGATCACGCACTTTTCGGACTTTTTCCAATTCATATCCTTAACGTTGCATAACTCAATTTCCTGTTTAGGGTATTACAAATACCATCCTGAGCAAACGTGTCCTCTTCTACTATCCCCTTCCTTGTGAATGGAATGTTCAAGCCCAGAAGAGCGAGGGTCTGAAATCGTGTCCGGTGTATTGGATAGAACGGACCGCGTCCCTTAACAACTGCAATTCAAATGCCACTAAGAAGCGAAACAGAAAGGACCTCAAGCTGGCTCTAGTGCTGCAATACCGCAGGCAGAAGAAAACCAATTTTACCATCATAGATGCGCTAGATGATGCTGATGACGAGCAAGCATCAGTTGAAAGAAAAGATAGACAGATGAAGAAGAATCATAACGGACAAGTTACTCACAAATCCAAAGGCCCGCTGGCAGCCATAACTCGTAGGTTAAAGCTGTTACTATTATTACCTAATTGTAAACTTCGCGCACAGAATTATCAGCCTCTTTCTGTGTCACTAGGCCGCGTGGCACATGACACCTTCAGTGGTTTATTATAACACATCCAGCTGTCTCGAACACGGTAAGATGTAATGCCCTCTGCTTACCGCCTGAATGAGTTAAGCGCGTACTCTTACACAACTATATTTTCCTAAATTTTTATCGTAGGTTCGAAACGGTTAAACTCGTCAACCTGTATCCGTGAAATAAAACATGGTATCGATCTCTTTGTCGTACCGTAAAAAGCTATACACATAACACTACACGAACAAAACAGAGGGCAACAGCAGAATCATATCTAGCAGACTCACTGAACGTTCATCTAATAGGAACAGACGACAGGAAATTTCTGTTCATCAACGTCCCCACATCCGTAATTGACTATATTTTTAACGAAAAACTAATCGTCGTCCAGGTACTGCTATGCTGATGGAACCGGACGCTGATGACCGATCAGAAAGTCGAGGTTAGAATATGCCAGAGGCTGAGTAATCCACGAAATCCATAGTTGCAGTGCAGCGTCTGTGAAGGATCCATTTCCGATCATTGCTCTAGTGTGCGCCATCTCGCCCTTCCGTAACGCGCAGTCACATCCTGCCAACCACGCTGATAGCTTAGTCGCACACAAGGCGTTGGTTGTTTACTACACAGGCTGCTAACGGTTAGCGGTCAAGCACATGAAAATCGATGTGCTCCGTTGTGCTTAGACCGATCGCTGTAATGCAGGCATGACCAACAACTTCCAACGAAGCACCTTGCGTGGTTATACGGAACCCGAGCATTCCTAGCGAGTGTCCGACCATCCAATCGCCAATTGTTGTTCGGCAACAATTGCGCGCACGCAGGCACCTGCGCCTGAGGAGCGTAGATTGGAGGGAAAGCCCATAAATTTTGTGCTACCCATTTGTACCATGTGGGGTAGCCGTGCGACAAAATCAGGCGACCCCAACTTTCACAGCGTGACAGTTTGTCGAGAGATGAGGAATAGACATGCCACATGAGCTAGTCGAGCGATCGATGGCTTCAAGTCGCTGCGCAGTACGCTGACTATCGTTCGTCAAAACACGCTTAGCCGGAGCACACGTTAAGCTTGGTTGACAATAACTACGGACGGGCTATGATAGCTTACGAAACGTAGGCCACTCGCCAATGGAACCACCGAGGGCTGTTGTGAGGCCGTTGTGTGTGAAACTAAAACGCGCGTGCAAAGTGCAAGCGGGAGTGAAGCGCTACCGAGGCTAGTGTGGTAGATATTAGATATCGCGTTGTCGGAGGAACGTCCACGTGATCCGCAGCTACTGCTGTTAGTTCACTCCGTTCCAACCCATCTGGAGACAGTCAATTGTTTGATGTTCTCTGTCACACGGAAAACTATGTTTCCACTTAAGTAAACAGACCAACCTGGTCTTGAGCAACCAAGGTTCGATGGGCGCTCATTTTTTATCACATGAATGATAAACTACAGCTATGATCAATGTTCTTATAGTTTTAAAAGTAGCTTCCAACAAACCACCTTGGCAACGAAGACATTGTTTTCAGTTAAGCCCTACACCTTAGGAATAATAACGGCTTAATAGATGAGCATTTGTTCGCTTTCATTATTTTGCATTCATTTGGGCTTAGCAAATTTCATTGCGAGTCAGTCATACTACTTGGAATTCACGTTTCCTTTCTGTACATGCCGCGTTTGATGAGATGCAATCAAGTACTGTAGTAGAAATTCATTCTGGCGCTTTTGTAAGTTGTCGGACTGTTGTCTGGTCACACCACCTTTAATTGTCGTGGCAAAACGCTCTATCTTTCTCTTATTTAGACCAAGGGACTATGAGTAGGTTGCCGATCCAACGTTCTCCATTACATTTTAGCACAAGTATTGTTGTAACTCGTTGTACATGGTACGTCATATGTAGCTACGATGTTTTGTTATATATGTTCGATGCAACACACAGTTATGTTTTTTATCTCCTGTTCACTCCGTAGCCACTTGATATAGTTGCATGCTACCGTTACATTTCTAAATTCAATTGCTGACCCGTGTTGAGATCTCGTATAATTATTTGACGGTGCCATTTGGGAGTAAGAAATAGAGTGACTCAAAGTATACAACCGCCTTCGATGTGCAGTTCACCTGCAGGACTGTGGACTACACTTAGATCCGCGACGCGCCTGTAACTTAAGGATAGTATCCCGCCACGTAACATGACAGTCAGTGGCACAGAGCGTTTAAGAAAAATGAACAATGATTTATAACGGGTAAAAAAGCAGGTGCTTGACATGTCCCGTAGGGTGGTTAGAGTGAGAAAAGATAGATCGAGGGATAATGGAATCGTCGGTTCTGGCGATTTGAGTTTTAATTGCACAGCCTTATAAAGGGATTATGAAATTAGGATGTGCGCACACAAAACAATAAGGGGAGTGGTTGTTGATCACGTAATAAGCGAGAAAATAGTAAAATGTAGCAAGGACAACGCTTACTGGTGTGCAACCGTCTTGGGTCGACGGGATCCAAAAATCCAGTATCCACAGTAGTAGCGTTTCGCAAATTGTGTGCAGGGGGTTGGAGTGACTCGAGTAGGGTTATGGCACTGTCCACTTTTTGTAGTGCACTAGTGCCAGCATCTGGTGCTCATAAAAGAGATTTTGGAAACGTATAGAGTGGGGGTATTTATCACACCTTCCGGGAGGGCGTTCCTAAGCTGTGACACTCGATGGGAGAAAAAGTTTCGCCGACATTCCAAGTGGCTGTACTGCGTGACTAGCTTAAACTAATGACCTCTTAGCGGGGTGTTTTGACTAAGTATCGGAAGGGAATGGCATGGGTGGTTGGGGTTTCTCAGCATCTGGTACACCATCATCAGATCGCCTCTTAGACGTCGATAACATCCACCGTATATTTTGAGGGTCTTCAGCGTGAGTGGGTAGGGGAGGCTGGTCAAACCTTTGACGCTCTTCGTTGCCCTACGTTGTGCAGTGTTGAGCGCGGTGAGATGGTGCTTGAGCCTGGATTGCCACGCTTGAATAGCGTACTCCGCGTGCGGTCTCATGTACGCACTATGCATTTTTGGGAAGTCTGAAGGGGGCTCATTCGGCCCACTACTGGTGTGTTGTTCTCTCATAGATCCCATCGCGTTTGGTTCTTTGAGGGATTCTAATTTGCCTAATATAAAAGAATAATTAGCCACTAAATTAGGAAGACTGACTTTAATTTCCTATCTATTTCAGAATTAAACTTTATCGTGGTAGTGGTTTTCTTTCCTCGCGCATCGGCGACGTGAATTGTGTTGGATAGTGGGTCCCTGTTAACCCCTGATCACTCGGTAACGTCAGTTACCATCATCCCACTTGATATAAAGCTTACGACCTCATTTTGTTGTTGGTTAACTGTGCAGGTTCAACAATCTCAAACTGCGGATTTACCGGCCGCTGAGTTCTTGAAGGTCACGCAGTCCTACCTGGCTGGGTCGACCCACTTACCCGAGCGGATGGATTCGAGCTGATAATCACCGACGTACGTCTGACCCAGTTGGAGTTACGTAGGGTCCTAATCGATGTCATCCAATTGCACACCGCTGTAGTAGTTCACCTCCTAATCTTTCGCATTGCGGTTCACACCGGTAACCGAGAGATTCGCACACTTGTCTTGTAAGCCGGAGCTCACAAGTTAGAATCCGCTTAGCTGAGAGTGACCTGCCTTCGTACCCGTCCCACGCACGAACTGTGGTTGTGGTGTGATAGCGAAGCCCCACTACGGTGTGCCGGTGTACTGCTGATGCCCTCCCACCACAGTTCTCCACCACACACCATTCTGAAACGCACGCCTATACATGTTAAACGCAGCAGTGTAGTTGTGCGACAACCAGAATGAGCGAGACTAGTAACTTATATGCAGAAATTACCACGATATGAGTTTGTTAGAATAATAGCGAAATTCGGAATTTCCTTTAGCATCTGTCTCATTTTCTTAAGGTCGTCGGCAATGTACTGTCTTTCGTCCTAGTGACAGGCTAGAGAGGATGGTCCAAGTTCAGAAGGCAGAGCTTAAAAGCTCTCCGTACATAGGCGAGTTTTGCAACAGGCGTAGTTATGTAACCGGCTGAGGCTCAGCTGTCATCGTTTGCAAAAGAGGCAACGTATTCATAAATGTTGCAGAGTCAAATGTATTTGTAGTGGTTATGAATCGCGAAAACAAGCAACCACCGCTCGCTTGATGACTACTGGCTGTGGTAAATTTCAGTCGAACTACCTAAATTTTCACATTGCTTTCGAATAAATCAGTGTGCCCCCTTTATCATATGTCCTTAGCTTTCTCACCAGAAAACTACTATTGGCTCTTCGCCGTGTGATGTTTATCTTTAAAAGGAAGCGTAAAGAGGACAAATGTACGATAGTTTCGACATCTCACAGCCCACCTTGCCGAAAAGGAAGAATCAGCAATTCGTTTAGTTCTGGAGATTTCAATGGCTGCTGGCTGGCCTGAGTTGTATAATCTGAATCGGTATCACTATTTCTTTTACATCAATTGGTATCAGGTCAGACTCAAGAGCGAGTTATATGACCTATCAGGCCGCTTCAGTCGAAACGGGGAAGTGAAATTCTTGGATGGCGTAGAGCGCAGTATGTATTCAAAGATGTCATCGGCCAAAGGATTACCATTAAAGTATAGGTTATGAAGCGTAGAGTTGTCCAAACAGATGATAAATGATAAATGATAAGTGTTATATTCCTCGGTGTTTCGAGGTGCAGTCCAACTATATGGTCTGATCAAAACCAAACTAAGAGGGAAGTGGCTATACCCAAGAGGGTGTATTGCAATAATGGCGTTAAGTTAAAAATTGGTTGAAGGTGGACGCAAGGTTATGGTTGGTTTGCTGGACAATTGCGAATTATAATAGCAATGCGGAAACGCACATATGGTCACGAGGTTTTTTGAAAAGTATAGCAGTCGTAGTACTTACCGGGTAAACTTGTTGGTTCCGCGGACAGCATTCATGACAATTATCTACTTGCTCACAAGCGGCACCAATGACCTGTGCATAGCAAAAGTGAAAAGAGGGATTAATTGGTCCGTTTGATGCAATTGTTGTCTTTTCTGAGGCCTATTTTGTGTCAACGGGTTGGCTTCTGCTCGCAATGAAAGACCGTTTCTGTATGAGATACCACCAGAGGAAATCGCCGACAGCAAACGTTCAGCAATCGAAACTGGAAGCGTTAATTTTACTCTTTAGACAAACGCGCAGTCTGACAGATAGAACTAATGACAGTGAGCAGAATGAATTATACTGTTAAACAGTGGCATTAGAAGAAAACTTGAATTAAAGCATTACTGGAGATTTACCGCTAGCAAAATCTGGACAGTAGTCGATCCACATATTGTTTACGAGGCAAAGCATAGGAACACGTGAATGCAACAACAAAACCAAGAGCGATAGCTGCAGAAATTGGTAAGAATTCAGTGTTAAACCACGAGCGATTAGTTATGAAAAACAACCAACACCGACATTTATGATTTTGTAGCCAGATTGCAAGTGAATAAAGCTAAGAAACCTAATAATAAACAGGCTACTTATTAATTTTCGGTAAAAACGTTAACCATAAGACCCTGCACTATTTGCTTCCGGACAAATTTCTGCATATTGCGAACCGCGTATTAAAGAACACGTGCAAACTTCCAGCATCATGTAGTTACTACAGTTGAGATAGCGAAGTCACCAATGTGCGTACACACACAAACACACGCACCCATACATTTTCGTCAATTCACTTCGCTACTCGCTTACTACCAGCGTACAGCCAGTGTGACGAACACGTCTGCACGTAAAAACTAGGGTCAAGCCGTTTGATCGCAACCGCTTCAGGGTACCACAGCGCACGTTATTTGCTGTGTAGATCACACGAAACCTAAGTCTGAGGTCAACAACTTGACCCTCGGTTTTGTATGCAGAAGTGTGCGTTCGTCACACTGGCTCTACCCTGGTAGTAAGCCAGTAGGGAGATGGTGAATTTTAAAACAGTTACTTCCCTTTAATTGTGAATAACACAGTGAAGACGAACGCTGGTAGATGCGTGCAACTGAGGAGTCAGTTACATAGGCGTGGCTGAGCGGGTTTTGAATTCCAGAGTGAAGCAACACTCGCCCAACTGCGTTCAGTGTGAGGCCAGCCATCTGTCACCCAATATTCCGTGTGCACACAAGCCACCAGCGTCATCTATTGGCAGACATGTGTATTTGACCCGTCATCCGATTGACCCGGGCTCCGAGTTTCGTCGTCCAAACCCATGCTCGTTGCAGTTTGCCTAGGCAGCTAAGACGTGCCCTGAGGTTACAGAAACAATCAGTGGTAGACCTCCGGTTCCTTTAGTCCTAGGACCATCGCCGCCATTCATCTCACTGCATTAGTTTGGTTGATAACACCGGTTGAGATGGTGAATTGACAAAATGATGGATGTGTGTGTGTGTTTGTGTATAATAGTGCATTTGTTGTGATACTATAGCATTGTACGTATTCTGTAGTACGCAATTTACCAGTTGCATAGAAACTTGGCCGGAATTAAATCGTGCGGTGCTTTGATGTTCGTCAGGTAAAAGTTACACATTAACTGTCACTGTGTATTGGTGATTCCCAGCGCATGTTAGGTACGTTAAGATCAGAAAAGTGTGCACTTCAATCTCCTTACTTGTTGAGAAGTAAATCGATCAAAATGCGCCCATAGTTTTTCCACTCTCTCGTTGAAAAGTAGTTCTGGACTGAGGGAGATGACCTACAGGATAGAAGAGTACATACGACAACGAAATTCACATACATATGAGAAAATCAACATTAAGAGATCTGTCCAGTAGACAAGGGGCTCCTGCTAACAATTTGTATAAGGGGCTAAGGTAAGTAAATAAATTAATGGATTATTCTCCTCACTGTGAGGCACGCCTGCAAGGGCATGGACATGGTAATGTACACACGTGTGATCGGCACGCATAAAATTATTACAAATTAACCAGCAACATACTGGATTTAGATGCGTCCAAATATATATATATATATATATATATATATATATATATATATATATATATATATATATATATATATATATATATATCGTTGGCGGCATCCGGTTTCGGATTTGCCTGTCACTGTGGCCAGACAGAAGGACGCCTGCGTCTACAGAGGGACCATGGATGGCTTGCGCTGTACCACCCACAGCTCCAACCACACACCCCATATCCAGTGTAAACCCGAAGGAATAAGACCGGGAGGCATGTGGATGGGAGCCACGTTTCATCAACGGAGCCGGCCCACACTCCTTCACAGGCAAACACAAGCACGCTATATTTGGGGAATCAAGCGCACACAAGGCGGTGGCTGGACCGTAGTCCGCTCCACACTGAGTGCATGGAACCACTCTTCGAGCCTAGCACGGCCACAAGGACCGTGCACCCCGTCCCCTCCAGCAACGACCAACTGTCTCCTGGAGCCAGTATGGACGAGGTAGTGGGTAATAGACAGGTAGGCACCTTGTCAACATGCACATCAAGCGCAGCCGCACCTGGGATGTCAAACAACAGCCAATCACTCAAAATGCCGATATCGAATAAAGTAAACGTATATGATGACATAAATACTCGCTAAATGAGCATATGGAAGAAAGTGGTTAAATGTGAATACGCGATAAGTACAAAATGTCCGAAAGTTAGTTTAAAAATACCATGCGATAAAATTACGCAAGTTTACCACAATTTGCTTGAGCAACGTGTGTAATTTGGGAGAAGATTATCAAGTACGCAGAACAAACCAAATAAAATGTAATGAATTTGATCCACATTAAAAAGACCTAGTTTAAGTGTAAGTTGTTATATATATATATATATATATATATATATATATATATAGGTGTGAATTGCGCAGGTTTCGACGGCGACTGACTCAAGAGCTCCGTCGCATTAAAAATGCATGGCAGACGGAGAAGGCGAAGCAGATGGAATGCCACGCTGAACGCCGCCAACACAAGGAATTCTTCGGCTCTTTGAAGGCGGTGTATGGACCGAGGTTGGAGCCGCTGAGGACGCTGATCGATGGTAGTTCAGGCGCTGTCTGCACACAGACTGCAGACATGATGCAGATCTGGCAAAACACTTTGACTGTCTCTTGAACAATCGTTCAGCGACCGACTGGCCTACTTTAAAAGACCTGAAGCAGCACGAGGTGAAGGTGAGTTTGGCGGACACGCCGACACTGGATAAGACACAGAGAGCACTTGCTCAGCTGCGAAACGGCAAGTGTGCCGGGGCCGACGGGATCCCACCAGAAGTATTAAAGTACGGCGGACCAGCGTTGGGCAATGCGTTGCATCACTTAGTGCGACGCGTATGGATTGAGAAGGTGTCTCTTGAACTTAAGGATGCCCATGTACTAACACTGACAAGGGCAAAGGAAGCAAGCGATGTGCCACGAATTATCCTAGGATTAACTTGCTGTTGTGTGGGCATAGTGATTGCTCGAATCTTGCTCAACCGCCTCGTCAGTCAGGTTGTGGAACCGAAATTGGCTGAAGAGCAATGTGGATTACTTACGGGGCGCAGCACTATAGGTATGGTGTTTGCGGCTCCTCAGTTGCAGGGGAAGTGCAGAGAATGACACCAGCCGTTGTACTCGCTGTTTATTTATTTCAGCAAGACATTTGATACGGTGAACTGAGGGACATTGTGCCTGGTGTTAGACAAGTTTGGTTGCTCCCGTATGTTTGCAAGTTTAATTGAAAATGGACACAGTGGCATGTGGACGAGGGTGTAGCTGAGTGGAGAGACCTCGGATGACTTTGCCGTTATCTCTGGTGTGAAGTTAAGGCTGTGCCCTCTTTAACATTTATCTTCATGTAATTATCTCCTGTGCTTTTGTTGCGACTTGTGCTTACGGTGTTCATGTGGAGCACGGTATTGATGGTAGTTTGCTGAACATCCCATGTTTCTGTACGAGAACCCTAGTCTGGGAGACGTCTATCCGTATGATGCTGTATGCTGACTACTGTGCGTTGTTTGCACACAGTACGGATGAGTTGCAGCACATGACTAGTGCTCTGGCTCACCACCAACACACGTAAAACTGTCTGTCCGTTACTTTTACCCTACATCGTAGGTGCATTCTGCAATGTTGCAGAGAATCAGCATTGGTGTTGAAGTATCGGAAACCACCTCGTGTTCCCGCTAACTTATGAGTGTTATTTCGACCGACCAGCAGCTTCACGGTGAGCTGTGTATCCGCGTATCGAATACAGCAGCGGCCTTCGGGAAGCTAGAGTAACGAGTGTGGAACAACCATCAGCTTACCATTGGCACGAAACTGATGGTGTACAAATCCATGGTGCTGTCCATTCTTCTATACGGTAGTGAAACGTGGACGATATACCGGCGGGATGTGAGATATCTCGAGTGGTTTCTGCAACAGTGTCTACAACGGATTCTGCGCATCGGTTGGTGTGACATAGTTGCAGACACGGAAGTGTTGCGCCGAAGTAGAATGTATGTAGCAGGGCTACGTACATTTTATGAGACACCTGAGATGCCTCGGACATGTGTGCTATTTGGATTAGACGCGGATACCGAAGCAGCTGTTATTTGGTCAGTTGAGTGTAAGTGGCACGTGGGGAAGTCGTAGCTTCGTTACCAGGACATGATCAAAGTGAGCCTCTCACTTCATGATCTTCAATGCAGATCATGGGAATCGAAGGCGATTGATCGGTGTGCATGACGCGATCTAATCACGAAGGCAGTTGCCGAGGTGCAGGAGAAAGCCCTCGTGTGTGCGGAGAAGAAGCGGCACGTGCGGAAGCGACAGACTCCGATTGGTTGTATTCCATCGACGTCGAGCACATGGTTCTGTAGCAGATGCGGTTGCGACTTCCTCAGTCAGGTATATCTAGTGAGCCATGAGCGAGGCCACTCGGGACCAGCTCCGAAAAGACGATGGGTGCTGCTGAGTTAGTAAGCAGAACCGGTGCAGCGTTTGTAGGTACGCTTCATTCGATTTACCAACCCCGCGCTTAGGTGCTGAGTTGCTCTATTTCGGGTAATTGATTTGCTGAATGTTGTTAATACATTTTTGCATTTTAATGTGTATCTAAAGAATTTTTTATTTACTTACACACGTCGCTTAAACGAAAATTGGTTAATTTCGTTACTTTATTCGCAGTTGTTGCATATGCTTTTTATCTCCTATTCTGCCATCTTGAGTTTATCGCGGAAGTGTTGATAACATATTTATTTCATATGCTAATTTAGTGAAGAATTAAGTCAATATTTCCGTATACTTTATCCGATTTATTTTATTTGATGTCGTCATTTCAAGTGATTGGCTGTTACTTGACATCCCCGGTGTGGCTCCAGTAGACAGTTGATCGTTGCTGGAGCTGACGGGGTGCAATATCATCGTGACCGTGTTTGGCCCAAACTATGGTTGGATACACATGGATTGCGTATGGAGCGGACTACAGTCCAGCCACCGCCTTGTGCGCGCTTGATGCCCCAGATACCGCGTGCTTGTGTTTGCCTGTGAAGGAGTGTGGGCCGGCCCCGGTGATGAAACGCGGCCCCCATCCACATGCCCCCCGGTCTTTCTCCTTCGAGTTTACACCGGGTATGATTTGTGTGGGTGGAACTGTGGGTGTTGCAGGGCAAGCCGTCCATAGTACTTTGGTAGGCCCAGGCTTCCTGCGGCTGTCCCCGTGGAGGCCGCGGTGACAAGCAATTCCAGAACCGGATGCCGCCAACCATGGGTGTGCGTGGAATTAGTCATGATGCGTGAGTGTGCTGATGTGACTTGGTTTTTGATTTTGTCTAATGTCTTTGCCAAGGTAGGAAAAATTCAAAGCGACGGTTCGAAGTACATGACGTTCATAAACTGTGTATGATCATCCGGAAAGGCAAGCAGCGTTAACTGTGAAATGGCGAGTCGTATCCGCCACATCTGCTTGTTGTTAAACGGACATTTATGGCTTTTTGTAAAGGTTGCCAGACGGAAACCCATCACGTTCTGGAACACTGCCGCCAAACCATTCACTGGAACGGGGTTAACTTGAGCCACCGAAATTGCGTAACTGGTAGGGTGTACGATTAAATAACTGGTACAAGGGGTAGAATTATTTCGCAACTCCACGGTATGTTATAACTTTATTCCGATTTGGTTATATATTACTAACCTTACCTTAAGGACTAATAAAGAATATTCTACGCCATCTGTAAAATCGTTGGCATGGGAAGTTTATAACAACAGGCGCTTTGTCATGCAGTTTAAGTAGGTTCTCTGAACCATTAAGACCAAAGTAGCTACACTAATACTTATCCACTGCGCATATGGCACCTATCAAGGAGCAGGTTGTTATAAGTTCTAAGGGATTCAGAATCCGGGAAAAAGCGAACGGTTTGTGGAAAATTGGTACGTTAGCTGGAAACGAGTTTATTGACCATATCCAATAGGGATGTCCAGTGTCTAATTGAAAAATGTTCCCACGGGCATTAGCTAACTAATATTATTTATACACCAAGACCCACAAATAGGTGGGGAAAGATCTCTAGCAACTTCTACTGTGTCGCAACTGCTGTCGAGTGTGAGCTGATTGGACCTGAATATTCACCTGGCATGTGGTTTTGTACCATGCCAAATGTTCAAGAAGAATAATTGGAGATTGGAACAATTGCTGTACTGACTACTTTGAGTGGTGGGAGACTGTTCTCAAATTGCTGCTTAATGTTTCATTGTTTACCTAGGAGCACCGCGGCTTCTTCCGTGTTCACTTTTGAATTACTCTCTTGTTCATCGGCAATTTCCGGGTTTGGTGTTCAGATTTCCTGATGTGCTATGCGTTGTTTAAATATTCCGGGAAGTTGATCGTTTCTACTGAGAGGAATCCGTTTTGCCCACTATACTTTATCTTTAAGTAACAATCATCCCTTTTTATATACGATTAGTGAGGTCATCTCCAAGTTTATTGGCATATGATAACTAGAAACTATAGCAAGGTGTCGATGTGCTGTTGATGTCATTAATGTTGGCAAGTTTAAATCTGCAAGGCTTCGAATACGATTACCTGACCTAATCGAATTCAGCAAAACTACATGCATTTGACTGACACTTCTAATTGGCTCTGCTGCCATCACATCCGGGGGACATGCACCCAATAGATAATTGCTACTGGCTACATGAACCTAACGAATCCGCGTTATAGTATTTTGCCGACACACCTCCTTTTCTGTCAAGCTCGAAGCGTCCGCATTGGCCAGATGACGTTATTCGCAGGCTCGATGGTCGATCACCTCGTCTAGACCATTTCTCAATCGATTACATCCACAATGCGGTCAGTTTCATCCGTGACGCAGATAAGATACTCCGATAAACATCGAAACTGCATCCAGGATTGCAGTTAGTGGTCAACCGCTATCAGCCAATGGCGTATCGAGTCACGATATGTACCCACGTAGTATAGAGGTGTCGATAAGTCGCCTAGAACACTACCTACCTACTGGCTTCTTGCCATGCAGTGCTGGGAGATCGCGCTTTGCGCGCGTGTCTGGCTGCGTGTTTGCACTCATAACCAGCAGACGCAAGTCACACTTGAAGCCAATTCCACGAAATTCAGCAGACGCGCGTGGCCCAATACACATGGCGCGGCCGAAATCTAGCCGTGCAGGCAGATAATGATTAGGTGTACTCGTGGGTGTGCGACAGTTGAATGTTCTGTACTTAGTCCTCGCGCACTGGTCCGTTTAGATGAGAGCTGCCGGTGCCGCGGACACAGTGCTACACATGCTATCAACAACCAATACGAGCAACGAATGGGTTGTGAGCTTACGGTTGACTTGAGAGCATGTGCAGCACCTCACATCTATTACAATGCCAGCGCGCACAGAGTATTGCATGCAGCTACTTTAACCCTACATGACGCCAGTTGTCTTCCAACATCGTGTTGTGGGACAACCACTAAGCAGGCGTTTGCACCACATGGTTAGCACTTTGGTCGGAACACCATCGAACGGAATGGCGAAACCGGGTCACCTGATGTATTAACATTCGTACGCGGACCGTGGTCCCATCTGAGTAGATCCTGCGTCCATTCTGAGGTATGGTCAGTCAATCAAGATGATTATCCATAAAGCATGAAGAAAGCGAGATGATCAATAGTGTAATTTTGTGTCGCTTAACTGAATGCACTCCTTGGGATGGATTGCTTCAGCGGTTACATGGCCTGTGAGGTGTAGCGTGACTCGCTTGCACACATTCCTCCATGTCGTACATTAAATTAATTCATCTGATGAGTTACCTTTTTGCTTACGTTACTTCGAACTTTGGTTAGTAATATTATTTGAAGCATGTACTGTGCAACGTCATTTTTATAACAGAAACGAGATAGAATGTTGTTAGTAGTACAACGTGAGCTGACTACGAAATGCAAACCAAAGGTTTCCATTACATCGGGTTTTTGTTCAATCGCAACTTATCATTTCCGCCAAGTAGTGCGTTCCATGCATCGTAGGCCTGCCTGTGATTGGTCCATTTGCTCCCTGCAATCGTGCAAAAGAAGTCCTCTTGGCCATGGTATCCACCTGATACTGAAAGTCGATTGAGAGCTGTGTTCCTTTAATCGATATCATGATCGTGACTGCAAGACGTGGCTGTGTCTATGACGGAAACCATTTTTGTTACGCCTGTGGACAATTTAGTACACTTCGCAGTGTGAACCCACTTCTTCATTAATGAAGTCTGTCTACCACGCATATTTCGGGATGGAACTGGGAGATCAGGAAGAGAAGTTGGCTCCGCGTATTGTTTGTGTCGGGCAAACTTCATCTGACTCAGTGGCTTAAGGGCAGTGATAAGATCCCCTTTGCAATCTCCATGGTGTGGAGGGAGAAGAACTATCACACTGCTACATCTGCCTAACGCGTGTCATTGGAACCTCCAACCGAAACAAGGACAAAATTCCTTAGCCCGATCTTCCATCAGCTAGCCGACCTGTTCCTCATGATTGCACCTTACTAATTCCAGTGTCTCCAGTGAATATGTCACTGATGATGAGTACTGCTTCTGCATCGTCAGCTTCCCCCGATTCTTATATCTGTAAAAACTTTGCAGTTGATGTCGTCAACCCACATCTTATGGAACAATAAGAGCTGAATGATTTGGTACGTGAAGTGGACTTACCTAAAGACAAGGCCTAGTAGCTGGCATCTCGGCTGCAGCAGTGGCACTTACTTGCTTCAAACACTAAGGCGACTGTATACAAAAAGCGGTGCCAAGTCGTCCGCTTTCTATGACATGAGAGAAACCTATAGTTATTGTTCCGAAGTGGAAGGACTGATGAAGAATCTTCGCGTGGGGCGTATCAGCGATGAGTGGCGCTTGTTCAAAGACTCGTCCAAGAATAGTCTTAAGGCCATACTGCTCCACAATGGAAATATGTACTTAACTGTATCTCTGTAGCATGCCACCCATATACAGGAGAATTACGAAAGTATGCAACAGATACTCGCTACACTGAACTGCTATAACTACTGTTGGAACATCTGTGCTGACTTCAAAGTCATTTGAAATGGTTGAGAATATTCGTAACTGGGGATGTGAATGTGGGTATTGCACTGCTCTCCGAGCTGAATGATTATTTCGCAGACGTTTGGCTGCCAGACAAGGCAACATCGTCAGTGCGGCTTTAAGGTCCTGTTTCGCAGAGCATCGTAAGCGACTTCGAGATCTATGTGCTTATTGATCGAGTTCTGCTTTGAATACCAGGCCTCAATAAACTCACGTACTTGCCGGCTTGTGGCTCTTCCGAGTATTACGGTGCGCGCTAGCTCGAACTGGTGGCCTTCGGCATCCATATGCACATGGCTACATGAACATAGGCTAGCAATCCTCCGCAATGATCAGAACTCTTTGATGTCCGTGCATATGGATGCCGAAGGTCACCAGTTTGACCTAGAGCACGCGGAAATACTCGGAAGAGCCACAAGCCGGCAAGTACGTGAGTTTATTGAGGCCTGGTATTCAAAGCAGGACTCCATCAACAAGCACATAGATTTCTAAGATGCTTACGATACTCTGCGAAACAGGACCTTAAAGCCGCACTGACGACGTTGCCTTGTCTGGCGGCGAAACATCTGCAAAATAATAGTTCAACTAGGAAAGTAGAACAATACCCACATTCAAAGTCATTGGACTCCTAATGGGTATTCAAGGAGGCTTGACAAAATATTACTTTGTCCTGTACTTTTGGGACAATACAGCAACTCAGCAGCCCTACACAACGGAAAAGTGGCCAGACAGGACGGAATATGTTGCAGAGCAAATGAATGTACAGCATACACCTATTGTGCAACTTGAGCATATCAACCACCCAATACATCCCCCTGTGGCACCACCAGCCCCAAAGTATGACGCTTGGCCTATCTTCACAGGCCTCTTAACTGAAGCAGAGGTCCGAGATGCAATCCAATCTTTGTAACGCCACAAGGCTACTGGTTTCGACAGCCTACCACCTGCTCTATTCAAAGATGGCGGGAGTGCACTTGTCAGCGAAATCCTATCACTGTTCACGAAAGTCTGGACTGAGGAGAAGGTTCTAAACTCGTGAGGATGTTTGGTCATCGTTCCGATTCATAAGAAAGGCTCCCCCGGCGACTGCTGTAACTACCGCAGAACTTCGTTAACCACCATCGCATTCCAAAATTGTCGTGTCGGTCTTACTTCGTAGGTTTTCAACGACCAGAGAGGAGTTTTCCCGAGAATAACAAGCCAGGTCTTGTCAAGCGCGCGGCCGCATAAACCAAATCTTCACCCTTTGGCAAGTTCTCGAACTTCGTCATATCCACCGGCGACCAACAATCGTAGTGTTCTTGAACATCCTAGCGGCATTTGATTCAGTAGATAGATCTTTGTTGTGGAACTGTTTACTGAAGAAAGGTGTGCCCGACAAGTTTTTAACCAGCCTGAAAGAACTTTACAATCACACGTCGGGCAAAGTCAGGGCTTACGCAACGCTCTCCTTCGTTTACTGTAACCAGCAGTGTTCGTCAAGGTTGTCCTATTTCAGCTTTCCTCTTCAATTTTGCCATCGTAGATGTCGTCCAAGAAGCATTGGAGGGTGTCCAGAACTGAGGTGTTGAACTCCTCCCTGGACCGTCGCAACGAGACTGGACCTTAACGTGGTGTGACGGTTTGCGTACCTCATTGACCCATTGAGCTATACTGGGTGATGCCTCCGGGCACCTCGAGAGCTACTCCTACCAGGTTGGTCAATGGTGAGAGGTCAGACAAACTCAGTCTCCTGGTCCTCCAGATTGGGGGTTTGAAATGGGATGGCATGCATTTCTGTAAAACTAAATCATTGCCACCCCGCTGCCTTGCGGACAGGCTTTTGAGCCAAAGGCCTTGTTTGGATGAGGACCCTAATCGTCTTCCTGTCTAGGTCTGGGCGCCCTGGCAGTATCTCAACCCACATACAACCATGACTTTTTCTTCAAACATAAACTTCATCCTGCATCGGCCGTCGCGCAAATTATCAAGGGTCGCCTTATCTGCTGCATACAGCAGGGCGGATAAGCGAAAACATGCTACTGCTGGCGCCTCCCTTCTTTCTTTTCCACCTTTTCTCCTACTCCCATCCCGACCTCCATTACCAACCTTCCTTCTATAATTACCAGCGTAATTGACATCAACTGAAGTGCCACTGGAGTAGAAGCATCTGCAGCCACCATCTCACGGCACCTTTCGGAGGCCTATCGGAAACAGACCCTTATAAGGCCACGCTATCTCGTTTCCATGGCGACATTCCATGTTCGCAATCTAAGACAAACAGGTCAACAGGCTGCACGCGCACGCACCTTGCACACACTGGGTGTTGATGTGTGTTGTGTGTCCGAAACTACGATCAATGACCCTAACCGGGTTATTGAATTAACCACCCGGCTTATCCTCTCGTTATTGGTTGCACGCATCCGGAGACGCCGATGCAGCCCTCACTGGTCAAGCTGGTGTAGGTATCATTCTAAGCTCCAAGACTGAGCCATTATTGGTAGATTGGATTCCGGTGAACAGCCGTTTATGTGCAGCCCGTTTGACGACATCAGCTGTTGATTTACGAAGTAGTACAAAACGCTGTTTGTCTGTGATTTCCGCTTATGCTCCCAACGACTGCAGTTCTAATGCTGTCAAGGACACATTCTACCACGAACTGAACGCGTTATTACGTAGTGCTACTAGTTCAGATATTATAGTAATGCAGAGGATATGAAGGCACATGTAGGAAGTCTGAGTTCTTCAGAAGCTCAGCAGGGTGGTTATTGTGGGCTTAACTCCGAACGAACTGACAGCGGTGAGCGTCTGTTGTAACTGTGTGGAGCA
The DNA here is from genome assembly GCA_944474145.2 of Dicrocoelium dendriticum. NCBI lineage: Eukaryota > Metazoa > Platyhelminthes > Trematoda > Plagiorchiida > Dicrocoeliidae > Dicrocoelium > Dicrocoelium dendriticum. The sequence continues at coordinate 15,095,574 of OX104069.1, forward strand.
CCAGTTGTTTCTTAGTTGCACTGCTTTTAGACACAGTGGGCGCCGAAGTGCCACTTGGCGTTCTCCTGTAGCTGGCCAGTGATGGACACATATTGACCACATAGCCATAAGTTACAGATGGCGTGGTTCTATCCTGGATTGCCGCTCGTACTGGAGTACCTGTGTCGACTCTGATCATGCTTTGGTACGCTGTCGTTTCTCCATGAACGTTACCGGAAGACGTACCAAGCGTTTACTCCGATTGGCAAGGGAGAAATGGTCTCAGTTCTCGGTCAGGCAAGCCTATCAACAAGCACCGCATACCGAACTTCCGCTGTCTTCTCCTAATGACACTGAGCTTCAGAGGAATAGGATTTCGGCCGCGATGCACGATGCAGGAGCATCTGCTCGTGGCACTATCCATCGTCACCGCACCAGTCACTGGATATCCGAGAGGTCGGTGAACCTGTTGGAATCTAGTAGAAACCTCCCGGCTGGTTCTGAACACAATGTGACCAGACGGGCTATTGGGCGTGAACTAAAGCGGAGCTTACGTGCTGACAAGGAAGCCTGGTGGACCATTCGGTCTCAAGAAATGGAAAAGGCTGGAGCAGTAGGCAATTACCGCAAGCTCTTCCAGCTACTCCGCACCACTAGTCCCAGGAAACCAGACGTCAGTGAGACAACCAGAGACAGCGTGAGTGCGCTGAGATACAATAAGGAGCGCCGTATGGCTCGTTGGGCTGAACACTTTGAAGATCAGTTCAGCTTGCCCCCTGCTCACGGACCTCTTCCTACTCAGGCGATGCAAGACGAGCCCTGGACGGTTAGTTTAGAGCCTCGGTCGGAGGCCGAGTACCGAAACGCGATTACAGTCCTCAATGGTTTTTGTGTCACCGGTCCGGATTCCCTCTAACCTGCACTATTTAAGGATGGAGGTGAGGTACTCTGCAGGGCACTGACCTTCCTATTCGAACGTATCTGGAAGGAGGAGATTGTCCCGGCTAATTGGAGCGAATCGATAATAGTGGCAATATACAAGAAGGGCAGACGTACAGACTGCGTTAACCACAGGGGTATTAGCCTAACACCAGTTGTGACAAAAGTATTTGCCTAGATTTTCTTTTGTCGCATTACTACGGAACGGGAGTCTCGGATTAGGGAAGAGCAGGCCGGTTTCCGCCCAGGACGTGGCTGTATAGACCATATATTAACTGTGCGGCAGGTACTGGAGCAGCGCCACATACCGCAGACCGACAATCACTGTGTTCCTCGATTTCAAGTGTGCGTTCGATTCAGTCGATCGATCGTTTCTGTTCGAAATCCTTTGAGGAAAGTTGTTCACAGGAAATATGTGGACATCCTTCGTGCTCTATACTCGAACACTAGAGGCCGCGTCAGGGTCTACGGTGACCTGTCGGATAGCTTTCCGACCACAAGTGGCGTTCGTCAGGGTTGTCCGATTTCCCCATTTCTGTTCAATTTCGTTGTGGACCCTATCATGGAGTGTTCCCTTGCGGAATCTCACGATGCAGGTGTTGAAGTGCTGCCTGGTGAAAGGTTAGTTGATTTCGATTATGCCGGCGATATCGTCTTGCTTTCCAACGATGTTGGGGCGGCCCATTCAACCCTGAATCGCCTCTCTGTAGTGGTCCCATTATTTGGTATGCAATTCGCACCTTCAAAGCGCAAAGTGTTGCTGCAGGATCACCAGCCACTTGATGACCCCTTGACGCTTGCTAACGAGGAACTCGAGGTGATTGATCATTTCAATTATCTTGGCAGCTGCATCAGCAATGATGGGCGCATAGAAACTGACGTGAGCTCACGCATTGCAAAGGCCAGAGCTGCTTTCTTGAACCTGCGTCATCTTTGGCGACAGAAGGGAGTTTCCCTCCGTCTGAAAGGCCGTGTATACAAGGCCACAGTGAGGGCCGTTCTGCTCTATGGTAGTGAGACTTGGCCCCTTCGGTCTGAAGATCTGAGGCGCCTTCAAATCTTTGATCATCGTGGTTTGCGAAGCATTGCTGGTGGCGGATGGCACCAGCGTGTCCGCAACCATGATGTGCGTAGGCGAGTACTAGGTAGTGATAATCATGCTACCTCCCTAGAACAATAGATGGCACTGAATAACTTGCGCTGGCACGGGAACCTGCTAAGTATGCCTGGTCACCGCTTACCTAGGAGGGCCTTGTTCAGTCTACCAGGTGTAGGGTGGCGCAAGGCTCGAGATGGACAGAAGTTGACTTGGCAGCGTGAAATGAAGGCACGGACGACCAAACTGGGTGCCGTTGGTCCGTCTGGCCTTCCCGGCTGAAGTCCACGTGACTCGCCTTGTGTTTGGCTCGAGACTTTACAGGACTTGGCTCGCAGTAGACACCAGTGGCGCGTCTGCTGCCGTCTCCTAATCGGGTTACTTGTTTACCGTGTGTTTGGTGCTGAGTTATCTACTGACTAATGACTGAATATGACGCGGGGCAGTGAAAGCCTCAACGAAGCTGTCTCTCCGATGCCGCCTTATCTTTGCACGATAGCCAGCTGTTTGTGACGGTATGTTGTCTACACAAGGTGTAGGCGCCTTGACCCTGAATGTTTGCCTAGCGCATTAAGATTTTCAGGTAAGTCCCGCTTCTCTACCTCTTCTTATTCTTTATTTCATAGATCCTCATGGTTGTATGGCTGCGAAGCATCAGTTCAAATGGCTGATGTGCTGCTGTTGATGGTGATGATGATACTCCTGCCTAGAGACGGAGTCACGGACTTGAACTACGTCGATGAGATCGCCTTCGGTGACGCCCCACAAACCGTCCAGAGAGCTTTGTACTGCGTATCGGTGGAGGCGGCTAAGTACGGCTTATGTTTCATTGCCGGAAAATGCAAATCGCTACTATAAGACTGGCAAGTGACTGAACCCGCGCTTTCTATTGCTGGACATGTTCTGCAGCAAGTCCCTTGCTTCACTTATCTAAGGAGTTGCAACACGGCTGATGGCGGTGTTTGAGATGAAGTCCCACAACGGATTGCAAAGGCCCGCCTTGCATTCATCAAACTGAGACACCTCTGGCGTCGTCGTGATGTCAGTCTCAAGCTCAAGGGCAGAGTGTACAATGATGCCGTCCATGCAGTACTCTTGTACGGCTGTGAGAGTTGGCCTATTCGCTCGGGAGATATGAAGCGGCTATCAGTCTTCGACAATCGCTGTCTACGAAAGATTGCTTGGGTGTGGTGGCAATACAACGTAAGCAACTCAGAGGTCCGAGACCGATCGCTTGGGGTGAGTAGTGCCAGTCTTCAGGATGTTATTTACCGACATCGCATACGTTGGCTCGGGTACATTTTGCACATTCCAGTCCATCGCCGTCCACGTCCAGCGCTATTTGCACTCCCAGGGAGCGATTGGAAAAGTTGCCGTGGGGACAGCCAATGACGTGGAGAAGGAGGATGAAGAAAGCAACCTCAAGTTTGGCGGCAGTCGGACCAGTTCGTCTTCCAGGCTGAGGACCACGAGATGCTGAATCTCAGTGGTTGAAAACAGTGGACGTCATGGTCCGCAACAGACATCAGTGACGTCAATGTTGTTCTACCATTATATCCCTCCTTTAATACACACAAAACTCACGAAACAAAAACAAAAAATTTAAACTTCTTATGTAAAACCATAAACTACATTCTTCATTTTTTAAAATCTCATTTCGTGTTTCTATTTTATCCAGTTTTTTTCTTCTGCCATGGTTCGGATGGTACAGTGTCTGTTAACATGCGGCGAAAATATATATATATATATATATATATATATATATATCACCCCTGAACACCAAGCCTGGTTTGAGTAAAAGCTTCGTCAAAGCCCCCAAGCGAGATTGCTTTGCGTTCGAGTACCTGAAACAAGTGCTTCCTAAGATCAGTGACACGAAGCTCAAAGAAAGGACACTTAATGGCATTGTGTTCACCAGATAATGGCAAACAGCACTTGGGAATGCCAGTTGACTTCATTTAAGTTGGAAGGGTGGTGATCATTCACGACAAAGTGCATAGGATTTTTGGGCAGAACAAAAGTAAAGAACTACAAAGGCCTCACAAAAATCTAATTACGGGCTGTCTGGCTGCTGGTGCTCGAATGTCACCCACAATGAACTTTTGCATAATCACCTTGACTTTTTCCCTGAGAACTTGGGATCTGATAGCGATGAGCATGTTGAGTGCTCTGATTAAAGACATTTCAATCATTTAGCCGCACTGCAGTTGCAAGTACACTTCTTCCATGATGGGTGACTTGCTGGTTTCTGCAGCCTGAGGGCGCTGAATAATACAAGCGACGATCTCGGCGAAGTCAACATTTCCCAGTACCAAGCTACAGTTGGTAGTTAGCGGCGAGTACTGCACCGATGCTTCAAACGTATAACATAGAGTCATTCTGTATGTGTGGTGATTCAATACATTCACATATAATTCGTACGACGTAGCCTTGCCATTAGTGAAAATAATGAGTTGCTTATAACACTGTAACCTGATGCGCTAGGTAACATCGGAATACATTTCTACGATCAGTGGAGCGTATTCTATAAGATAGGGACACTGGTATTTCTGATATAGCAAGTAATTTTTATTTGCTGCACAGTGTTATTAGTCGTCTTGTAATGTTCCTAATTTTGTTGAAAGGAATAAAGTCAGTTGCTTCCACCATACTTAGATACACTGAAGGAAATCGACGAGAGAACTGTATCGTGGGATTCGCTTGTTTGAGCGAAGCGGGTTAATCTGGTTTAAGCAAGATAGCAGCCATGTAGCTGTTGTGGACGCAAATTGACCACGTGTGGACAAGACAGAGAGAGGAATCAGGATCGGTTGAACCTAGAAGAACCATAACACAAGTCAGGGAAGTTGGAGAGGATATTTGAAACTGGAGCAGCACAACACGTTTGTCAACTGACCCGCGTTACATCGCATTCCGCTCCACCGTGACTGGACCTACTATGGACTAGGTGAGCGCAGCATGTATCAGAAATCCAGGTCCTGGAGCCTATGGCAGCTAGGGACTACTCGATGGTGTTAGCCAGCCTAGAGTTACCGCTGCTCTACTCGCGTCCGCTGGAGCCGTCCTACAATTACTGCAAGACCAACTTCGATGTTCGAAATCGACCCGCCAGTAGAGTATACTGGTCGCTGCTGCAGGATTCATCGGTTAAAGGTTGTTGGTCTGTTATAAACAAGGGCGGGCAATCGTTGTGCGCTCGTTTCGTACACCCCAATTATCGGAAAGCTGGAAAAGTGAAGCCAAATTGGTTCGACAGAGAGTATAGTCATTTGGTTCGACGGCGACGCGTATTGTGGAATATATTCCTCGTGTTTGACTCTGCCGACGATTATGAGGCCTACAAGAGGCAACGGCATCCACGCAACAGCGCAAAAACGCAAAACGGTAGGCAGTTCGAAGAGCAGCATGCAACCTCATCGAAGACGGCCCCCAAGAAGAGTTTGTATACGTGAAGCGGCGCCTGAGGACCGCATGACGTAGCTGTGTTAGAAGGCACTTGCGGATAGCCACTGACCTCCAGCACTGAACGTGCGTCCGCATTAGCGGAGTCCTTTGCTTACGTAATTTCAAGGGGGTATGTGCCTATGCCGAGCTCGACGCGTGCAGCCCCTACTGAGCTGGAGGGACTGGATCGCGGTGTAGAGGATGTCCACAGTCTACTCGCCAGTCTTGGCTGCGCGAAACCTGCAGGACCCGATGGAGTTCACTTGCTAATTTTAAAGTCCTTATCGGCCATCATCTCACCTGGTGTGACCGATCTGTTCAACAGATCGTTATACGATGCTGCATCGCAGATCAGCTAATAATGCTCAGTAGTGAAGCCGATTCCAAAAGGCGGTGATCTGCGCAATGTGGCTAATTATCAGCAGGTTTGTCAGACCAGTGTTTTCGCCAAGGTGCTCAAATGGATGGTTAAAAAGGGTCTCCCCAGCTGTTGGAGTCAAAAAATCTCCTAACGCCGGCACAGCACGGCGCCATGAAGGGCCGCTCTTGCATCACCAATTTGCTGTTGACGCGTCAGGGATGCTGACAAGCGTTGAATCGGGGGAAGTCAGTGAATGTTATCTACATTGATTTCAGTAAAGTTTTCGACAAAGTGAACCATGAGGTCCTGATCCTCAAACGGAGGATGTGCGGTATTGGTGACGCACTGCACCAGTAGATCAGTGACTTCCTTATTGGAAGATGATAGTGGGTACAGGGGATGACCACCTAACGGACTGGTACCACTCAACTAGTGGTGTACGCCAAGACACATTGCTTGGGCCTATTTTATTCCTAATCCACGTAAACGAATTGCCTTATCTTCTTCAGTCGCCCTGTGCACTGTTTGCAGACCACTTGAAGCTTTGCAGCGTTATTGATTCCGCTGGCGTCTGTGACCTCCTTCAGCAGGACCTTGACCGCCTATCCCGGAGGTTTGCAGAAGTTGATCTGCTGGTCAACCCAACCAAGTCCACGTTTAAGACCTTGGAGAGAGCTGATAATGGGCGTGCGTACACTCTGGCCGGCCACCCGCTACGTCCTGCCAGTTCCGTAAGGGAGCTAGGCGTACTCTCACGTTCTGATCTGAAGTCTGTCGACAACACCAAGACTGTACGTAAACGAACTCCTGCTGCTTTGGGCACTTCGAAGCAGGTTCTGCACATTGTATGAAGAGATTGCCACCTGTCTTTTCTATGATAAGACCGGTGCTTGAGTGCGGTTCACCCGCCTATTGTCCGAGCACAATAAGTAAGATGAAGAGACTGGAAAGGGTCCAGCTTGTAGCTGCCTGAATCATCACAGTTTACGGTGTATGCCGTACGAGGACCGATGTAGGAGACTAGGGTTTTAGATTCCATCATATTGTCGGCTTTGAGTTGATCACATAATGATGCACCGTATCTTGTACCTGGGGCACTTCCCTAGGTTGACGCCGCTGCTCTATCTTCGCTCATCCAGCAGCTCATACGGACACCAGTACAAACTAGTGGTACCGGATTTAAAACGCATCGCTCACCCTCTATGTTTTGAACGTCGAGTAGTGAAATAGTGTAACAAGTTGTAGAAGATGCAAGTCGAGGCGAAATCTGTGTCGGAATTTAAGAGATTGTTTGACGCCCACTTTACGGACTACAGGTATAAGGAGCGTATCGCACCCGAATAAGATGTAGTGCAGCCGTAATATGCTGCCACTGGGCATGGAATCAGTGAAGTGATTCTGTGCATGTGCCTAATCCGCCTATGATGGAACAAAACGGATTTTTCTCTTCACGCTCTCTACTCTCAGTATTTAGTATTTAGCACAATGACAAAGCGAGCTGGCTGGAACATCCACGAACACAGGAAATATGTGCACTAAGAGGAGAGACACAGGAGCGCTGATGTACTTGCGCTTGACGCAGGGCGAATAGATCAGACGGGACAGAACTCCATTAAAGCAAGCAGAGCGTATGGACCAGTGAACACAGACAGACTTCGGAAGACACAAAAATTGGAACCTAATCCACATGTAACATCTCCACCAAAGCGCGGACGCCAACTATATTCAATATAAACGATGATTTGCTTTATCCGTATCAGATTCTGATCGTTTCCCAGACTTTGTTTGGAATGTCGGTGGTCTACATGAAAAATCATGGTAATTATTTAGGGTCAACATCCAATGCTACTAACAGACAGTGAACAGTAGAACTTCCCATGAAACCACTTAGCTCAGAGATACTTATTACTGTCGCACTTCGAACGGCATAACACGACACATTTGCCAAAGTAGGTTTGATTTCGTTTGACGTTTAGATCTATGTCATTTGGCAAATGCTACCATACCTTATTATCATGCACGGCAGCATCATCAATTAGTGGTGCGTTTGCCTGTAGGAGTAGAAGTAACCATGGGATTGCATACTCCAAGTTTCAGAAATCTGTCCACTTACCTTGTCTATCCTGGGATCCAAAATGTAAGGCAATAGCAATTGCTGGACAGCCATTTGGACCCTTCGAGATCCTACTATTTTCAGTCTGGGAAGTATCTGCAAAAAGGAAAGTAACTACAGTGACACTTGTACACAAGCTCTTCCACTGTTCCTGCCTTATTTGGAGTAATTGAACATACGTTACCTACTCTGTGGTATGTTCTTGGGCGAACTTAATCTCATCTATAGCGCGATTGAAAGTGCTTCATAGTACCAGTCATGTGCACGAACCTACATCAACCAGCAAGTCTGCAATACAGCATCTTTGGTGAAACATCCATTATTCGGTGGTTAGAATGGTTTTCCAGAACTCTATCATGCAAGACAGTTAATCTAGGGTTAGAACGTCCTAAAAAACCTGTAACTCACTCATTATCGATGAGGAATGATCTCTGCAGAGCAAAGCAGTGAACAGAAGAAGGAGGCATCAGCAGTACGTCGGTATGCAGTACCGACACTTCGCCGCTACGCAACCATCACCAGTCGCATGTGGTCTAAGGATACTGCAAGGGACGCCCGATCCCTACATGGGCTCGAACCTGCGCTCTCGGATTACAAAGCAAGCTTGTAATCCTTAAGGCTAAGAGCCAGCATTAGCAAACACTATCATGGTAAAGCGATAGCATCTCTTGTTATTTTGCTGTTGAAGATAGCAGACTATCTTACTTCACTAGATCTTAGGCCGCTAACCGTAATTCGTAGGTCTTGTGCGCAGGCTGATAAATGTTACGAGCCGCTACAGTAACAACCACGAAGTAAGCATCTCAAGCCACATTAGGGTATCATCGCCATCCCCGATACCGCCCTGTGTTTATGTCAAACCCAATTCCTGAAAAAAAGCACAAAATTCCTTGCTTAGGTGAATGAGATATAAGCTAGTAGTCGGCCTACTTTGCAACACTTATGCATGCGTCAACGAAAATACCGTATGAGTCAAGGCGTCGTAAAAACTTTATGCGTAGCAGCGATCAGAAAGACTCCCAGTAACATAGTTCTCTGCGTGGTGACCAACGTTTGCTTGCATTCGCTTACTTTCAACAGACTACGTTTACCAAAGTACGAGGATTGTTCTCAAAAATGAAGCCCCAACTGTGTTCAGATACGATTGAGGACAATCGGTTAGCGTAGTTGCCTGTCAGCGTTTCACTTTGATAAAATAAGCTGCGCCAGCCCAGAAGAATCAGTATGCAATCCAAGTTGGAGCCTAGTGATGGTAAACTTCAAGTTCTGGACTGCTTAGTTCAAAGAAATAGTGGTGATTTGAGGACGAGAATGAACAATGAATTTATACGGTGTAAAAAGCACAGTTTTACAAGTCCTGTTGCTGAGTTTGGTGGAACTATCGAAATAATACTAATAAAACTGTTAGTAGTTTGAAAGGCAGGATTATCGTTCGATCCGCTGTAGTCCTGCAATCCGCGTAGTTTCACAGCACCCACAGTTAACAGCAAGTAAATTCAAGGTATATTCCAGGAGTAGAATGGAGACATAGACCCAAGTAACAAAGTGAAATTGGATGCGTGCATCATCCAACCGTCTTTTGAATGTTGGTAGTGTCGGTGCAGAGACGACGGATTCAGGGAGAGCATTCCACCGATATATATATATATATATATATATATATATATATATATATATATTCACGGTCTGTTAACAGACATTGTGCCATCAGAACCATGGCAGAAGAAAAAAGTAAACAAGATGTGAACATGAACGATTAAAAAATGTAATGAAACGATTATTTTTGGTTTTATACACGCCCTTTTGTATATTTTGTTTTGTTTTGTGAGTTTTCGTGCGCATCAAAGGGATGGTATAATGGCAGAACAACATTGACGCCACTGATGTCTGTTTCAGGCCATGACGTCCACTGTTTCCAACCACTGAGATTCAGCATCTCCTGGTCCCAAACCTGGAAGACGGACTGGTCCGACTGCCGCCAAACTTGAAGTTGCTTTCTTCATGATCCTTCGACACGTCATTGGCTGTCCACCGCGGCACCTTTTCCAATCGCTTCCTGGTAGTGCAAATAGTGCTCGACGTGGAAGGCGATGGGCTGGCATGCGCAGAACGTGCCCGAGCCAACCTATGCGATGTCGGATTATAACATCCTGAAGACTGGCACTATTCGCTCCAAACACGCGGTCCCGCACCTCTGCGTTGCTTACGTGGTGTTTCCACCACCCCGAGCAATCCTTCATAGACAACGATTGTCGAAGACTGATAGCCGCTTCATATCTCCCGAGCGAATAGGCCAACTCTCACAGCCGTACAAGAGTACTGCACGGACGGAATCATTTTACACCTTGCCCTTGAGCTTGAGACTGACATCCTGACGACTCCATAGGTATCTCAGTTTGATGAATGCAAGGCGGGCCTTTGCAATCCGTTGTGGGACTTCATCTCAAACACCGCCACCAACCGTGATGCAACTCCCTAGATAAGTGAAGCAAGGGACTTGCTGCAGAACATGTCCAGCAATGGTAAGCGCGGGTTTAGACACCTGCCATTCTTGCAGCAGCATTTTACATTTGCTCGGAGTGAAGCACAAGCCGTACTTAGACGACTCCATCGCCAAGCGGCCCAAAGCTCTCTGGACAGTTTATGGGTCGTCCCCCAGCAAGGCGATATCCTCGGCGTAGTCCAAGTCCGTGACACCGTCTCCAGGGAGGAGCTCAACACCGCAGTCCTAGACACCTTCCAGTGCTCTTTAGAGAACCTCTTCGATGGCGAACTTGAAGAGGAAAGGTGAAATAGAGCAACCTTGGTGAACACCGCTGGCCACAGCAAATGAAGAGGAGTGCGTGCCATAAGCCCTAACTTTGCCCGACGTGTGACTGTAAAGTTCTTTCAGGCTGGTTACAAACTTATCTGGCACACCATTCTTCAGTAAACAGTTCCACAACGCAGATCTATCTACTGAATCAAATGCCGCTCAGACGTCCAAAATTATTACGATTGTTGGTCGCCGGTGGATGTGACGAATTTCGAGAACTTGCCGAAGCGTGAAGATTTGGTCGAGGCAGCTGCGGCCTTGACGAGATCCGGCTTGTTCTTTTAGGGAAATCTCCTCTCTAGTCTTTGAAAGCCTGCTAAGTAGATCAGACACGATAATTTTGGATGCGACAGAGATTAACGAGATTCCACGGTAGTTGCAGCAATCGGAGCGGGAGCCTTGCTTGGGAATCGGAACAATGACCGATTCTCCCCATGCGTTCGGAACATTCTCCTCAGTCCAAAATTTCGTGAATAGCGATAGGATTTCGCTGACAAGTGCACTCCCGCCATCTTTGAATAGAGCCGGTGGTAGGCTGTCGGAACCAGGAGCCTTGTGGCGTTTCAAAGATTGTATTGCATTACGGATCTCTGCTTCATTTTTTTGGGGGGGCTGTGGAGACAGGCCAAGCGTCATACATTGGGGCTGGAGGTGTCACATGGGGCTGCGTTGGGTGGTTGAATTGAAGAGCGAAATGCTCTGCCCAGCGACCTAATCGCTTGTGAAGGTTGGTGATCTTCGTGCCGTCTGATTTGCAAATCGTCTGTCTGACTGCGTGGAAATTGCAACCAGTGGCCCTGATGATGTCAAATAGATGGCGGAAGTTGCCAGCCGATGCAGCGGCTTCCATCTCATCAGCTTGTTTTGACCATCATGATTCACGTTCAGAGCTAAGGCTTGCTTTCAGCTGTTGCGTAGTAGCACGGCGGTGTTCGTTGTACTCTGGGCCAGCAGGCACCGCCCGTCCGCGATCCAGCAATTCCGAGGATCTTCCCGAGATCCAGCTTTTGGGAGTGGAGCGAGCGGGGCTACAGCCTGACAAACCGGCCGACAGCAAGGCTTGTTTCAGACTTGACCAGTGTTGATCAACATCCAGAGTGTGAGAGAGAGCGAGATTTTTGCGAAGCCTTTGTTGATACTCTTTCTTTACTATTGGGTCCTCCAACTTGTAGGTGTTCAGTCGGGTGTGTTTTGACCTAGGCGAACCACCGAAAGGCATGTACATGGTCGCACACACCAGTGCATGATCAGTATCGACGCATGTTGACCAAAATGATCGGAACGGAAAAGTAGTTTCTGAGGACTCCAGAGGGCGGTACTGTTCTGTGAGTTTCAATGAGTAACCTCTCACGTTTGTATTGTTGCTGAGTTACAGCAAGGAGCGGCACGCATGATGCGAGTCGTTCAGAATCAAGTAGGCCATAATCAGATCGCGTAGTAATCTGCGATATCGTCCGCTGAATAACTGCAGTCATTTTAGTCTCTGATCGTATGAAGGACTGCGCACTCCAATGACGTACTTGGATGCTCGACGTTGAGGCTGCTGCAGTGTATTAAGGACATGTTTCAGCTATGGGTGCCAGGCTTGAATGGCGTATTCGACAATGGGGGCGAAAGCACGCACTGAACATTTGTCGAAAATAATGATGTCAATTTGTCCGAATGCCATTCGCAATAGCCCGACATGTTGATTACCACATTTCGCGGCCTTTTCAGATCAGCTGTAGCAACTTAAGTCCTTATGAACCGGCATGCACAGATCTCGTTCGAGGAACAATTGTTGAGGTACATGCGTTTCAAGCTTGTAGGAGTAGTTTCGCTGATGTTTATGGGTGGCACCTTGCATGTACTCACGTTAAAATAAAGTAAATTTTGGGTTGACCATTGATGTACCGTGTCTAGGTCATTCTGAAGCAGATGCTTGTCGGTATTTACCTGAATCCTGCGCCAAATCTTCATGTCAAACAGTAGAAAATTTGAAGCGACTACCTGTGCGAGGTCAGTACTAAACACTAAAAACCTACGTGGACCTAAAATTGAGACTTGCGGCACGCCACGTCAGAAAAAGAGCTCTAAACTCTGAGCCCTAAGAGCCGTTACAGATGAAAGTTGGCAGTGTATTTTGAAGACGGTTCCCAATCCCGCACTACTAGAGTATGAAGAAGAGTATCCGATGATCTAAACAATGGAATATCTTCGAAAAGTCCATCAAAGTCCTCTCAAGCTTCAACTCACTCGGTGCAACTCTGCGTGCGATTAGTAAAAGCGTTGTGTGCGATAGTTGCCGACGGACCTCATGCTGCTCGGGCGTAATGCTGCTACAGTGTTCCAGATAGCAACCAGTGCATTGGCAATAATGGATTCCATGTCTGTGGGCAGCAAAGAAAGAAGAGACACTGAGCGATACGTTGAAGACCCAGTCCTGCTTTTGCCCTTGGGAATCGGAGTTATTATTCCAAGCATATGCACCGCAGGAACCTGTTTCTGGTCTAAGCAATGCTGGAACCATTAAGCCGAATGTTCTGCGAATTGCCTCGCTGCAGTGGGCGTTGCTTCCGAACGATGCTATCGACACCCGACTAGCACAGTGCTTGCGCAAAGGTATCAGCTTCTGCCACATAGCCTCCGCAGTAAAAGAGATGCGGGTAAATCTCAGCGACTGAGGCGTATGGGGGCAACATACCCATTCAGCGCCTATCTGAAAATACTGGTGTCTAGTTGTCCAAATGCCCACTCGCAACAAGCCAATGTGCTGGTTACCAAGTTCCCATGTCTTTGCGGAAAGCTTGGAATAACCCAAGTTATCGTAAATAAGCACGCCAACATGGCGTCCGACGGATGATCTCTGCAGTACTTGCGTTCCTAGCTTGTAGGAGTAAAGCACTCAAGTGTCCTATGCAGAGTACCTTGCATCTGTCCAGATTGAACTGCAAAAGATTGCGAGTTGACTAACCATGTTATTTCAACATACACTACTCTTCCGGA
>OX104069.1:15109486-15164127 GCA_944474145.2 Dicrocoelium dendriticum
TCAGGTGTGGCAGCTGTGGCAGAAACAGGATCTCGTTGCTCTCGAGACTCTTCAACGACGGGCAACCAAGAACGTCAGGGCCCTCTTTCATCTGCCCTATCAGCTTAGACTGAAATCTCTAAGAATCTACAGCAGTCGATATCGGCTTTTGCGGGGGGATCTCATAATGGTTTACCAGATTCTGAAGAACCCAAACCACATTTGCCGTCTGCTGCTGGAATTGAACCACAACACTAAACTAAGAGGTCACCCTCTGAAACTGACAATTCATTATAGCCGGCTTGAATGCCGTAGAAATTTCTTTTCTCTCCGCGTGTGTGAACCTTGGAACGCCCTCGCTAATTATGTCGTCTCTGCTCCCAATCTGGCAATATTTAAAAAACGTGTTGACGATGCATTGTCTCACTAACATTTCATTTTATGATTTGTTAGCCAGGGGCTACAAAACGCAATCAAACGGTGTCTTGCCAAACGCCTAACCAATGAATTTATGGATTTATACGTTTAATATGCGATCATCTCCGCTATTTCACATAAGTCTATGGTGAGTCCACCACAACGCTTTTCATTTTATTATGCAATTGATTTTCGCAATAATTTCCATCCCACGGGACTTGTTAAGCGATGCATTTTTACCCGCATTAAACCATTGTTCCATTGTTCCATTGTTCATTTATTCAGTCAGAGTTGGTTGGACACAGTGGATTACCATACCAACTAGGTTGACGAACACATTACACGATGTTTACATTGGATATGGCCATTGTACAGAGAGACGCTTCAGAGAACATCGCTGGTAGCGACGGAGACGTGATACTTTTAACCTTCATCGTTAACATGGCCACCAAACAAGTACTTCCTTCCTACTACACCAGCCGCACTATTAACTGGGAACCCATCCGTCAAATAAACCGGTCGTGTGATTGGGATGCCTCCTTTCTCTCCAACAATGAATGCGCAGTCGCGGAGCACTACTGTCCTTGGTTTCAGCAAGCCATTAACCTCGTTGCTGCCGAAGAAAAACGAAGCAGTGCAGTTTAAAAGATGCAGCCGAACGTTCGATGAGTCAGAAATCTAGCAAACCGATCGCGCCCTAAAAAAGTGTAGGATAGTTTACAATGATCCCACAGATGCATCGACTCATCTCTGAAATCAACACTTAAAATTGATGGGGAGAACATATGAAGAGCAAGCAACCCTACGAATAACATGTAAAGCAAAGAAGCTGGTCAGATTACTCCGTCGTAGAACTAACAAACCATCCTGAAGTATCGCAGCATAATCTGAAGCAACATGAGGAAATCAGACAAAGCATCGATAGAAAGCCTTCGACGGTCATGTACTAAGCACGTATTGAGAAAGATTTCTATCACAAACTGTCGGAAGCGATGCTCGCAGCTCCATCTCGATCCGCTTTGGCTACAAAGACAAAAAGATAACTTGAGACTGCTGCACAATCTGATTCATGGCAATACCTATTGCAATCAATTCACCTTAAGAATTGAAGCACAATTACAGCGGAGACCTAAGTAACAAAGACCTAACCCTGATTATAACACGATGCAAGACAAATCTGTAGTTCAGGTTTCCTCTCACCTTATTTGCTTCTCTGTGGAATCGGTTGCCATTCACCATCAGGTCGCGTGAGATTGTGCAATCCATTCGCAGTTGGTTGGGAAGCGATCTCTAGCTGGACACCATTATGTCGTTCTTTCGTGGTGAAGATCATTTGGACATCCATTCAACGAAAGCCCAGATGTCATCTAATTTGTGTAATATCACCAATTCATGCAACCTAATTAGTCCTCAGTGTCTACAGCACTCTCAGACTTCAACGTTGCCTCCTACCATCGCATAAAGCAAACATAGGAGGCAAATGCCTTTCCAGAAATGCAGACAATTATAAGAAGATAATGTGATATTGTTCTTGCAAGAGCATGACAGCAACTGGGCGTGTACAGAGAAGCTCCAGCACCAGAAACGTGGGACAACTACGTAGCACAACGTAACCACTGCACTCAACTGTTAAGAGAAGACAAAGCCGCCTATCAGCAGAACATCGCAAAAATCTTCAGTGCTAACCACAATCTGCTGTACAAGCACGTTAATAGCCTACGAAAGGTGAGGCAAGGATTTCCTCCACTCAAGACGGCTGATGGCCCAACAAGAACGGCTGTGGAAGCTGCAAACGCGCTGCAGATGCAATACGCCCCACGTTTCAAAGGGTCTTGCCACCAAGCGATCTACCAAGCCTTGTATTCCGCTCACCACGACTACCCCACATCACTTTTACCGCAGAGGCTCTATTGAAAAAGCTGACGTCTCTACGCAAACACAGCTCGCCGCGTGTCCACGCCATTCGTCCTGAGACATTGGGAGCAGCAGCAAGCCAACTGGCAGAATATTTAGCTCAGTCTTTCCAGCGCTGCTTAGACCAGAACCAAGTTCCCGCCATGTGGAAGCTTGGAATAATAACTCGGATTCACAAAGGTGGAAGCAGATCTGATCCCTCCAACTACCGCCCAGTATCCCTTCTTCCTATACTCTCCAAGGTCATGGAATCCATAGTTGCCGATGCACTGGTGTGCTATCTGGAAAACTGCAACCTAATCACTCCTGAACAGCACGGTTTCCGTCGACAGCGGTCATGTACAACTAATTTACTCATTGCACGCAGTAGTTGGACCGAGGCAGCCGACGCTGGAGAAGGTGTTGATGTGATCTACCTGGATTTTTCCATGGCTTTCGATCGTCTAGACCATCGGATACTACTATCCAAGCTGCAGCATTACGGGATCGGAGACACACGCGTGACGTGCGTGCTACTGGTTCATTTGGATTATTTCCCTCTATCCTCTCTCCATCTTCTCGCAGCGTTTGTACGCTTATTCGAACCGGATTTACCATCTCTACACAGTGATCCATCATACGTGAAAATATCTTCTACAATTAGAGGCTGTGCTATCACTAAGCGTTTTCACTGGCATCTGTGATTAAGCGCAATCGTTTAATTCAATCGTATTGAGCAGATTGTCATTCTGTGTGACACCATTCGATACAGAATTCTCGAGGCAGGCTAAAAAGCCTAAACTTACTCCGATCCAGTGTTTCTCAACACAGCCGTGAAAGAATCTTTGTTCAGCGCTCTGTTCAGGTTGCAGTCACTCGCCATTCCTTGTGACCTTGTCAGCCAGTGCGGCTGCATTACCCATCACACGGACCGCGCGACCACGCCGACCGCTCATTTGACCTTGCAACCACCACGCTCGCCTGACCGATGTGCGCCGCTCTCAAAGCTGTAAAAGTACAGAAAGCTAACCAACCCACTGGGTCAGGTAACGACACCAAATTGAATGGCAGAAAGGCGAAACTGAAGAGACTCCCATCGAAAGGCATTTGCGGGTTAGGAGAATGTCATCGAGTAGTAAAAATCGGTCTGGCTTGTTCGCATTGTTTGGAATGGTACCATACGAAATGTGCAAATGTGTCCCAACAACAGTTACGGGAGCGAAATAGCTCCCAAGATGCATTTTGGTTCTGGACTGCGTGTTCCACCATCCCACTCGTTAAGTGCTTGCTTATCCTAGCTGAGAAATGCGACCGGTTAATCGCAGAAGCAGAGCAGCGGATAAACAATAAGATTACTTCAATGGAAGCGAGTATAGGCCACAGAATCATAGCGGCTGCTAAGCAACGGAATGCTGAACAATCCGCTTCCCCTGAACCGCAATCAGCCACCTCTCCATCTCCGTTGTCTTCTCCAACTTTGGTAGAACGCCGGGCGAAAACAGACCGTACCTACGAGAATCAAACAGTATTGACAACAACGAAAATCAGGCACCATTCAAAACGTCTGGTTATGCAAATGCCACTAGACCTAGCATCTAGAAGTAACAAGGATGAAGCAGCCGAACTCCAACCCTCGGTAACTCTAGCTCAAATATCTCTTGTCGAGACTAAGCCTCCCAGAACATCAGTTACATATGCACAGATTGCTGCAAGGGTCCACCGAGAGGCCGCCGTTGCGTCCTCTTCCATTGTAAACACCGTTAACGCAAATGGAGAAAAAAACAGCAAACAATCACTTGTCAACAAGTCAAGACAAATGAGTACCATACCTTGTAGATCGACGAGAAAGGGATCCAACAACAGTGCCCGGACTGTTGTATGCTCAAATGTCACTGAATCTACCGCCATCACATTGCGGGATAAGTTATCAGACGACCAAGACCAATGGAACTCATTGTGTATGCAGATGAGTATCAAAGCCAAGCCCATAAACTTGTTACGAATTACTCGTCATCCGAACTCGCCACACTATGGTGAACCCAAACTTATTCGAGTAACTCTAGAATACTCCACCGACGTAGAAAACGTTTTGCTCTCCGCAAGCGCGCTAAAACACGAATGCTGTGGGATACGTATCTATCCTGATGTCCCTTGGAGCGCGCGATAACCAAAACGAAACACCGAAGAGGGGCACAGCAAGCAAGACCGCCTAAACACAGTCTTCATACATGGCGTGCCAGAACATCCTTCTAACGATGTTTAAGAGACCGGAAAGCACGATTTAGAACTGTGGCGGTTCATTCGTGAAACACTTTCTTTGGATGATGTTGTGGCACTATCGCTCACCAGGATACCTCTCTCATCGAATTATAGAGGATGCGGCCTTAGAATCCTAAAACTTGTGGTTCAGTCAGAGCAACAAGCAAAGGATGTTTTGGATCGATGGCGGATAAATCGGAAACATCTTCCTTCCGAAATTCTGTTAAAGGTCGCAAACAATTCGCACAGCTCAAGTATTAAAGCAACTGAAGCAGCAAGCATCCTGACGGATGTACAGAAGTGTAACTTGACTGCTGCTTTACTTGACTCTGACGTAGGTCTAAACGAAGGCTGGGACGCACCTTGGCCGAATCAAGTTGCAAACGAGGTATCATTGACCCATCAATAAAACGAATAACTGCCGACCTCCCATCGGTCGGCATTCTCCCACACTTGACAGCTTCACCTCTCTGCGGGCTCCTAGAGACCGAGAAACTGGCCTGCTTGTATACAAATGCTCAGGGACTTTCTAACAAACTGGCTGAACTGAAAGATCGCCAAGCTTCCGGCTCGTATGATGTCATTGGTATCACCGAGACATGGTTGCACACGGGAATGACTGACGCTGAAGTGTCGCTACCGGGCATGTCGCTGATCCGGAACGATAGGCTCACAAAAGGAGGAGGGGTAATCCTGTACTACCGAAACGACTTACAGTGCGAAGCCGTGGAGGATTCAGACTCGCAGTTCCCTGACTCTCTTTGGTGCCGGTTGCAGTTAAAAGGCAGGGACGCTTGCCTTATTGCCTTGGTGTACCGCTCCCCTAACTCAACACCCGAAACCGACTATCACCTAATGGCTGCTTTAAGGTGCAGTTTACAACAAAAGTACACTCACATTCTTATCATGGGTGATTTCAACGTACATTGTTTAGAAGCCCCTGCTACGACCGGATAAAAATTCAAAGCCGATTTACAAGATCTAGTAACTATTGCTCCTCTTTACAACCACATCACTTTGCCCACTCGGTTCAGAACTGGTAACAGGCAATCTGTGCTGGATCTTGTGCTTACCAACGAAGAGCATATGATTGATGCGTTGGTTTTAGACTGCCCGTTGGGTCGCAGTGATCATGCAGTCATCAGTTTCAACTTAGTCTGCTATGCAGAATATCGGAATGATAACGATGACACTGTGCGAACCATCACAAGGTACGACCGACTCGCCCAGCTAGTCAGCGCCACAACATAGTCTTTCCTCAAAGAAGAACCCCCGGAAGTCGCCTGGCTCGAGTTCGTCAACACATTCAGTCAGCTGATTGCACAGGCTTCAGAGATAAGAGCTTGCAATAAGTGCAAATCCGTTTCTTTCGTTAGGAGCAGAACCCGAAAATGGATGACAGTACGCCACGCAACATGGCGAGTGTACAGAGAAGCTCCAGCACCAGAAACGTGGGACAACAACGTAGCACAACATAACCACTGCATTCAACTGTTAAGAGAAGACAAAGCCGCCTATCAGCAGAACATCGCAAAAATCTTCAGTGCTAACCACAATCTGCTGTACAAGCACGTTAATAGCCTACGAAAGGTGAGGCAAGGATTTCCTCCACTCAAGACGGCTGATGGCCCAACAAGAACATCTATGGAAGCTGCAAACGCGCTGCAGATGCAATACGCCCCACGTTTCAAAGGGTCTTGCCACCAAGCGATCTACCAAGTCTTGTATTCTGCTCACCAGGACTAACCCACATCACTTTTACCGCAGAGGCTCTATTGAAAAAGCTGACGTCTCTACGCAAACACAGCTCGCCGCGTGTCCAAGCCATTCGTCCTGAGGCATTGGGAGCAGCAGCAAGCCAACTGGCAGGATATTAAGCTCAGATTTTCCAGCACTATTTAGACCAGAACCAAGTTCCCGCCATGTGGAAGCTTGGAATAATAACTCGGATTCACAAAGGTGGAAGCAGATCTGATCCCTCCAACTACCGCCCAGTATCCCTTCTTCCTATACTCTCCAAGGTCATGGAATCCATAGTTGCCGATGCACTGGTGTGCTATCTGGAAAACTGCAACCTAATCACTCCTGAACAGCACGGTTTCCGTCGACAGCGGTCATGTACAACTAATTTACTCATTGCACGCAGTAGTTGGACCGAGGCAGCCGACGCTGGAGAAGGTGTTGATGTGATCTACCTGGATTTTTCCATGGCTTTCGATCGTCTAGACCATCGGATACTACTATCCAAGCTGCAGCATTACGGGATCGGAGACCCTCTTTTAAGCTGGATCGTTAATTTTCTGCTTTAACGGCAATTAATGCTTAGTTAGGAGCTCTTTATCGGACCCCATACAAGTGGAGTGTGGTGTGCCGCAAGGCTCGGTTCTAGGTCCACGTTTGTTTTTGGTGTTTATTAATGATATTGCACAGGGAATCCCTTCCAACTTCCTAATGTTTGCCGACGATATCAAGATCTGGCGCAGGATCCAGGCGAACGCCGACCAACATGTGCTCCAAAGTGATTTAGATACGGTGTATCAATGGTCGACCCAAAACTTATTGCATTTCAACGTCAGTAAATGCAAGGTACTTTCCATCCGACATCAGAGCAACCACTCATACCGGTTCGGAATGTATATACTGCAACAATCAACTCTCGAACGTGACTTGGGTGTCCTGGTTCAAGATGACTTGGGTTGCTCCAGGCAATCCGAAAAGCCCTCGAAGACCGGGAACTAACACGTGGGGCTGTTGAGGCGGGCGTTTGGACAAATAAACAGCTCCATATTTCGACAAATGCTCAGTGCGTATGTTCGCCTCTATGTCGAATATGCAATTCAAGCCTGGCATCCATGGCTGAAACACGACCTTAATGCACTGGAGCAGCCACAACGCCGGGCATCTAAGAACGTAATTGGAATGCGCAATCTTTCCTACCAGGAGAGGCTGCGACGACTGGGATTGTTCAGTGGAAGCTATCGCAGACTACGAGGCGACCTGATTATGACATACTTGATTCTGCGAGACCCACATCATGTGTGCCGTCCTTTACTGCAACTCAGCAGCAATATAAACCTAAGAGGCCACTCAATAAAATTCGCAGAACAATACAGTCGTCTGGAGTGCCGCAGAAATTTCTTTTCCATCCGTGTCTGTCACCCGTGGAATGCTCTCCCAGAATCGGTCGTCTTTGCACCGACACTAACAGTAGTTAAAAGATGGTTGGACGATGCACTCATCCACTTACCCTTTGTCACTTAACTCTATGTCTCCATCCTACACCTGGAGTTTACCATGGAATTATTTGTTGTTATCTGTGGGTGCTGTGAATCTAAGAGAATCGCAGGGCTGCAGCGAAGCAAACGATAAGTCCTTTTTTCATATTTGAAGTATTAACTACTTTACTATCGTTATCATCATTATCGTTATGTTGATATCCCCAGCAACTATCCAACGGGACTTGTAAAGCAACGGTTCTTGCCCGTATAAATTCATTGTTCATTGTTCATTGTCCCGTACCAAATGTAGACACAGCTTTTCACTTGATGAGAAATATGTCTATTATGATTATGATTATCAACATTATTTTTATTATTATCATTATTATTAGTTTCTTTGTGTGGTATATTGTTTCGAGCAGAGGCACTACTAACCTGGAGACTAAATTTTGCCACTGGTACTGTGTAAGTTGGACCGAACACATATTGTGCACTGGATACGTTACGGACTACTCGGACAAGCGCTGCAAATTTGGCACAAGGACACCGGTTACTGGCCGATTCAGCATCCGAACCAATGGTAACTCTTTCAGACAAAAGATGTGTTAAAGTGATTCTGAGGGAGAACGTTCAAACACCTCATCCTAGGTTGACAAGCTACAGTCTGGCGTACGGTTGGTGCCCTCTAGCACTGACACTCTTATTCCTGTCTGCCTTCCGTTAACACCAATGTGTCAACCTATTCGGGAGCATGCTTGTCTCCAATAGATGAATACAACTCGCCAAGTGTTTACTTCCAGAGAGTCCTATTGTCTAATGTCCCATGACCAATGAGAGTGTCACTGATAGTGTGTGCATGTAACCCCCCAGGGAGAGAATGTACTGATGCCCGGGTGAATTTGAATGAAGAACACATTACTTTGATTTTTGAACAAGATACGTTATTAGCACTATGCGTGAAGTTGTCTTGAAATAGGTATAGTAGCGCTAAATTTTACGTACAGCGCTGGTGAATTTGATAGACTCGATTCACTCTTCATGGGTGCATAAAGCGCATTGTTGATTGGGACGAACAATTGCTCCTATGAGTTACTTGGAACTCAGAAAGAAAGGCAAAAGCAGAACGCTTCAAGCAAACAATCGTTTTCGAGTTATTCTTCCTCTGATTTATCCATTGTTATACGGTAAGCTAAAATTGTTTTAATCATCCGTAATATTGAATAATTTGTTGGCGAAGTTAGCTACCAAGGATGCTGCCAATCGTCTAATCATAATATTGTGATCAGGTTGTCTTGCGGAATTCAGTCACTTCCTTTTTGTGTAATGGATGGCCACGGCAGATACTATGCATGTAACATATTCTTCTGAGTGCGCAGATCAGGGCCTGTTAGCCGTATGTACGCTCCTTCCACAGTGTTCAGTAGGTTTGTTCTTATTCAATGGCTAAGCAAATGCGGTATTCTGTATAGATCTAGAAAGCTGCTACTTTTGTTTATCTGGTGACTGGAGTTGATTAGATGGTTTGGGATTGCACGGTTACTTGTGCTCTTTTTATGATCGACGACCGAAGATGGGAGTTCTTTGATTCTCGCCTAAATGCTTAGCGGTAACTCAGACGTTCCTAGCGCCACATGAGCATGCGAACCGGTAGCATAACAGTGAATGGAGATGATCAGGGATGCGTTCGTTGAATCCAGGAAATAGTAATAGTTTGCTCGGAAAGGACACTTTCAGCCGGATCGCATTAAAGGTATATCGGCAACTTTGTTTAGCCTACGTGTGCATTCCTCAGCTACACTATTTCCTATGAATGGAAGAATCAGGAAAAGTATTTTCTTTTCGACCGTTTGTTTCGGTACTTTTGGCGTGCTACGCCTCTTGGGAGACTGTGCGTTCAGAAGAATATGGCACATTCAGATTATCTGCGGTTGCTGACCGTCAGACAGAAAGGAAGTGACTGCACTCCGCAAGCCAACCTGACTTCAATCATATGGGCAGGTGATTGGCATCCCTGTCATAAGCTAAATTATCTACTCAATTGATTTATAGTTATGCGAACGATTGCAACAGACTTATCCTACCTTATATTAATGTATATGGCTGGAAAAGAATTACTCGAAGTCAATCGCTTGCTTAATCATCATGTTTCACCTTCTCTTACAGAGTTTCACGCAAAAGATGGGTACCATTCAGGAGTCTAAAAATTAACTGGAAGGATTGCGCACATGTACACCTAGGTCAGACTGTGAGAAAGCTGCGCCCATGAGCCCACATGCATGGAAACCCTCTCGGGCACGGCAAACAAGCACATGCACTGAAGAACGTGTGGTGAGAGCCTGCTCCCATCAGTACAGCTTAATACTAATATTCTTAGTCCCTCAGTATCTCACCCTAGATTATTTTGTGTTGCATTTATCCATACGTCGTGGCATGCTGTGAATTGTGCTATATGTCAAGCTTTTATATATATATATATATATATATATATATATATATATATATATATATATATATATATATATCGGGGATTCGTTGCTAACCGACTTCATATGATACTTTAGGTAAGAGTTATGCCACCGTATCTGTATGCATTATTGGATTTATTTTATTTCATCTTGTCATTTCAGGTGATTGGCTGTTGCTTGATATCCCCGGTGTGGCTGCGCTTGATGTGCATGTTGACAAGGTGCCTACCTATCTATTACCCACTACCTCGTTCATACTGTCTCCAGGAGACATTTGGTCGTTGCTGGAGGGTACGGGATGCGCGGTCCTTGTGGCCTTACTAGGCTCAAAGAACGGTTCCATGCAGCCGGTGTGGAGCGGACTACGGTCCAGCCACCGCCTTGTGTGCGCTTGATTCCCTAAATACAGCGTGCTTGTGTTTGCCTGTGAAGGAGTGTGGGCTGGCTCCGTTGATGAAATGTGCCTCCCATCCACATGCCTCCCGGTCTTATTCCTTCGGGTTTACACTGGATATGGGGTGTGTGCTTGGAACTGTGGGTGGTGCAGCGCAAGCCATCCATTGTCCCTCTGTAGGCGCAGGCGTTCTGTGGCTGGCCACAGTGACAGGCAAATCCGAAACCGGATGCCGCCAACCATATATGGACAAAGTGAGCGACCAAAAGACTCACAACACAAAGGCGTTGGGGTCGGCTCTTCGCCATCTCAACAACTGTATCGAATCATGCGTGTTACTCTTCTTTCGGAGCCCAATCCTGCAGAATGGAGAGCCAAACCGAACGCCAATTTCGAGGTGGGGATCTACATTCCTCTTGACCAAGTTATCGCTTGGCCTCTGCTTTGCCTCTTCGATCCACACCCCAGGCGCACGAACAACACACGACGCAGGAATCGATGTGCTGGCAGGCGCAACACACATCCCACCCATCGGAGTCTCGTAAGTGGCATGGTGCTGCCGGGCGGTTCACTCGCTCACTGTCCACGCGTTGTTTCCACCATACATGAGCTACGCTGTGAGGGCAGCGATTGTCCAACTTAACAACCCTCTTAATGTCTGTCACCTTATTGGACCAGGATTCGCAACCGTACATGAGTGTTGTACGGACGACTGCATTGTAAACTATTCTTCAGGGCGAGGGTGATGTCACGCTGATACCACAGATGGCGGAGATTGGTAAAGCATCTTGAGCTTTTTCTATGTGGTTGCTGATCTCATCTTCCTTTCCACTGGCGCTGATAGAGCTGCCCAGATAGTTGAACTTCTCTACTACTTCTAATTGATCACCATGAATGGTCAGCACAGGGGTGGGTTGCTGCCAATCTTAAATCAAGGCTTTGCATTTCGATGGTACAAAGCATAACACGAAAAGACTGATAGTCAGTGCTACTCTGTCCAGTGTTGCTTGACGCGTTTGAGAGTTGTCACAGAGTAATAAAACAGCTCACCAGGAAGCTGTTCCACACCTTATACATCGATCTAGCGAACGACGTTTCCACGACTTTATCAATGGTGAAGTCAAAGAGGAAAGGTAACAAAGGGCAACCTTGTCTTACATCACTGAAGATAATGTAGTGAGGCGGCAGTACATCGAGAATTCTGCCCCAAAACTGGACGTACAACGCTCTGACAACGTTTGCATATTTAGGTAGCAAACTACAAGGTCGGTTCACAACTTCTAAAGCATTCACGTTTTTCAGAATTGTACTTTCCTTTTGACCTCATTCCACGAAGAATGGCATTATGCCCGCTCACCCGGGCAAACGTCAAAACTACATTTGATCTCTATACATTATCACGCTGGCGAGTCGAAGCACATGGGAGCCATGACTAGTTGAGAAAGCACTTTATCTCCCACCCATTCACAAAGCGGACGTAGTTATTCCATATCAGAAAGCACCACACTCAACTGGATGACCGGATACGTTAACCGAACGACTTCTTCCACGTTCTCAAGGCACACCATCGTCGTCATTCGCAACCTGACTTACAGTCCCCAATACAAGCACACGCGAACAGTCCCTTTTATGCATCAGTAACCTCAGCATTGTTACTGTAGTAATGGCTCTTTAACAGTGAGCTGATGACACCTATCTAAACGCACGGTATGGACTGTGAAAAAGAAGGACGGTGAACAGAATACATTGTACTGAACCAACCATCGTTCTACATAAATGCTAAAGAAAGAAAATATAAACCTATAACTTACGAATGGGTGAACGGGCTCTTAATCAGGTAATACCATTCCACGAGTACAATTCGAGCAGTCTGAACTCATTCAATTACATAATAAGTGGTGCATTAGCAAAAGTGTTCGGATGTCTGGGCTTTGCACACCGTTGTCAGTAAATAATGAAAAGTCCTGTAATAAAGACAGAAAAGTATAAACTAGGGAGTACAGTTACTTCAAACTGAATGTGATCAATGGTGTTGGCCTGTCTAATCATCGTACGTATAAAGGTTAAGATAAAATATGCTACTTATAAATAGATAGTAGTAAAGTTACACCAACGAATTAGTATTGCACAGTAAGTTACGTCGCTGACTTTCCCCTGATGATTCGTATTGTCTTGTGCTTGATCATCCTCCTCATTTAAAGTCTCCTCCAGTAAGCACACTTGTCGGATGTAACTGAGAAACGTTCCCTTATTCATACGAACTATAATTTTTCGAACCATTCCTTCGCGCCCAGTTTTCGCCTCTTTGATTATGTCCTTTGGTCACAGACCGCTTGAAGTGCGCACATCGAATCTAGAACTAAATCACCTGTCTTTAATCTGCGCCACTTCGCATGCCACTTTTGACGAGCCTGTCGGGTCGGTAAAGAACACAATAACCATATTTTGCAAAATTCGTCGGACAGCTGCTGCACCGGTTTGCAAGTCGGTTGAGAAGCTGTGTCTGCTCGTCGTCCAGAAACCTCTAAGTTGTTAAAGTCAGCAATGGACTTGGTGATATAGTGCCAAATTTATCGGAATGGCTGGGATTGGGTATCAAGGGTCTTTGGTTAGGTATTCTTTTCACCTCAATCACCGCTGTCTGAAAATTTCGTCGTTAACAAGTTGCTTACCAAGTATCACTCTAAGTATCATTGCTGTTGAGCGAATCAGACGTTCCTACGAACAGCCACGATGACTCGCATAAGGAGGATTGAAGATCTATTCGCAATTCCTTTCGTTCCAAGATCAAATAATAGCTTTCAATTCACTTTCTGCTCTTTGGACATTTTGTCAGTTATCACTATACATTCTCAGAATTATTCCACGTCGCAATACAAAACGCATACAAAAAGGAGTCCATATCCATAGCTTGCGCTAGTTCGATATGTACGACTTTCACTGAGAGACAAGGGAAGATACAGCCGTACCGCTTCCCCGTTGTCTGTTTTTCCTCTACCAATAATGGTTCTAAATAGTCGACGCTGACTGTAGTAAAGGCTGGTTGATATGCTATACAACGGTCCGCGATGAGAGGGGTTGTCTGTTGTTCGCAGGGTCGATCCTTCCATACGGTACAGAATGCAAAATCTTTCAGGGCTTTGCGAACTGTCGAAACACCGCTTAGGATCCAGTAGCGTTGACGCAATTCCACAGAATTTGTGATGTTCCGACATGTCCATTTCATTCATGACAACCTAAAATAATCAACCTGGTCATGTAATGTTGGGCGGAAAGCAGGACGGGATGTCTAGCGTCATACGGCAGCGATGACCAATTCAATCTAACGCCCACTCGTAGAATACCGTTATTCAAGCATGAGCACAGTCCTTTCAACGAGTAATTCGAACGTTTAAAGCAACTGACTACTTCGTTCGGTCGATTGCTTTCCAGTACTTTAATCTCATCCGCAAAGAAGCTTTGCTGCACGTTCCGCACCACTTCCGTTTCCGCTTCGTTAAGTTCGGACAACGTCAAACGACCCTCAGTTCAATTCCTAGGACATCTTCCACAGCTTTTCATCAAATGCCGCTAAATCCGAGCAAGATGGCCACATGTCGTTTCCGCTTGACTGAGTTATTGCAACTTGTGAGCCTATCTAGCCAAGTGGTTGTTAATATTATACAGTCGGCGACATTTTCTTTCTTCGGTCCCTCGCAGGGAATTTCGCACAAATTTCCGGTGCCCGAGGCCAATGGACTGCTTCGAGACGTAGGAAACCAGGCCCATCAAATCACATTCTCATCAGGACTACATCATTTACTCGCAGTCTACGGGAGGCTATGTCTGCAGGGTTCAGGAGAGTTTCGACGTACCTTTACTGCTTTCGGGTGGAAAACTGATGCAACACCGATAGCCTATCCGCAACGAAAGGTATGAACCTTTTAGTCGTATTACGAATCAGCTATAGCACTACCATCGAGTCTGCCCAATACGTCGGTGATCTCTCGAAATGCAACTCTTGAACCGATTGAATAGCTCATGGGAGGACAAGCACCGGCGCTTTGCAAACCTACTCCTGACCTTGAGCGAACTTGCGTGCTAATGGCTTACTTGTGCATTCGTGGTTTTCGCACTGTGGTTCAGCAGCATTTCATCAAACAAATTGGGATCTATACTTATTCGTCGTGCTTTTAAGATTTCCACTGTTATATATTATGTTTTCGAATACATTCCAGTGCATCCTAGATTTACATTTAACTCCAAATTCGGGACACTGTTTCGCCGATATCCAAACGCCAAAATTTGCTTAACGCCCAACATCGGAGACCTTGTGTGGTCTCACTCGATAGAGCATTTCAACGGCTTTCGAATGGACTTTCACTATTTAAAATGCGACGTTGTTTGGAGCAGCAACAGGTCTCAAGGCGAATTCACCTGGCGCGAGGCACAGGCCTAAGTACGCAAATTCTCAATCACATCCTCGTGTAATCTGCCCCACGTTCACGCTGACACATTCGACGGGCACGCCAGAGAGGACAGTCTGCAAGCACACAACTACACAGTGAACTCTGTGACCTTGGCTTCAACGTCAGTAGCAGAACAACTTTTTACCATGGAGGGTGAGTCATTCAAATGCCAGTCTAAAGACCTAGGTGGAGCATGTCCCAAACTTGTAATGGGGTCATTTCGTGCCGGAAATGTTGCAAGATGTTCAATGAGAAGTGCTTCCGAGTTAACACTATCAGACCAAGTTGTTAAACTAACCAGCTTCTTTATGGTTCTACGTGAAATACACATTTATCCCACTGATAAAAAGCGTGCCTCTATTATTTCAGAAGTACGACCATCTACTAGCCAAGTTTGAGGAAATGGTGACCACCAAAATCACTACGGTTGTGGTAAGCATAGCAGACTGCAACCCAAGCCTCCCCAGTAAGTGCTGCCCCTATCCTGATGAGGACGGCTAGTAACACCGTAAGCAAAACAATAGCAAGGGCCCAAAAATCAATTTCTGTTCCAATACCACTCGTGGCCCAAATTTGACTAATGTGGTTCTCTGTTCGCTCGTAGTAACTACAAGTAAGGCTATTTCCAATCTCCCGATGGAGTGCGTAGAAAAAGAGCAAGCCGGTGCTAGCGAAAGTTGGGTTACGGTTACTTTCAAGAGCCGTCATTTAAAATCAAAATTACCCCCAACTGGATCAGAAACTGAAGAGCTTAGCGGAGTTCTTCTGGTGCAAGCACTACCCGTTTCCTTCAGTACCTCCCGGAGTATTTCAATCACTAACCGAGACATGTCGAAAGGTGTAAAGAAACAACTACCTGTACTAAGCATACTGCACTCCAATATCTTAGAATTTATGTCAATATCAATAAGTAGGCAGTTGGAAGACCGTGATCAGTGGGACATTATTAGTAACCTAATCGGAGTCCTACTGAAACCTGTACACATAGAGCATATTACGCGACACCTCAACTCCAAGCATTATGGAGAGCCAAGGCTTCTGCGCGTTGTGCAGAACGCCATCACTGAAGTAGAATCAGTTTTACTGTCGACAGGTAGACTCAAAAATGAACAATGCTCTAACCGTATCTTCCCAGATATACCATGGGGCGAGTGTTATCGAGTTAACCGCACCTTAGAGGACTAGGCAAAGGAAACTTTAGTCAGAACCATTCTCCTTCACGGAGTTCATGAAACTGAAGCATGTGAGGAGCATGAAATAACAACATAAGATAAAGAACAGTGGTGTTATATTCGTGAAACACTTTTCTTGGATGATATACTAACGAAATCAGTGTCACGGCTTCGTACCTCATCGAAATACAGAGGAAGTGGCCCGAGAGTGTTGTAGGTTGTCTTACAGTCAAAAGATCTGCTAGCAGGGCTGCTAAAAAGCTGATACATCTTTCCTTCCAGACTACCATCTATGCTTCGGCTAACGACAGCGATATGCCCCTTACAGAGGATATGTCACTCAATGAACCAAAGGCGATGGGATCCATAAAAGGAAAATGTACCAGCAGTGGGTCTGCTGAAGGTTATATCGACCAGACACCTTACACTGTACATAGTATATTGGACATGGGCGTAACTACGCTGATGTTGAACACTTCGCCAAGTACACACGAAAAAAACGATTAGTTGCCGGCCACTGACTGGTAGGCGAAACTTCACGTATGAGGTACACAACTTACGAAACATTGCTCAAATCTGAGAAACGTTCTTGCAGGTACACTGAAGCCCAACGGCTCCTCAGTAAACTTATCGAACTTCGGCTAAGTCAGGTTGGAAATGCTTGGGATTTAATTTATTTTACCCAAACTTGGTTGCATCAAGAAGTGACTGACGCTGACGTTGAGATAGCAGGAATGTCACTCATCCGGAACGACCGCTCCAGCAGAGGTGTGGTACTTCTGTACTACTGCAGCGACCTACAATGTGCAATAGTTGATGATTTGGAAACACACGTTACTGACTCACTCTGTTGCCGTCTCCGACTAAAACACGGTGACGCACGCATTATAGCTGTCGTTTACCGCCCCCAACGTCCACTCCGGAAACTGATTCCCGCTTGGTAAGTGACTTGAACAGGGCAACGCGCACTAGGTACAGCCACCTCATCTCCGGGGACTTCAATCTACACGATCTGGAGGTATCGGCATCACCCAGTGAACAGTTTCAAGCAGACTTGCATGAACTGATCACTAATCTTCCCATGTATAATCATGTCGCCACACCCAGTAGATGCAGGACAGTAAACAAAGCGTCCATATTTAACCTTTTGCTCACAAATGAAAAGTCCATGGTTAGCATCATCATCATTATACACGTCAGCTAGAGGTGGGAAAACACCTCCGCTATTGTGCCGCAATACATGAAGGAAATACATACATCCATACGTATAATACAATACACAAAGGAAAAATAGCTACAACAGCTGCATGTCAGATGAGCTACCAGCAACGGATAGGCATCGTTCCGGTAAGCTACCAGCCAGCTACTAGGCAAAAAGAAACATTTTTTATTATGTTTTACCCTACAAAATGAGATCGTAGATGGAGGGGAGGCTAAAGGGATGGGGAGGGACAAAGAAAATCACAGCACGAACGCCACTGAGGTCGGCTGCTTGCCATGTCAACAAGTGTATCCAGACAAACGTGTTCACCGTCTTTTGGACCCCAACCAGGGAGCCGTGACGCTCCAACCGAGGCTAGATCCGAAGTGAGGGCCTTCACTCCCCTGGACCAAGTCATCGCTTGGCCACCTCTCCCCTTCTCCCACCCACATCCCAGGTGAGGGAGTCGAGGGAGTCGGTGGGATGGCATGCGTAACACGTGGCCGAGCCATCGGAGCCTGGTATGGTTAGGAAGTTGTTAATGAAGAGTCCAGTAGGTCTCAGCGAACATGTCGTAATAACGTCCAACTATGTGTGTTATGCAGAGTATCCATGTAAACACTCGGAGCTAACTCATACAAGCAAAGGCTAACCAGTTTTGAAAGAACACGTAGACGTATATGCTTGGAAACACTCAAACAACAGTCCACTTGAAAAGGTTTGGACAGGGTTCGTTGATCGTCTCAGCGGCAGGGTCAAGTGAGCATCAGGGACCAAGCCCTTCGTCCCGCAAAAATGCCTTCAATTCTAAGGAGCAGGACTCAAAAATGCATGGCAATAAAGGATGCAGCATGGCTTGCCTACAAGGTTGACCCCGACTCAGTGACGTGGGGCAATTTCCTGACCCATCTTAAACATTACACTGCACTTGTCCGTGAGGACAAAGTAACTTAGCAAAAGTGTCTAGCCAAAATATTCCTGCCAAACAACGAAGTGCTATTTAAATAAATAAATAACTAATTTATTCTCGAATACTTCGAGACACACCACATCTGGCACGGCAACAACTTTCGTATAATCATAGCATCCCTCCACTTTTCACGACAGGCGGTAAAGTACAAAGCGCCGAAGAAGCATTTAATGCCCTACGGCTACAATACGCCCCAGTTTTCGAACTCGCATCTTCTACCTGTCCCATATTGTCATGCATCTTACAGACTACATTGTTGGTACACCTAATTTCAATGCATTAATGGCGATAAGTTACTCTCACTGCGCGATCATGGCTCTCCGAGAGCCGATGACGTCCGCCTGAAAGCACTGAAGGCTGTGACAACCAAACTAGCTGAACCACTGTCACAGTTCTTTCTAAGATGTTTCGATGAACAGCAAGTTCCCTCTATGTGGAAATATGACATTATAACCCCAGTCTTTAAAGGTGGTAGCCGTTCAGATTTTGCAACCTATCGCCCAGTGACTCTCCTTCCTGTGCTCGCGAAGGTGATGGAAGCGGTATTCGCTGAGGCTCTAATGGACCACCTGGAAAATGCAACATTTTGACACCGGAGCAGCATGGCTTCCGTCAACACCGGTCATACACCACCAACCTACTGATTGTACGAGGTAGTTGGATGGAAGTGGCTGATGATGGGGTCGGGGTTGACGTCATCTATCTGGACTTCTCCGAAGCTTTCAACTGCCTGGATCACCGAATCCTACTTCACCGGCTACAGTGTTACGGAATCGGAGATCCTATTCTTAGTTGGCTTGGCAACTTTCTTCACCAACGGAAGTTTTAAGGACGCATTAAGGTGAAACATGGTGTCCCACAGGGCTCAGTGCTGGGACCGCGATTATTCTTGGTGTTTAGCAACAATCTGGAATGAATTATATCACCAAATTTCTTGCTTTTCGCCGATGACTTCAAGATATGCGAGCAATTAGTAATAATGAAGATTACGATCTATCCAACACGACCTAGATTGCAATTATGAATAGTCAGTCAGAGAGGAACCAGCTTCCGTTGAACATAGCTAAGTGCAAGATGATCCATATGCATTACCAACCGATGAGTGATTACAAGTTTGGACACCACACATTGCAGAAGGTCTCTTAGGAGCGTGCCCAGGGTGTGCTGGTACATGAAGATCTCGGGTGTTCAAAACATGCAGAGAAGGCGACGAGAACAGGCGATCAACACTTCGGCCTGCTTCGCAGAGCCTTCGGTTGGTTTGAACCCTCAATCTTTCCACAAATGCTTAACGCCCATGCGCGACCGCAAGCGGGAGATGCTATCCAGGCGTGGCAGCTGTAGCACCCGTGGCAGAAACAGGATCTCCTTGCTATCGATATTCGTCAACGAAGGGCATGCAAGTAGGTCAGGGACCTCTTTCATCTGTCCTATCAGCTCATACTGAAATCTCTAAGAATGTAAAGCCATCCATATCAGCATTTGCTGTGGATCTCGTAATGGTTTAACAAATTCTGAAGAATCTAAACCACTGTGCCATCAGCGGCTGGAATTGAACAACAGCACTAACCTAAGAGGTTATCCTCTGAAACTGAAACTACCGTATGGCCAGCTTGAATGCCGTCAAAATTACTTTTTCCTCCGCGTGTGTCAGCCTTGGAAGGCCCTCCCTAATTATCTCGTCTCTGCTCCCAATCTAGCGATCTTAAAAAAACGAGTTGACGATGCGTTGTCTCGTTCACATTTCATTTTCTGACTTAGCCAGGGGCTAAAAAACGCAATCAAACCAACCAGTAGATTTATACTTCAAATACGCGATCATCTCTGCAATTCCACATACGCTTATGGTGAGTGTATCAAAACGCTTTTCACTTTATCATGCCATGTTATTTTCTCAACAATTTCTATGCCACGGGACTGGTTAAGTATTGCATTTTACCCGTAACACCCCGTTGTTCCATTGTTTCATTGGTAATTCTAATCGTCGTATTGAAACTGCTCTTATCGGCGAAGCACGTGACTTTCCTATGATGAGGGTAGACCAAAGTAGATTTTTTCTGTCGACGATCCTAGCGTAAAAAGCAGCTCCCTACTCACTTCCGAATCATCTGAGGAACAATGCAGTTGTACATCGTCATCGGTAAATGGCTTTGGCCTGATACACCGGGGAATCCGCAACCGTTCAAGTTGCTGAGCCTCTCTCGTGAAACGATACGATTGTTCTCGTTCTGGTCCCGTCTACCTGAGTATCCCAACTAAGTCCTCTTCGTACGAATGATTGCAATAGTTGCTTAGTACGTAGCACTACTGCGGCTAGTAAACCTCCTGGGTCATAAATCGAAGCGACGAGAGATAAAGTCGATCTTCGGATGCAATTCCCCTTGAAGTTTGTTGGACCAAAGGATATGCAATCGTCCGACAATTTCCACTTCCATCCCAGATTGAATTGTACGTTCTCGGATTGCAGAGTTAATTGAAATGATCCTTTGGAAGTCGGATTCCTCGTGCTTTCGCGCAGCATTTGGCAGTCGCTACACTTCCATTTCCTTAGGCGGAATCCGCCCTTGGATGCAATTGCTTCAAGATTCGTAATAAGACGGCAAACTTCTTCCCGGCTACGATGGCAGAACAGGCAATCATCAACGAAAAAAACGTCGCTGAATCAGCGCTAGTGTCGACTCGAAATATTCAATTTTTTAGTCTTTGATTGCTCTGAATGCAAATGATGCGCAACATGATGATGTTGCACCGAATGGATGAACCGTCATGCGGAATGCTTTCGGTGCTTCCTGTAATTGACCCTTGGGCCACCATAGAAATCTTCGTTAGTCTCTACCTTGCGGGGTTCCCATTGCATGGTGAAACATGACTTCCATTTCTGGAAACACTGCCACCGTGACCATTCTGAACCACACGAAAACGCTGACTAAACTGTTCATTAAGTCTGGCCTTTTCAACAACTTTTGGTTTAAGGAGGTATCGTGGTAGACGCTTTCACAATCAAAAACGACGCGAACTTTACCAGGTTTATTTGGGTGCGTTACTGCTTGATGGGGCACTTACCAAGCGCCTTTCTTATTACCAAATGGCTCCATGTCAAGCATTTCCGCAAACCCGCTTGAAATGTACTCCTCGACCTCAACAGTGTACATCTGATGTAATGCTGGGTTGTCAGTGAGTTTTGTGCGCAAAGACATCAACCTTCGGTAAGCCACCGGATAGCTGTTGAGTAGATTTGCTGTTCTGAACGTTATACGTTCGCTAACGCCAGCCAAGAAAATCTACGGTCAGACGGTGAAGGAATTCTTGGCCATCGCGTTTGCCAACACCAAGATCCACAAATTCTGTACGGCCAGGGTTTCACGCTGCTGACCAATCACAATCCATTGCTTTCAATCTTCGATTCAAAGAAAGTTATTCCCGCATAATCAGCTAGCCGACTTCAGTAGTGGGCTACCATCCCTTTTGGTTATGACTTCGAAATAATCTACTGCCGCACCCAGGGTTTCTGCCCAGCTGCCCGACTCTCCCGCCTCATTTCCAAATACACAGATAATGACCAAGTGATCGCCGCTGTTCCCGTCGAGGAAGAAGTTCGTCATCAGCTCTCGGGCGCTACCCAAACTCTCCCCATTTCTGCCACAGACATAGGTCGTGCAACTGCACAAGACCCAATTCTGCAAAATGTTCAGACGCACTGACCAAACACTATCCTATCTGGAGAACTCAAACAAGCGTATCAGCGCCGCGATACTTTTTCCACAGTCAATTCTTGCCTCACGACTGTCGATCAAGTCGTCGTTCCTTCGTGTCTCCGGCAAGCCGTACTCCGCTAACTGCATTCTGCTCACCCCGGTAGGACCAGAATGAATGTAATCGCCTGCACTTATTTGTACTGGCTCGGCAATGACAACCATAATGGAGATTTGCTTCGCCGTTGCTCAATATTTCAACAGGCATCCAAGATGCCACTACAATTATCCCCGATTCCTTGGCAACTGACAGAAAATGCTTGGTCTCGAGTGCACATAGATTATGCTGGTCCGATCAATGGCATCACTTACCTGGTGGTGGTCGACGCCCACTCCAATGGCTTGAAGTGGTCACCATCAAAGAAACAACTGCATCCGCCACACTGGTTTGTCTAAGACGAATCTTCAGTCATCATGGACTACCCGAGGTCTTGATGTCTGCAAATGGCTTCCATTCTACCTCTACCATGTTCGTAGACATCTGTCAGTACCATTGCATTCAACACGTACGCTCACCGCACTACGATCCGCAGTCAAATGGTGAAGCGGAGAGGTTTGTTGACACCTTCTTCTCGGTAGCTCTTCTTTGGCGAATGTCTTCAAGCTTTCGTACTTTCTCATCGATGCACACCAACTCCAGCCGTTCCGGGATGCCAATCCCCAGCTGAAGCATTGATGGGTCGCAAGTCATGCACCACCCACGAAGCGCACATCTTGAACGAAAAGCCACCGGTGCAATGTACCGTCTTCACGAAGCACAATAAGTCTGTTTTTGGAACCCAGGTATGCACTTGCGACTACCGAGCGGGTCATCGACTATGAACCGAAGCAACACTGACGGCCCGTTGAGGTGATAGGCCGCACGATGTATACGTTGGCGATGACACCACCACCAGCACATTGAGCTTCGACTGCGACACGGAACCCCCCCCCCCCACGCCAGCCAGCCTTCCTGTGCACATTTTGTTGGATACCTTCAGAATTGCTACAGAACGAAAGCTACCGGTCGAAGCCTCCCAAACGCCGCAACTTCTTGAGAACACGCCTTACCGACGAACAGGAAGCATCCGGAGATAACCAAAATCCATCAAGGTAAATCCTTGCCAAGAGTGATAGACCCTAGCTTAAAGGGAAGCTGATGCAACGATGTCAAATCATTTCACAAAGATACGAAACTGCACTTCGCACTCCAGTTTTGCCTAATTTAGTTGGGACGGCGTGTGACATGTCTTCGCACTAGTGGTAGCTATCAGTGTACAAAATTACCTGTTAAGAACACGTGGTCTGTCACTGCAGCGACAACCCACTGCAATCGCAGCTTACAGCTCATTGAAGAAATTTCTTTGCCATATTTTTCCCCAGGCTAATACATATATAAAAATGGTTAAAATTGTGATGGTATAAATTGGCAAATCTAGTGTTGGTTAAGTCCATCTGGCTGCTTTGGTATCCGATCTATTGTAATCGATCATAAGAGCTAAGCTCAATTCTATACACACATGTTCACAGTACATGTTCACAATACAACGCACCACGGTTCAGCCATCCGAAGGGCAAAAACCTCACTTTCGGAAGTCGAGTAGGACGGCGAGTCACAGTAAAATTATGGCCATGGTAAATGGAGCATTTGAACTAGCATCCTGTGCTTGCGTAAGTCTGGTTGCATCAGCCGGAACGAAATAGCCTCAGCCATTATGAGTAGGCGCCTTTTAACTTGTTTTGGATAAGGTTTCGGCACAAAGTACAAAACTTTAAATGCCTCTGTCGTCATGACCTGGTGCTCGCTCTGGACCAAATGTTCCAAAACAGCACTGTTGGCTCTTTTGACTGCGCGTTTCCATAACGCTGCAGGGCAATGTTCTGCTATCTGATTCGCCAAGCGTCTGGTTGTGTGTCCGAGGTATCTTACACCACAGGTGCAAGTAAACTGACATAGAGGATAAAAGATCCGGACTGGACCGGGAGTCGATCCTTAAGACGCTGGGTTATAAACGGGGCAGTTTCAGCAATAACGTGCGGATGGGCAGCAGGGAAAGACTTGGCCACTGCATTTTGGAGTCTTCTGTTCAGTAACTCAAAGGAAATACCTTTTAAGCGAGAATTTTATGTATGCATTAGCCTGATTAGAAATATCCTAATCAAATTTTTTGTTGAGCTGTGTGTTTCTATCTCTGTAAGCATATTTAATGGATTGTGATGGGTCGACAACGTGAAACCCTGGCCGTACAGAATTTGTGGAACTTGGTGATGAAAAACACGATGGCTAAGGATTCCTTCACCGTCTGACTGTACTTTTTCCCCGCTGGCGTTAGTGTACGCAGGACGTGCTTAACAGCATTTTCGGAACCATTTTGGAAGCGATAGGAGAGCACTGCCCCATTCACATAGGCAGAGGCGTCAGTCGCGACAAAATTCGGCAAGGTTAGGTCGTAATACATCAGTAGTAGGTCAGAAGTCAGCATGGATTTCAGACGAACGAAGAAATCCTCGTATGTGGTGGATTAGTGCCAAGGAAGGTCCGCGAAACCAAACGACTCGATGAGCACTAACCTGGACGACTAGCTTGTTGTACACTCACATGGCCTACACAAGTCCCTACCAGCCGCGCAAGAGAAAGACAGAAGACGAGGTGGATACTTGGGAGTATCTTATGACCCACAAAGGTCGAACAACTTTGGCACAGCGGTTCCTTTTGTGGGATCAATGAATCACAACGCCGAGTGTGTGGTTTACTGAAGACCATTGTTTACTTTGACACGGCTGCGCACTGACTTGGACTGACATGGAGATTGCTGCGTTGTGAGTTGGAATTGGACGCCGCGTGGCGTCTTCCGCATACTGGAGTGCGAGGTGCATTTTCTTACCTTTGCGAAATAATTTGCCTTTCACTTATCGCCTTCTCCCTGAGCCGTCACTGTGCATTCGTCCTTACACTCATCAGTCGAAGGTGAGATTGGGCAGTTGAAAATGAGTAAAGCAGGAGGAATAGATCGACTTCCCCGCTCGCTTTTCGAATTCGGGGACCAGCTCTCATGGATGATTTGCCCCACTTACCAGTGAAGCTCTGGGGTCAGAAAGCTATCCCAGCAGACTGGAGTCACTCGATTTTGGTCGCAATTTGCCAAGGTGGTTCACCTTCTGATTGTGGCCATCATTGATGAAGTAGTCTGATCCCATTTGCCTCCAAATTGCTTGCGTCCGTCAATTTCCACAGACTGACTCTCACACGCGAAAGCCAGAACCGCTAGGAGCAAACTGGGTTTCGTCTAATTCGACGCCGCACTGACCACATCTTTAATTAAATCAGTTGTTGCAACATCGTCATATTTATTGGTGACATAACGTAGTCAAATTTCTCGATATCAAAGGAGCATACGACTTGTTGGATCCATGCACCATTTAGGATTGTCTGTCCAGGAAGGGTCGTATTAGTGCCGCTTAAATCAAAACTATTTGCAAGATCAGGTTAGACATTAATATATTAATATAAATGATAATATCGTATTTTTGCATTTCAAATTCATCGATGTAGCTGTTATTTTGCAGTCTTAATTCGTTGGTTTAACTTTCCTAATAGCTTTTTATAAGTAATATTATTTATCAACATTTGTGCTCATGATAACTGGGCAGATCAGCACCATTGATCACATTCAGTCTGAAGTAAGTGTACTGCCTGCTTTACATTTTTCGCAGTCTTTATTATACACCTTTTCATTATTTACTGACAACGACATACAAAGCTCAGACATCAGCACACTTTGTTTTAATGCACCACAGATTACCAAATTGAATGGGTGCTGGCTGCTAGAATTGAACACATGGAATTGTATCTGTGACTAATTAAGAATCCGTTCACCTATTCGCAAGTTATACGCTTCTATGTTGCTTCCTAAGCATTTATGCAGAACCACGGTTGCTTCAGTACAATATATTTTGTCCACGGTCCTTAACGCTGACCAGACGTCCTTACATGATATCAAACAGCGAAGTTGCTCCTTGGAAAATAACACGAGGCTAAGACGATGTGTTCTTTAACTGAGTTTTCCGTCTTCAACGACGAGGACCTGTTGCTCGATTGCGACCATCTTACGGACGACAGCAAATATTTCGTTGACATGTGTTGTCCTGTTGAAACCATCGATATAAGAGTAGATAGATTTTCATCACCACTACTAAATCGATTTCGAGGGATGAAATAATGGGTCTATATGTGCGAGAATGCTACCTGTATCAAAAGCCTAACCACAGCAATGAACTCTGAGATAAACAGGCTAAACTAATTATACGTCGAAGCAAATCTAGGCAACTATAACCGCTGTGATCTATGGAGGCTTCTGAGGCAACGCTTTGGTAAGAGCGTTTACAACCAGAGCGGTAAAGTGGATGTGGAAAAACTGAATTCGAAGTTTACTTCCGCCACCCTAAGCTCATCTGCCTTGCCCTCCTTTATTAGCTCAAGTCCAGCCGCGCTCTTCGATCAAAACAACGTCCACAAGGAACTCAAAAGATTAAAGGCAAGCAAAGCTTATTGTTCGGATGCCCTCTCACCATTAGCTTTGAAGGAGTGTGCTGATTCTCTCACACTGCCTTTAACA
Organism: Dicrocoelium dendriticum; assembly: GCA_944474145.2. Taxonomy (NCBI): domain Eukaryota; kingdom Metazoa; phylum Platyhelminthes; class Trematoda; order Plagiorchiida; family Dicrocoeliidae; genus Dicrocoelium; species Dicrocoelium dendriticum. The sequence continues at coordinate 15,136,250 of OX104069.1, forward strand.
GTGTATGTATCATTTAATTTTCGGTGCGGACTCGCTTTCTGTTTCTCTAAGTCTTCACGTGAAAATTGGATAGTATAAATCCGTCTGTTTTTGGTATACTAGGTAAAAGCACCGCGAATCCTATTGAATGAATTCATTGAGGATGAGGTAGCTCACCAGTTCCAGTTTAAATGGATACATTTTCACCGTAAGTGCAGTGGAGTTCCATTCAGACATAAGAGCGCGCGTTTTTCTCCAAGCCTTTCGGTGCACAACCAGATGTAACACAAGTGGACGGGGTGCGTCTTGTCCAATCGAATTGCAGTGCAAGTCACGGGGAGTTTCCCAAGTGACATTACAGACGGAGGAGTTGTGATCGAATTGACCATGGAAGTACAGGAGGCTTTTCAACATTGTGACGGCTCTATCAAGCACGCTGAGGCGGTGGATGACGAGGGCCAGATGGATGGGTTTCACGGGATCCGGATGTGGTGGCTGCGTGAGCGCTTCTTTCAATGGAGCTGGAGACTAGAGGCGAAGTGATAGTAAGTTGTTAGTCGGCAGCTAGATCACACAAAGATAGTTGGGGATATTGTAACCTTTCCTCAGTTAGTCAGTGAAGTTCCATATTCCGCTAGCTAGAAAGGTAGGATCTATTATCAGACAGGTAGTGAGAAACTCGTGGAAATTTCGGTATCCCAGTAAATTTGTTCTAAGTTGTAAACTCGGTTTGCAGTTGTACTCTTCTAGGTTGACAGTGATTCTGAAAAAAGACTCCGCTTGATTTAAATGGATCAAGTCAAGTCAAAGTAAGCTTTTGTGTATCCAGATGGTAAATGTTCAGCGCTTTATAATATCGACAACGGAGGAAAACAAAAGTTGCGTTATTATTATTATTATTATTATTATTCAACACTTGACCAATATACAATTGGCAGTGTCACAACACATAGTTAACAACAACATCATCATCTCAACAACAACAACAACAACAACAACAAGAAGGGGAAAACAGGTAGACAGTAGAAAGGTTTGAAAGGTTTACAAGCTTAGTGTGTTGTGCGGGCAGAGATCTTTCCGGTTGCCCAGGCCGAGGATAAAAGGACACTGTGTAGAAGTGTCACTTGAGTAAAAGATCAGTGCAAAAGAGGAATAATTAAACCGGTCCTGACAAAATGATTTAAAACCAATATTGCAAACTAAATTTTCAGCCGGGACCATCTATCTTCCCTCGCGGAGTAGCTTGAAATTTTCTCAAAGATTACGCGAAGGACAGCAAGAGTGATCTTGGAAACAGCTTGACAAATATCAATGTTGAAATATTCTGAAAATGCTAATGTAATGTCGGCCGGTGGCCGAGTGGTCTGTGCTCTTGCTTTGCAACCATAAGGCCACCGGTTCGAATCCGCGTAGGTGTGAGCGTCGTCGCGGTATACTCAGCCCGCGCGCGACTGGTGGTGGTCGCGCGGCAGCGAAGCGCCGTTACGGCGTACAGATGTGACACACGCATCAATGTATTCATAAGCTCCTTGTAAAAATGATGTTCAGTGCCAGTGGCACGGCCTATTTAAAGGCTCCGCCAGAGTTTGTCGTCCCCGCATATATGGTAGGCGGCATCCGGTTTCGGATTTCCCTGTCACTGTAGTCAGCCACAGGACGCCTGCACCTACAGAGGAACCAAGGATGGCTTGCGCTGCATCACACACAGCTCCAACCACACACCCATATTCAGTGGAAACCCGAAGGAATAAGACCGGGAGGCATGCGGACGGGATCCACGTTTCATCAACGGAGCCAGCCCACACTCCTTCACAGGCGAAAACAAGCACTCTGTATTTGGGAATCAAGCGCACACAAAGCGGTGGCTGGACCGTAGTCCGCTCCACACTGAGTGCATAGAACCACCCTTCGAGCCTATTACGACCACAAGGACCGTGCACCCTGTCCCGTCCAACAACAACCAATGGAACAATGGAACAATGGTTTATTACGGGTACAAAAGCATCGCTTAACAAGTCCCGTGGGATGGAAATTATTGCGAAAACCAATTGCATAATAAAGTGAAAAGCGTTGTGGTGGACTCATCATAGACTTATGTGGAATAGCGGAGATGTTCGCGCATTAAACGTATAAATCCATAAATCCATTGGTTGGGCATTTGGCAAGACACCGTTTGATTGCGTTTTGTAGCCCCTGGCTAACAAGTCATAAAATGAAATGTAAGTGAGACAATGCATCGTCAACATGTTTTTTAAACATCGCCAGATTGGGAGCAGAGACGACATAATTAGGGAGGGCGTTCCAAGGCTCACACAGGCGGAGAGAAAAGAAATTTCTACGGCATTCAAGCCGGCTATAATGAATTGTCAGTTACAGAGGGTGACCTCTTAGTTTAGTGTTGTGGTTCAATTCCAGCAGCGGACGGCAAATGTGGTTTGGGTTCTTCAGAATCTGGTAAACCATTATGAGATCCCCCCGCAAAAGCCGATATCGACTGCTGTACATTCTTAGAGATTTCAGTCTAAGCTGATAGGGCAGATAACTGAGGGCCCTGACGTTCTTGGTTGCCCGTCGTTGAGGAGTCTCGAGAGCAACGAGATCCTGTTTCTGCCACAGCTGCCACACCTGAATAGCATATATCACGTGAGGTCGCACGTAGACGTTAAGCATTTGGGGAAAGATTGAGGGTTCAAACCTACCGAAGGCTCTGCGAAGAAGACCGAAGTGTTGATTTCCGGTTCTCCTCGCCTTCTCTGCTTGTTTTGAACACCCGAGATCTTCCTGCACCAGTACACCCAGGTCACGCTCCTGAGAAACCTTCGCCAAGATGTGGTCTCCAATCTTGTAAGCGCTCACCGGCTGGTGACGCAGATGCATCACTTTGCATTTAGCCATGTTCAATTGAAGCTTGTTCCTCTTTGACCATTCGTAAATGCAATCTAGGTCATGCTGGAGTAGATCCTGATCTGGCTTGTTACTAATGGCCCGCCATATCTTGACGTCATCGGCGAAATTCAGGAAGTTTGAGGAGATGACTCTTGCCAGGTCGTTGATAAACACCAGGAATAGACGCGGTGCCAGCACTGAGCCTTGCGGGACACCACATTCCACCTCAATTGGGTTAGAAAGTGATCCCCTAACACATACTTGAAGCTTTCGTTGGTAAAGGAAGTTGCCAATCCAACCAAGTACAGGATCTCCGATTCCGTAGCTTTGTAGTCTTTGAAGTAGGATGCGGTGACCAAGGCGGTCGAAAGCTTTGGAGAAGTCCAGATAGATGACGTCGACTCCGACCCCATCATCGGCCACTTCCGTCCAACTACCTCGTGCAATCAGTACGTTGGTGGTGCATGACCGGTGTTGACGGAAGCCATGCTGTTCCGGTACCAAAATGTTGCATTTTTCCAGGTAGTCCATTAAAGCCTCAGCGACGACTGCTTCCATCACCTTCGCGAGCACAGGGAGGAGAGTCACTGGCCTATAGTTTGCAGGATCGGAACGGCTACCGCCTTTAAAAATAGGGGTTATAATGCCACACTTCCACATAGTGGGGACTTGTTGTTCATCAAAGCACCTTTGAAAGAACTGTGACAGTGGTTCAGCTAGCTTGGTGGCCGTAGCCTTCAGTGCCTTCGGGCGGATGTTTTCTGCGCCTGGAGAACTATGCCCAGGCAGTGAGAGTAACTTCCTTAGCACAATTGATGGGTTGAAAATAACATTTGTAAACAAAGGTGTAGGTAATGTGCTTGAGATTATGGGACCGGTAGATGTTGCGAGTCCAAAAATTGGGGCGTATTGCAGCCGCAGGGCATTAGCTGCTTCTTCGGCACTTTGTACTCTATCGCCTGTCGTGAATAGTGGAGGGATGCCATGCTTCACTTTACGAAGCTTATTGACATGCCTATATAGCAGTTTGTTGTTTGCCATGAATTTTTTGTCTAGGCACTGTTGATAAGTTACTTTGTCCTCACGGACAAGTGCAGTGCAATGGTTGCGATGGGTCAGGAAATTTCCCCAAGTCTCTGAGTCGGGGTTAATCTTGTAGGCACGCCATGCTGCATCCATTATCGCCAGGCATTTGCGAGTCCTACTCCCTAGAATTGAAGGCATATTCGCGGGACGAAGGGTTTAGTCTCTGATGCTTTGCTGACGACGTCGCTGAGTTTATTAACGAACTCTGCCCAAAAGTTGTCAAGGGGACTTCTGTTCGAGAATTCCCATGCAGTTGCGTCGACGAGTTCTTTCAATACGTGGTATCGTATGATTGTATGAGTTAGTTCCGTGTGTTCAGATGGATACTCTGCATAACACATGTAGTCAAAAGTTATTACTACGTGGTCACTGAGACCTAATGGACTATCCATCAATAACGTCTCAAGCATGAGCTCTTCATTTGTGAGCACAAGGTCCAATATGGACGGTTTGTTTGCTGTCCTGAATCTAGTGGGCGTGGTGACATGATTGCACAAAGGAATATTAGCGATCAGTTCCTGCAAGTCTGCTTTGAAATGCTCACTTAGCGATGCTGAAACCTCCAGATTGTGTAGATTGAAGTCCCCGGAGATGAGAATGTGGCTGTACCTAGTGCGCGTTACTCTGTTTAAGCCACGGGTCAAGCAGGAATCAATTTCAGGAGTGGACGTTGGGGGGCGGTAAACGATAGCTAGGAGACATGTGTCGTTGTGTCTCAGTCGGAGACGGCACCAGAGTGAGTCGGTAACTTGTGTTTCCAGGTCCTCAACTATTGTACATTGAAAAATGAACAATGATTTATAACGGGTAAAAAAGCATATGCTTGACAGGTCCCGTAGGGTGGTTGGAGCAATAAATAAAATGGAAGGATAATCGAACAAGTAAATCGTTTTTTAAGCCTCTACAGATTTCAACGCACCACTTCATAATGATAGTTTGAAGTATGGACTGTATGTCTGCACCCAAAGTAGAGCTGTTATATTACAGCAAATGTGGGAAAAAGAAATCAAAAAGCGGATAACGCTCACTCGTGTGTTGCTTCCGTTGAGAGATGTGGTACGTTACTCCAGTTTGTATACATCCATGTCGCTCATTGGGACACTTCTGTATGTAACATCACCGCCACTTTGCGGGGAGGGTCAGTGACCTCATGGTTTGATCTCGTTATTTCGTCCTCCGAATTAGGACGTGCTATGCCAAATAATGCGAGTTGGAAAGTGTGTCATCTAGGCGTTTTTTAAATGGTGCCAATGTGGGAGCAAGGACGACGTGAGTGGGGAGCGCATTCCAAGCACGGGACACACGGAGTGAGAAAGAGTTTCGTCGACAATCAAGTCGGCTGTAGTGTGTAGCCAGTTTGAGATGATGACCTCATTGTAGATCGCTGCGGTAGTAGAGTAGGACCCCACCTCCTCTGCTGGGGCGGTCGTTCCGGATGAGTGACATTCCGGCTATCTCAATCTCAGCATCAGTCACCTCTTGATGTAACCAAGTTTCGGTAATAGAAATTAGGTCCCAAACATTCGCAACCTGACGTAGTCGAAGTTCGTTAATTTTACTGAGGAGTCCTTGGGCGGTAGTGTACATACATGAAAGTTTCTCAGATTTAATCAATGTTTCAGACGTTGTACAACTCATACGTGAAGTTTCGCCGACCAGTGAGTGGCCGACGACTGGATGGGTGGATGAAGCAAATGAGTTTACGCCGACCATTAAAGGGTCGGCGACTAATCTTTTTTTGGATGGGTTGCATACTCTCTAGAAGTATTTGATATATAAGATGGTATCAGATGCTCCGAATCCCGGTGTTTAGTCGTGCTCTGCTGTGCCCCTCCGGATAGTATGGCTACTCTTGAAACCGTCCCCGAGTAGGGTCCTGCAGCTGGCGTTTTCGCTAAGAGTTGTGCCTCTACTGAATTGTCATTAAAAGGTGTTGGTGTTCTTGCTGCTTTCAGACTGTCTCTTAGGGCAAATATGGACTAGCTAGTGAGTACTAGACAGGTATGCACCTTGTCAACATGCACATCAAGCGCAGCCACACCGGGGATATCAAGCAACAGCCAATCATTTGAGAGAAAGCTAACAAAGAAACTAAATCGAGTAATGCATAAGGAAACGGTTCCATAAATCTTAAGTTAATGAGCATATGAAATAAGTTGTTAACAAAGGATCTGGGATAAGTTCACGAGGTTAGAAAGTTTATTTTACGGAAATGACACAAGCACGACAATGTTATCGAAATTAACGACAATTGGCCTAGGCGAGTTGTGCAGGCTTATAGAAGAGCGTACAGGTGGACATATATATGGGAAAGAAAAGCATTATGACAAAATAGAAAACTCACCAACTGAAATAAAGAGACTTAGCATGCAAGCACACGGTTAGTAAATCGAATGCAGCGTACCTACAAACGTTAGAGGCAGATGCTAATTAGCTAGCGGCTTAAGCCACTGAGATATGGGGGACCTTGGCTGGGGTACACGATTTGTAAGTTCACTGGGGAAACGTTGAAATATCTATAACATAGAGTAAAAGTGGGAGAGAATAAGTAGTTGGGGCAGGGATGACCTAGGGCTATGTTTGGTGTAGGCAAAGTGCTTAGTGATTGCCCACACCGAAGAAGGCGGTTGAATTAAGGGACCTTAATCGCAACGACTGATCTTTAATCACTGAAGGAAAATGCATCGCAGCAAGTAATGAATGTCCCTGGAACGTGAAACCAGCAGTGGAATATGAAGATGGTTGACAGCTAGATGGCTCATTCGCCTTCTTAGTGTTCGGTAGCGGCCCATCGCAATGAGACTGGACCTTACCGTGGTGCAATGGTTTGAGTGCTTCACAGATCCATTGAGCTATGTTGGGTGGTGCTTTTTTTGCACCAGAGCCACTCATACCAGAATCGTCAATAATTAAAGGCCTGACAAACTCAGCCTCCTGGTCATCCAGGTTGGGGGTTGGAATGAGGTGGCTCCTTATTCTTCAAAACAGACTCCTTGTAGCCCAACACCAAACACGCTGCCTTGCGGTCAGGTTTTGAACCAAAGGCTTTGCTTGAGAACGCTCATCGTTCTCGTGCCTTGGCCTGGGCAACCTGGCATTATCCTGCCCACGCAATACAATGAATTTCTCTTCAAACAGTTTCTTGATGCTTTGGCCACCGCAGAGGATAATCAACGGTGCCCTATCTGCTGACTCGAGCATGGTGGATAAGGGTTTGGATGCTACTGCGCAAGTCTACCCATCTTCTTAATCCCCCTTTTACGCTCTTTCACTCTCACCGCTTCTTTCCAACTTCACTTTTATCCCCTGTCCTCAACCACACAATCCTTGGCCTTCCCCCACCTTGTTTTCATAGGCCATTACCTTCTAGTTTCCACTAACATGCAAACGCAGAGCGTCTTTCCTGTCTTGTCGACAAGCCCATGTCCGAGCAATCGGCCAAGCCCAGTTCATCAACTACCATTTGGAGCCCTCGATCATCCTTCAGATTGACATGTCTCAATGTACGCACATTGTTACAAATCGGTCAACAGGCAGCACTTACCCGAACATTAGAGACCCACTCAATCGATATCTGCTGCTTATCGGAGACCCGTTTGCAAGACTCGAGCTCCGTGCTCAGTTCGCGATCTCCTTCAGATGACACCAGTAGCACTTTCTCATTGCACCTATCCGGTGACGATGCAGCTTCGAGCACCGGCCAAGCCTGTGTTGGTATTGCCCTGAGTCCCCGGGGCTGAAGCTGTTCTGGTTGACTGGATTCCAATCAGTTGCCGGTTGTATACGGTCCGATTGGCTGGCTCGTTCAAACCTTCGAGGTCAAGCGGGACTAACAGGTGTCTATTCGTCATCGCTGCCTATGCACCCACGAACTCTAGCAATGATTCGGTATAAGAAGACCTCCATCGCCAAATGAACGAGCTCCTTCGCCGCAGAAGAAGCTCGGACACTGTTGTGCTGGCTGGGGATCAAGTTGGAAAGTTGTCCACTGATGAACTGCATCTGGGCGGCCAACATGGTATAGGCTCCCGTAATGATCACGGTGAGCAGTTACTTTATAGGTGTGAAGATGCTCGATTATTTCTTGCGAGCACTAATTTCCGACACGGCACCTGCCGGAGGGTGACTTAGCGCCCACCAGTCACGAACTAGCCGTGGGCGCTAATCAATCACATTGCAATAAGTTACCGATGGAGAGGCTGCGTCCAGAACTGTCGCTCGATTTGGAGCACATGTGTGGACACCGACCACGCACTTGTATGCGCTGACCTGCGGATGCGTTTTGGTGGACGCCCACAAAGACGTTGGGAGCGCATTGACAGTAGCCAACCGGCGAAGCTAGCTATTCTGACTACCTGTCAAAGTACGCTGTCATGCGACTTGGGTAAGCCTCCACTGCATGCATTCCAAGCTCACTGGTCTCATACTCACCAGACCACACTAGCAGTAGGAAGATCCTCATGTGGTATGTCTAATCGCCAACATGGACATAGGGTCTCTTCGCAGTCTCTGGAACTTATCGATGCTCGCCGGCATATTCCGGCTGGAAGCGAACACAATGAAATTCGCAAAGAGCTCCGGACAAAACTCCGTGCTAGCCTGAAGAGAGACCGCGAATCCTGGTGGTCTCGTCGTGCAACAGAGATGGAAATGGCCGCTGCCCTTGGTAACCATCGTGAATTATTCCGTCTTATACGGGAAACGGGCAGCAGGAGACCTGGTGTTAGTGGAACTATACGTGACGAGAGTGGACAGCCTATCCACAACTTGTCAAAACGCTTGGAGCGTTGGGCTGGGCACTTTGAAAGGCAATTAAATCGGTTGCAATTGTTAGATTTCTCGCTGGCCAGTGATCGCCGCGCTCCATGGTCTGTCAGTTTGGATCCACCCTCTCGCTCAGAAGTCGAACGTTAGATCGGAATGTTGAAGTGGAACAAGGCCGCGGCACCAGAAGATCTTCCTCCAGCTCTCTTCAAATTCGGGGGAGCTGCTCTTGTGGGTGATGTATACAAGATGCAAGTGAAACTGTGGGAGCAGGAAACTGTCCGTACCGACTGGAGCCGCTCCATCATAGTCCCAATTTTCAAGGGAGGCTCACGATCGGAATGCGGCAGCCATAGAGGAATCGGACTGATCTCCATCGCCTCCAAATTGCTTACCTCTGTCATCCTTCACAGATTGATAGCGCCCGTGAAATCCAACTTCGTGAAGAGCAAGCGGGGTTTCGTCGAGGTCGTGACTGCATTGACCACATCTTCACTGTGCGTCAGTTGTTGGAGCACCGTCACACATATTGGCATTCCACCGTTGTGGTGTTCCTCGATATCAAGGTGCATTCGATTCGGTGGATAGACATGCACTTTGGGACTGTCTACTCAGGAAAGGTGTACCTGAGAAATATGTAAATATTATCCGAGCATTATACTCGCGTAGCTAAGGCAGAGTGAGGGGTTACGGCAAGCTGTCGTCGCCCTTTAATATCTCCAGCGGTTTGAGACAAGGATGCCCGCTGTCACCTTTCCTCTTCAACTTCGCTATTGACGAAGTCATGAAAATCGCGTTCACAGGACATAACTTAGAAGGTGTGAAGCTACTGCCAGGAGAATCATTGCTTGACTTAGAGTATGCTGACGATATTGTCCTAATTTGTGAGAGCTCACAAACGTGCCAAGCGACACTGGACAGATAAGTACTGGCTGTCCGTCAATTCGAGCTTTGCTTCGCACCCTCGAAGTGCAAAAGTTTCCTCCAAGATTGGTCTGGACCGCCTCCTACGCTGACCGTAGGTGGGGATCAGCTAGAAGTCGTTCAAAAATTTAACTACCTGAGAAGTTGTATCAGCCCCCGTGGGATTAAAAATGAGATCACGACCCGCATAGCAAAACCTCGAGGCGCTTTTGCTAACCTTCGCCGCTTATGGCGCTGGCGCGACATCACTCTTGCCCTGAAGGGTAGAGTGTACAATGCAGCGGTAGGTTCGACCCTACTGTACGGTTGTGAAACCTGGCCCCCTAAAGCAGCGGACATAAAGAGGCTAGTTACATTCGACCACCGGTGCCTTCGTAATTTAGCTCACATTTGGTGGGAACACCGCGTGAGCAACGAGCGTGTTCGACGCCTTGTTTACGGCACAGGAAAAGGAAATGGACCGCTCAGCACCGTTATTTCACGCACCAGGCTCCGGTGGCTCGCCTATATGTTACGCATGCCTGCCCACCGACTCCCGCGACGTGAGTTTCTTGCGCGCCGGGGGCGTGGATGGAAGAAGAGGAGGGGTAGCCAAGCGATGACTTGTTCGTGAGGATTGAATGCCCCTACTTCTGAGCTGGCCTCGGTGATATATATATATATATATATATATATATATATATATATATACAATACACAATCTGTGGTACAGATATTGTGCCATCGGAATCATGGCTGAATAAGAAAACAGTATGAATAATAAGAAAAGAGCAACAACAAAAGCCCTTTTTTGTCTATTTTATTCCCCAGTTTTGAAAAAAAATTTCAGTTTGTTCTTTTTTAGGAGGAGGAAGAAGTGACACCGCAACAAACCGATGCACACGTCCGCCATTGACATCGATCTTGAACCATGGCTTCCCAGGTCTTCGACCAGCAAGTATCCGCATCTCTTCGACCCCAACCAGATAGTCGACAACGACCGTCCGACGCCAACTGTTTCATCAACTTTTTCATGCGGCTTCTCCATGTTGTAGGCTGTCCACCGGACCGTCTCTTCCAGCCCTGTCCAGCAGCCGCAAACAACGCACGACGGGGGTAACGTTGGACAGGCATGCGCAATACGTGTCCCAACCACGGCAGTTGATGCAGTGAGATGAGCTCCTCGAGCGAGTAGCTTCCACGTCCCAAGACACGCTGCCTAACTTCCACATTGCTTACGTGGTGCTGCCACCACACACGGGCAACGGACCGCAGACAGCGGTGCTCGAAGACGGATAGCCTGCGCAAGTCATCTTTACGAATGGGCCAAGCCTCGCATCCGTACAACAGTACAGCGCGAACAGTTGCACAATCGACCCGCCCTTTGATGGAGAGACGAATGTCGTGGCGACGCCACAAATGCCTCAGCCTAGAAAAAGCGAGGCGTGCTCTCAATATGCGAATTGAAATCTCGTCTCCAACAGCTTCGCCAGCAGTGATGCAACTTCCCAAGTAGACAAAGCTCTCCACAATCTCGTGTCTCATCAGCAAGTGTGAGTGCAAGCAGTGGCATCAGAAATTTTGAAAGAGAGCCTTGCATTTTATGCTTCAATCGCCAAGCGGCTTAATGCAAGTTGGACGACGTGTGGGTCGTCACCCAGCAAGACGATATCATCAGCATAATCCAAATTAACAACTCGACTACCTGGGAGGAGCTCAACGCCAGCGTTCAACGAATTGCCTAGAGCGTTCTTCAGGACATCCTCTGTGGCAAAGTCGAATAGGAACAGAGAGGTAGGGTATCCTTGTCTAACTCCACTGGAGACCACAAAGGCAGGCGAAAGCTTGCCATAAGCCCTAACCCTGCCCGAGGTCAGACTATAGAGAGCGCGCAGTATGGAGACGAACTTCTCGGGGACACCATTTCTCAATAGACAGTGCCACAGTACTGTACGATTGACAGAATCGAAGGCTGCACGGATATGCAGGAACACAGCAATCGTTGGCCTCTGATACACATGGCAGAGCTCGAGGATCTGGCGAAGTGTGAAGATTTGATCGATGCAGCCGTGACCAGGGCAAAACCCAGCTTGTTCTTCTCATTGCAACGATTCCCGTTTTGGTGATAGTCTGCGAAGTATGATGGACACCAGCAGCTTACAAACAACGGGGACTAAACTTATTCCTCTGTAGTTGGAGCAGATTGTGCGCAAGCACTTTTTGAAGATAGGGACGACTATCGGTTCACCCCAAGATGACGGAACTTTTTCATTCGACCAAATTTTCGAGAACAAAGCGGTGAGTTTTCGAACCAGCGATGAATCACCATCTCTAAATAGAGCCGGAGGAAGACCATCAGGGTCGGAGACTTTATAACGCTTAATGTGCCGGAACTCCTGCTCGATTTCCTGGGAAGGGGAGGGTCTGTTGGGGTAGAGTTCTCGGCCGCAGCGCGAGCGCCAGAGGTAGCAGATGGAGCTGGGGGCTAACAAAACTTCGAGCCAAAATGTTCGGCCCATCGCACCAACCGTCGTTGAAGATTGGTGGTTAAGGTGCCATCCGCTTCGCATATTTTTTCACTTATACCAGATCGAACACCTTCGGTGACTCGAATGAGATGAAAAAGTTTTCTGGTATTACCACAGAGACTAGCAAGCGCCATCTCCCTAGCACGTTCACACCACCAAGTTTGGCAGTCCATTTGCAGACTCCTGCACAACTCTCGACCAAGGTATTGGCGTTCTTCACTGTGTCTGGAATCTGATGGGAGCAAGCGGTGTTTGTCCACCAGCGACAAGGAGACGGCGGAAATCCAATGCTCCGGTGGGTGACGGGTAACTCCACAAGTGTCGATACTGGCGGAAACTAAAGCATCTTTGATATGCGCCCACTGCGAATCGAGATCACCGTCAATAGTTGAGCCAAGCAAGGTTGACAGTGAGGCTTGGTACCTGGTTAAAATCGCAGAGTTTTGTAGATTGGCGACTTCTGGTCAGTAGTGAGCGCGCTTAGGTGATCCTCCAAAACGCATGCAAATCTTGGCACGAACCAATGCGTGATTGGAGTCTAAAAAAGTTGACCAGTACGATCGGCAGTCCGTTACGCTTCCGTGCCATCTGTAGCCGATTGCTATGTGGTCAAGCTGGGAGCACTCTTGTGTTTGTGAGGGCGGGCGCTAGGTAGCAGTGTGTCTCCTCGAGTACCGAAAACTAGTGCTCAACAGATACAAGTCATGATTAGCGCAAAGAGAAAGCAGTCTGTCTCCATTGTCTGATCGACTGTCACCGAGACCAAAACTACCCCCAATGTGGTGTTCGCTTGGTAGAATGCGGCCAACCCGTGCGTTAAGGTCCCCGGCCAGAACGTCTATATCCGTCCGTTTGGAGGAACGCAGAAGTTCATGTAGTTGTTGGTAAAAGCTATCTTTAACTGCATCCGGGCTGCAGTCTGTAGGGGCATAGGCGGAGACGACAAACAAGGCACGCTTTACATCTCGACACCTGCTTACGTTACATGAACCTCTTAGTCTGACTGCACATAGCCGACTGTTGACTGGGATCCAGTCAAGCAGAGCTGATTCAGCCCTGGCACTTAATACAACCCCAACACCAGCTTGACCTGTGGCGGCAGATTCTGGGTCTCCGGAAAGCCGCAAGCAGTATTTGGCGTCAGAGTTTACCGCAGAGGCCATTCTGATGACGGCGCTAGAGTCTTGTAAGCTGGTCTCTAAAAGGCAACAGATGTCGGCCGAAAGCGTTTCAAGAATACGGGCCAGACATGCTTGTCATCCGATCTGCATCAATGTTCGAACATTAAACGCTGCGAGGATGAATGGAGAACCAGGTCGAAGAAGAGCTGGAGCTTCGGTGGAGTGAGAGGCGGTTGTGATCACAGGACATTGAAAACCGGGAGTTTGCCTATTCCTGCCATCAGTTGCAAGACGTGGGTCGTTTGTAACGGTGACCGAAGAAGACATAAGTGTACACGTGGGTGAAGGACGGGAGGTGGAGTGATCGACGAGTGGAGATTGAGCAGTTGAGTTAGCATAGAAGATAGGCATGACAGGAGCAGTAGTAAGCGGTGTGGTCCATGATTCGTCAGTATGCGTGATACTACCCCGTTGCCCAGGCCGAATTAGATGGATCAAGGTCATCCTCACACACGCGTAACGTGCGTGCTCCTGGTTCATTTGGATTATTTCCCTCTATCCTCTCTCCATCTTCTTGCAGCGTTGTCACTGTACGCTCATTCGAACCGGATTTACTTGCTCTACACAATGATCCATCATACGTGGAAATATCTACGATTAAGGCTGTGCTATCACTAACCGTTTTCACTGGCATCTGTGATTAAGCGCAATCGTTTAATTCAACCATATTGAGTCGATTGCCTTTCTGTGTGACACTATTTGATACAGAATTCTCGAGGCAAGCCGAAAAGCCTAAACTTACTCCGATCCAGTGTTTCTCAACACAGCTGTGAAAGAATCTGTGATCTGTCAATCTGTGTTCAGCGCTCTGTTCAGGTTACAGTCACTCGCCATTCCTTGTGACCTTGTCAGCCAGTGCGGCTGCATAACCCATCACACGGACCGCGCGACCACGCCGACCTCTCATTTGACCTTGCAACCACCACGCTCGCCTGACCGATGTGCGCCGCTCTCAAAGCTGTAAAAGTACAGAACGCTAACCAACCCACTGGGTCAGGTAACGACACCAAATTGAATGGCAGAAAGGCGAAACCGAAGAGACTCCCATCGAAAGGCATTTGCGGGTTAGGAGAATGTCATCGGGTAGTAAAAATCGGTCTGGCTTGTTCGCACTGTTTGGAATGGTACCATACGAAATGTGCAAATGTGTCCCAACAACAGTTACGGGAGCGAAATAGCTCCCAAGATGCATTTTGGTTCTGTACTGCGTGTTCCACCATCCCCCTCGTTAAGTGCTTGCTTATCCTAGCTGAGAAATGCGACCGGTTAATCGCAGAAGCGGAGCAGAGGATAAACAATAAGATTACTTCAATGGAGCGAGTATGGACCACAGAAGCGTAGCGGCTGCTAAGCAACGGAATGCTGAACAAATCGCTTCCCCTGCACCGCAATCAGCCATGTCTCCATCTCCGTTGTCTTCTCCAACTTTGGTAGAACGCCGGGCTAAAACAGACTGTACCTACGTGAATCAAACAGTACTCACAGCAAAGAAAATCAGGCACCATTCAAAACGTCTGGTTAAGCAAATTCCACTAGACCTGACATCTAGTATTAACAAGGATGGAGCAGCCAAACACCAACCCTTGGTACCTGTAGCTCAAATATCTCTTGTCGAGACTAAGCCTCCCAGAACATCGGTTACATATGCAGAGATTGCTGCAAGGGTCCACCGAGAGGCCGCCGTTGCGTCCTCTTCCATTGTAAACACCGTTAACGCAAATAGAGAGAAAAAGAGCAAACAATCACTTGTCAACAAGTCAGGACAAATGAGTACCATACCTTGTAGATCGATTAAAAAGGGATCCAACAACAGTGCCCGGACTGTTGTATGCTCAAATGTCACTGAATCTACCGCCATCACATTGCGGGATAAGTTATCAGACGACCAAGACCAATGGAACTCATTGTGTATGCAGATGAGTATCAAAGCCAAGCCCATAAACTTGTTACGAATTACTCGTCATCCGAACTCGCCACACTATGGTGAACCCAGACTTATTCGAGTAACTCTAGAATCCTCCACCGACGTAGAAAAAGTTTTGCTCTCCGCAAGCGCGCTAAAACACGAATCCTGTGGGATACGTATCTATCCTGATGTCCCTTGGAGCGCGCGACAAGCAAAACGAAACACTGAAGAGGGGCACAGCAAGCAAGATCGCCTAAACACAATCTTCATACATGGCGTGCCAGAACATCCTTCTAACGATGTTCAAGAGACCGGAAAGCACGATTTAGAACAGTGGAGGTTCATTCGTGAAACACTTTCTTTGGATAATGTTGTGGCACTATCGCTCACCAGGATACCTCTCTCATCGAATTATAGAGGATGCGGCCCTAGAATCCTAAAACTTGTGGTTCAGTCAGAGCAACAAGCAAAGGATGTTTTGGATCGATGGCGGAGAAATCGGAAACGTCCTCCTTCCGAAATTCGGTTAACGGTCGCAAACGATTTGCACAGCTCAAATATTAAAGCAACTGAAGCAGCAAGCATACTGACGAATGTACAGAAGTGTAACGTGACTGCTGCTTTAATTGACTCTGATGTAGATCTAAACGAAGGTTGGGACGTACCTTGGCCGAATCAAGTTGCAAACGAGGTATCATTGACCCATCAATAAAAGGAATAACTGCCGACCTCCCATCGATCGGCATTCTCCCACACTTGACAGCTTCACCTCTCTGCGGGCTCCTAGAGACCGAGAAACTGGCCTGCTTGTATACAAATGCTCAGGGACTTTCTAACAAAACGGCTGAACTGAAAGATCGCCAAGCTTCCGGCTCATATGATGTCATTGGTATCACCGAGACATGGTTGTACACGGGAATGACGGACGCTGAAGTGTCGCTACCCCGCATGTCGCTGATCCGGAACGACAGGCTCACAAAAGGAGGAAGGGTAATCCTGTATTACCGAAACGACTTACAGTGCGAAGCCGTAGAGGATTCAGACTCGCAGTTCCCCGACTCTCTTTGGTGCCGGTTACAGTTAAAAGGCAGGGACGCTTGCCTTATTGTCTTGGTGTACCGCGCCCCTAACTCAACACCCGAAACTGACTACCACCTAACGGCTGCTTTAAGGTGCAGTTTACAACGAAAGTACACTCACATTCTTATCATGGGTGATTTCAACGTACGTTGTTTAGAAGCCCCTGCCACGATCGGAGAACAATTCAAACTGATCTACAAGATCTAGTAAGTACTGTTCCTCTTTACAACCACATCACTTTGCCCACTCGGTTCAGAACTGGTAACAGGCCATCTGTGCTGGATCTTATGCTTGCCAACGAGGAGCATATGATGCGTTGGTTTTAGACTTCCCGTTGGGTCGCAGTGATCACTCAGTCATCAGTTTCAACTTCGTCTGCTATGCAGAATATCGGAATGATAACGATGAGACTGTGCGAACCATCACAAGGTACGACCGACTCGCCCAGTTAGTCAGCTCTACAACATGGTCTTTCCTCGAAGAAGAACCCCCGGAAGTCGCCGGGCTCGAGTTCGTCAGTAAATTCAGTCAGCTGCTTGCACAGGCTTCAGAGATAAAAGCTTGCAATAAGTGCAACTCCGTTTCTTTCGTTAGGAGCAGAACCCGAAAATGGATGACAGTACGCAACGCAGCATGGCGAGTGTACAGAGAAGCTCCAGCACCAGAAACTTGGGACAACTACGTAACACAACATAACCACTGCACTCAACTGTTAAGAGAAGACAAAGCCGCCTATCAGCAGAACATCGCGAAAACCTTCAGTGCTAACCACAAACTGTTGTACAAGCTCGCTAATAGCCTACGAAAGTTGAGGCAAGGATTTCCTCCACTCAAGACGGCAGATGGCCCGACGAGTACATCTATGGAAGCTGCAAACGCGCTGCAGATGCAATACGCCCCACGATTCAAAGGGTCTTGCCACCAAGCGATCTACCAAGCTTGGTATTCTGCTCACCAGGACTAACCCACATCAATTTTACCGCAGAGGCTGTATTGCAAAAGCTGACTTCTCTACGCAAACACAGCTCGCCGGGTGTCGACACCATTCATTCTGAGGCATTGGGAGCAGCAGCAAACCAACTGGCAGGACCATTAGCTCAGTTTTTCCAGCACTGTTTGGACCAGAACCAAGTTCCCGCCATGTGGAAGCTTGGAATAATAACTCGGATTCACAAAGGTGGAAGCAGAACTGATCCCTTCAACTACCGCCCAGTATCCCTTCTTCCTATACTCTCCAAGTTCATGGAATCCATAGTTGCCGATGCACTGGTGTGCTATCTGGAAAACTGCAACCTCATCACCCCGGAACAGCACGGTTTCCGTCGACAGCGGTCATGTACATCTAATTTACTTATCGCACGCAGTAGTTGGACCGAAGCAGCCGACGCTGGAGAAGGTGTTGATGTGATCTACCTGGATTTGTCCAAGGCATTCGATTGTCAGACCATCGGATACTGCTACCCAAGCTGCAGCATTACGGGATCGGAGACCCTCTGTTAAGCTGGATCGTTAATTTTCTGCTTCAACGGCAATTATTGCTTAGTTTCAGCGGGAATTCGTCGTTTGAGAAATTTAGAGCAGTTAGTTCCCTTCAGAAATTTGAAAAGCACGGTAAGAAGACGAAAACTGGTAGATGCAGGCATTTCGTATTGTCTCCTCAGTACCAATAACAATAACCGGTATGCAACTATATACTTAAATATGTGTGTGACCGAATAAGCATAAGGTGAAAAATGAATGACGGAAGTTCCACACCTATGTCCACGGCAGTCTTAAGCTGATAAATAATTGCTTTTGAACCCACAGGGCCGGCTTCATCCGGCTTATCGCAACCGCCTCGGCGAAACGGAGGAAGCGGGGATTAGGGTGACGTAATACAAGTGTGAACGCTGATCCGAGCTCTATCCGGTGACGCGTAGTCAGTAGGTGTTTACCTATTGAGGAAGCTGGCGGTTTGCGCAAGCACGGAACTTCAGTGGGACAGGGATTCTGGTCAATTTCATGTTGAACCCACCTTGGCACGTGTTCCTTTATTCGGGAAGTCAAAGACCGATTGGTTCTGCCTATGTAACTGTCTCCGCAGTCGCATATGAATTTGTATATGCAGTGAGTTGGCCCCTATCGGTTGAGCTTCCTTCGTTGGAGGCACCGGCAAGTTACAGGTTCTATTGATGACCACAACCTGAGCAGCACAGTAACTTCTCTGCGTAGCAGAGACTAAACGTTTCGTGGTTTTCAATACAGTAAAGTCACCCTTGAAAGGCAACTCGATATAGATCTTTTTCTTGGCTGCCGTATGCACCAAGTCTTTCGGGCCTCGCTGTTGGCTGTGTCTCTCTATAAATCTACGTGGATAACCATTTGCAACGAGGGTCGTTGTAATTAACTCTAACTCGTCGGCTAGACAATCAGCGGAGCAAATTCGTCTAGCACGACTAACTAAACTTTTCACAAGGGTCCACTTGTACCGCACCGGTGTGAAGCTGGTGAAGTGCAGGTATTGGCCGGACCAGGTTGCTTTTCTGTAGATAGACCTTCTAATGAGCCCGTCATCTCTGCGACTGATGAGGATGTCTAAGAATGGCAGACAGTTCTTCTGTTCCACTTCGCAGGTGACCCGCAAGTTGATATGTGCGCAGTTGAATTGCTGCACCAACTGGACAATCTGCTGCTCTGATGAACAAAAGGCCAATATGTCATCAACATAACGCTTATAGTATGGCAACTGGGCTATTTCTGTGGATATGCCTCTTTCTATCATCAGCATGAAAAAATCGGCAAGTACAGGGCCTAGTGGGCTACCCATTGCCACACCATCAATTTGACGATATGGGGTGTGCTGAAAGTGAAAGCCAACATTTGCTGTGCACAGCAGTAAGGATTCCTTTAGAAATTCGACTGGAATTGGTAACGAATAACTCAAGTGCTCAGCTAGCTCACATATGTATTTAATAGTTTGTTGTAGTGGGACGTCGGTGAATAGAGATTCCACATCCAAGGAACACATGATCTTATCGGAGAGGTTGATGTCATCTAAGTCACCGATAAGTTGAAAAGAATCTTTAAGACTATATGGATTGGACAGTTGTCGTCGAGGTGTGGAACTTCCGTCATTCATTTTTCACCTTATGCTTATTCGGTCACACACATATTTAATTATATGGTTGCATACCGGTTATTGTTATTGGTACTGAGGAGACAATACGAAATACATGCATCTACCAGTTTTCGTCTTCTTACCGTGTTTTCACATTAACGCTTAGTTAGGCGCTCTTTATCGGACCCTATACAAGTCGAGTGTGATGTGCCGCAAAGCTCGGTTCTAGGTCCACGTTTGTTTTTGGTGTTTATTAGTGAGCTTTCACAGGGAATCGCTTCAAACTTCCTAATGTTTGCCGACAATATCAAGGTCTGGCGCAGGATCCAGGCGAACGCTGATCAACATGTGCTTCAGAGTGACTTAGATACAGTGTATCAATGGTCGACCCAAAACCAATTGCATTCCAACGTCAGTAAATGCAAGGTGCTTTCCATCCGACATCAAAGCAGCTACTCATACCGACTCGGAACGAATATACTACAACAGGCAACCCTCGAACGTGACTTGTGTGTCCTGGTTCAAGATGACTTGGGTTGCTCCGGGCAATCCGAAAAGGCCTCGAAGACCGGGAACCGACACGTCGGGCAGTTGAGGCGGGCGTTTAGACAAATAAACAGGTCCATATTTCGACAAATGCTCAGTGCGTATGTTCGCTCCCATGTCGAATATGCAATTCAAGCCTGGCCTCCTTTGCTGAAACACGACCTTAATGCACTGGAGCAGCCACAACGCCGGGCATCTAAGAACGTAATTGGAATGCGCAATCTTTCCTACCAAGCAAGGCTGCAACGATTGGGATTGTTCAGTGGAAGCTATCGCAGACTACGAGATGACCTGATTATGGCAAACTTGATTCTGCGAGACCCACATCATGTGTGCCGTCCTTTACTGCAACTCAGCAGCAATACAAACCTGAGGGGCCACTCATTAAAACTCGCAGAACAATACAGTCGTCTTGAGTGCCGCAGAAATTTCATTTTCATCCGTGTCTGTCACGCGTGGAATGCTCGCCCCGAATCGGTCATCTCTGCAGGAACACTAACAGTATTTAAAAGACGGTTGGACGATGCACACACCCACTTACCCTTTGTTACTTAACAATACGTCTCCATTCTACACCTAGAGTTTACCATGGAATTATTTGTTGTTAACTGTGGGTGCTGTGAATCTAAGAGGATGACAGGACTACAACAAAGCAAACGATAAGTCCTTATTATCGTATTTAAATTATTAACTATTTTACTATTCTTATTATTGTTATGTTGATATCCCCACCAACTATCCAACGGGACTTGTAAAGCAATGCTTCTTAACCCGTATAAATTCATTGTTCGTTGTTCATTGGTTGTTTTAGGAGGCACTACCCCGAGCATTTGATCAAAGAGCTAACCTATTAGGCAGCAGGGCGATGTGAGGGCTCCGCAACTCGTTGGGAGCCGGTGACCAAAAGGGTGGTTAATACGCCTTTTTGTCCGTGAAGGACCAGGGCCCCAACGCACCCTTATAGCGCAATGCCTCTCAGGGAAGGGCAATGGGCAGTGCCTTTATTTAGGGACTAGTCACATCCTCCACGTCGCAGTGTTGTTAAACTGACATTTGTGGCTTTTTATGGGGAGAACGCCTCTCTACCCTATCCGAAGTCATGGAAGCAATCATCGTTGTTGTAATGACGGGCTACTTGGAAAACGTAGGCGATGCATTATTAGGATGGGTTGGTAATTTTCTCCGTGAACAGCAGTTCTAGGTTACAGTCCGAACATCACTGCCGGACCCTACTCGAATGGAGTGTGACGGTCTTGCGAGAGCCATCCCCTATGTTTGACTTTTCCGGATGATGTTAGAAGTTGGTCTGCGATCAACGGAATGGACAACCACAAGATTCTCCATGTGCGAACTAGATGGGACCTGACATGGACCGGTGAGGAATTCACAGCCATTAAATGTGATCAAGTGACACATTATCCACATCCGCCATAGACACGTCTATCTCTAGAATATTGGGGCATATGACCTGCAGACAAGCCCTCAGGAACTTGACCTCGGTGTGCTGGTGCAAGCCGACTACATTTATTGCAGACAGTCGGAATACAAAAGTGGTAACCAGCACGTTGTTAGGTTGCGGATGGCATTCGGAAGTTTGGATTCATTCATCTTCTCTATGATGCTGCATGCCTACGTGCGTTAACACGTCGAATACGTAATCTAGGCTTGGCACGCTTGGCTAAACCGTGACCTTGCAGCGCTTGAAACTCACCATGGTCGAGCAGCGAATAAATACACTCGGAGTGTTCAGTAGACGCTACAGTTGGCTACGTGAAGGCCACATATTAGTCTACCAGATACGGAACGACCCCACGTACACATTTTGCCATCTACTGCAACTCATCCCGAACACCAACTTTACAGGCAATAGCCTGAAAGGGAGTCAACAACACAGTCGGCTTTTCATTAAGGCGGGACGAACCTCAGCACATAGCAACAGTGATTTCGCCATAAGTAGCTGTTGAACGTTTCGGTGCTTACGCTGTTTATGTGCTCAACAACAGTCCGGACGTTAAGAATTCTATCCGACGGGACGCATCATTAGCACCATTTGCCAGCGGACCAGTTTAGTCGTTAACACATTCGTGAAAGAAGATAAGTATATTAACAGAAATGTATTGGAACAATCATCTATGCTAGTGAAGGATATGTTCAAAATGTCCGCCGGCATTCTGCTTGCAGTGCAGAAACCGCTTGAAGCAATTGGCGAGCACTTTCTCCAATGTATCTCTCTTGATCGCGCGACATTCGTTCACAATATTTTCTCTCAATTGATCCAATATACGCGGCCTCGGTTTGTACACTCGCCGCTTCAGATAGCCCCATAGAAAAGTCCATGGAGTTCAAATCTGGCGAGCAGGCCACTCCATTGGTCCACCGCGTCCGATCCAATGGTGACCAAATTTGTCGGTGAGGTAAGCGCGCATCGATTTAACAGCATGTGCAGATGCACCGTCCTGATGCCACCAAATGGTTTTGCATGCCGCTTCAGTCTCCAAGTGGGGAAGCACAAATGTCTGCAACATTTCCAAGTACGACGATGCTGGGAAAAGATAAGGCTTTAGTACTTCAAAACAACAACCTACCGGTCACATTCCTGGAAAAGAAATAAGGGACCAAGCTTTTCTGGCTTGTTAATCCGGCCCAAATCATCAATTTCACGCTGTGGTGCATACGTGATGCGGTTAATTTTCGTCGGTTGCCCTTAGCCCAACAGCACTATTTCATTGTTTCATTCAGATGAAACAATGCCTCATCTGTAAAGATAACAGAACGAATATCCCCGTGATCCAGAAACCAGCGGCAAAATTCATGCCGCTTCCCCGGATCGAATGGGTTCAAAACCTGCACCTGAAGTGCACGGAATCTCCGAAATTTTCGTTCCAGTAATATCCGGTGTACCGCATATCGGGTCATATCACAGTGCTGTGCGATCGGCCGGATGCTGAGATCGGGAGTTTTTGACACTTCACTGACTACAGCGCAAGCTGAACAGTCGTCCGTGGTGGTGCGAGGCGGTCCGGTTCTCTTCATGTCACACACACTCCCAATTTGCTCGAACTTCACTAGTTTAAGCACATACCGGGCGGTGACAGGACGAATTCCTGCGTGCATTGCATTGTATTTTCTTGAAGCTGATGCAGCGGTTACACCGCATTCACCGTACAGTCGAATAATCAGCGCGCGCTGAGTAACAGGAACCTTATGTGATCCCGACTGCATTGTCTGCTCGTGCTCCATTACCTGTGATTCAATAACCTTAACAAGAGTTGCAATGTCTATCCTCGTCCTCAGCTGAGCTGCCATCACGTGCGCACATGCAAGTTGCAGTTTCGATCGCCTACGCCGACTTTGCCGCGTAGCCAGCGAGACACACAGAGATAACCATCGATCGCTCCAACGCCTACGGTTGGGCATGACCTTCACTCACGGCGAAGTTAGCTGACATGGGGAAACACGTTGTGACTTGCTCGCTGATCAACTGCGTCTTTTCAGTGCGTCTTTAGAGGCTAGGCTTTACCTCATCTGAGGCCTGCTGTTGAATACTGCCTCTTGAGTATATCAGGTTCTAGCAATGTGATACCAACTCTCCTAGACAGATGAACGAACGAGACTCAGAATTATTTCTCGCACGGCACGGTAACTGACAATCTCAAAGTCTGTGGCTTCTCGGTATTTAGCCGCGAAAGATTAATTCACGCGAGTCGAACGGGTTCCTAGACCGAACGCAAAGGTTGTACGCACGATTTCCCATCCCAAGGCTGAATCAAGAACAAGACAGGCCTTTGCCACAGGCCCTTTTACTGGCCATAGCTAAGGCGATTCTAGCGTTGTACAGCCTCATTTTTATATCACGAAACGGTGATGAACGGGGGTTTTTCCTTGGAAAGGTTGGCGTAAGCAAACCCTGGAAACAAGATACATGGTTTTATGTAAATGTGCAAAGTCCGTAGACTGAGCAGAAATGTTGGAAGTTTGGCGAGAGTTGTCCGGAAAAATGAATATTGCTTGGATACAACAATGCGTGTTTGGTTGGAAACAAGACTGTTTCTGGGTGCAAAGGCTAAACAATGTGCATGTTACACGAGTTGGAAGGCTGATTGAACGTGTGCGTTTTGTCTGCTCTGAGTACATGTGCACTTGAGTGAATCGGGTTTTCAGCCTTCCGTAATTTAAGCCTTTAATAATTTGAGGGACGTTGGGTCCCCATAACACCTGCACTAAATCACTCGTCTGCCGAGAATTCCATACGTTCGCACCACTAAGGTGAGAGAGAAATTCATGTCACACTACGCGCAGTAGCATGTTGCGAATTTCGCTAAACATTGGATGGCTATTGGATGTTGGGGACAACAACCGAAACTGACCGGCGTTCACCATGAACGAGCCACGGTAGTTAAGTGAATGCTAATCGGCCTTCTACCATCAGACTAACCGTATATATACTCGCTAAGACTGGCATACCGCGACGTGCGCACTTTGCTACAGATTGGCCAACAGGCGGCACTTGTCTGCACACCAGGAACCTTATGGATCGATATTTGTTGTTTATCGGAAACCCACCTGCAATATTCCAACTCCTGCTTACCCTGCGACCCATTACAGGCGACACCGGCGGCACATTCTCATTGCGTCTCTCTGGCGCTGATGCCAGTTTCAAATGCCCGTCAAGCTGGCGTCCGCATTGTTTTGAATCCCCGGGTTGGAGCTGCCCTGCTCGATTTGTTCCAAGTCAACAGTCGGATGTGCGCCTTTAGATTATCTGGGTGATTCCATGCTACGAAGCTGCGCAGAAACAAACTGCATCTGATGGTTATTGCGACCTACACCCCTACAAATTGCCGCACTGATGCTTTCCATCAGCAACTTCACTGTCTCCTTCGCTCCAGAAGAAGCACGGATACTGTGGTGTTGGCTGCCGACCTAAATGCCAAAGTCGGCAAATTATCCTCTGATGAGCTTCATCTGGGCGGCCAACATGGTATAGGCTCCCGTAATGATAACGGTGAGCGATTACTACAGCTGTGTGAAGATGCTCGTCTCTTTATCGCGAGCACAAACTTTTGACACAGCAATCGAAGAAGCGTGACTTGGCGCCCACCAGTCTCAGGCCAGGCTTGGATGCAAATCGATCATATCGCGATCAGTTACTGCTCGATTTGGAGCACGAGTGTGGACTCTGGCCACGCACTTGTCTGCGCCGACCTCCGGGTTCGTATCGGTGGACGTCCGCAACGTTGATGTGGACGGATTGACACTAGCCATCTGCCGCAGCCAGGTGTTCTGAATGTGTACCAAAGTGCGCTGACATCCGGGTTGAGTAAGCTCCCACTGAATACCGTTGAAAATCACTGGTCGCATATTCATCAAACGTTACTATCTGCAGCCATGTCTGCATGTGGCAAATCAAATTGTCAAACTGGATGTTGGGTCCCTACACTGTCTCTGGATCTTAAGGATGCTGGCCGACATATTCCGACTAGAATCAAATACAATGAGGTTCGCAAAAATTTCATGGAGGAACCGCGTGCTAGCCTTAAGAGAGACCGCGAAGCCTGATTGTCTTATCATGCATTGGAAGTGGAAAAAGCCGCTGCTATTGGTAATCATCGCAAGTTATTCCGTCTGATACGGGCTGTCTGATATGGGCTGTCTCCTAGGATCCGCCCTCACGCGCAGAAGTCGAACGTGAGATCAGTCTGCTGAAATTGCATAAGACTGCAGGTGCAGGTAGAATTCCGCTAGACCTCTTCAAATTCGGGGGACCTGCTCTAGTAGATCATTTGCACGAACTGCTAGTGAAATTTTGGTATCAGGAGCTGTCCCGACCGCCTGGAGCTGCAATGTCATTCTTCCAAATTTCAAGAGAGGCTCCGTTTCGGAATTCGGCAATCGTAGAGGTACCAGTGTGATCTCCATTGCCTCCAACTTGCTTGCGTCTGTCATTTTCCACAGACTGACTGGCGCCGTGAAAGCCAGATTCGTGAAGAGCAAGCCAGGTTTCGTCGAGGTCGTGGCTGCATCGACCACATCTTCACATTGCGTCAATTGTTGGAGCACCACCATGTTCATTAGCGACCCACCGTTGTCTTGTTTATTGACATAAAAGGTGCCTTCGACTCAGTCGATCGATGTGCTCTTTGGAACTGTCTGCTGAGGAAAGGCGTACCTGATAGATAGGTAAAACATATCAAGTCGTTGTGCGCGCATAGGTCGGGCAGACTGAGGGTTTATGGCAGACTATCGCCACTCTTCAGTTTCACCATCGGTGTGAGAAAAGGTTGCCCGTTGTTACCATTGCTATTTAACTTCGCAGTCGACGAAGTTATGAAATCTGCATTTACTGGACACGAGCTAAAAGGTGTGGAGCTACTTTCTGTAGAGCAACTTCCTGACTTGGAGTACGCAGAGAATATTTTCCTAATCTGTGACAGCTCCCACACAGGTCGAGTGGCACTGGACCGATTAGCATTGGCTATCAATCATTTTGGGCTATGCTTTAATCCATCGAAATGCAAAGCACTTCTCCAAGATTGACAGGAACCCACCCCTGCGTCAACATTTTTGATCACCTAGAAGTCGCTCAGGAATTCAAGTACCTGGGAAGCTATATTAGTGTCCGCAGGATCGAAGATGAGGTTACAAACCGTACAGCAAATGCTCGAGATGTTTTTGATAATCTGCGCCACTTGTGGCGCAGCCACGACATTACTCTCGCCCCGAAGGGCAAAGTTTATAACGCAGCCGTCCGTACCACTCTCCTATATGGTTGTGAAACCTGGCCTATCAGGTCGACAGACATAAATTGGCTCGTCATATTCAATCATCGCTGCCTTCGCAGCTTAGCTCAGGTCTGGTAGGAGCACCGCGTGAGCAATGTACGTTTTCAGCATCCCTTATTTGGTGCAGGAAGAGCGAGTGAACAGCTCAGCACCATTATATCACGTACCAGTCCATTATGGATGGGCCACGTGTTGCGCATGCAAGCACACCAACTTCCGCGAGATGCATTGTTTGCGCGCTGGGGGAGCGGTTGGAAGAGGAGGGGAGGCCTTGCGATGACTTGGTCGAGAGAAATGAAAACCCTCACTTCGAAGTTAGCGTCGGTTAGTGCATTCCGACTGCCTGGCTGGGGTCCTAAGGATGATGAACACATTTGGTTGGACACAGTTGCTGATGTGGCTAGGAGCCGGCCACAACGGCGTTTGCGTTGTGAGTTCCTTTGTCCATCCCCTCCTGTTGAGCATCGCCGTCCCATAATGACCTCATTCGATGGGCGTAATATAACTTTTTGCGGCCCGAAAGCCGGCTGAAAGTTCTCCGGAACGATGTGCAGCTGTTACTGGGGACTCAGCCGGCGTGCCACCGCATTTATTCTTTTGTCTTGCAGCACAATAGCTGAGGTGTTTTCCACCTGAAGTTAACGTATATATATATATATATATATAGTGTTTGGTTGTTGTTTGATATTCCCGATGTGGCTGCGCTTGGTGTGCACGTTGACAAGGTGCCTACCTGTCTATTACCCACCACCTCGTCCATACTGGCTCCAGGAGACAGTTGGTCGTTACTGGAGGGGACGGGGTGTACGGGCCTTGTGGCCGTTCTAGGCTCGAAGAGTGGTTCCATGCACTCAGTGTGGAGCGGACTACGGTCCAGCCACCGCCTTGTGTGTGCTTGGTTCCCAAATACAGTGTGCTTGTGTTTGCCTGTGGAGGAGTGTGGGCCGGCTCCGTTGATGAAACGTGGTCCCCATCCGCAAGCCTCCCGGTCTTACTCCTTCGGGTTTACACTGGATATGGGGTGTGTGGTTGGAGCTGTGGGTGGTGCAGCGCAAGCCATCCATGGTCCCTCTGTAGGCGCAGGCGTCCTGTGGCTTGCCACAGTGACAGGAATATCCGAAACCGGATGCCGCCAACCAT